>VDFB02193867.1:269866664-270034396 GCA_007258455.2 Sequoia sempervirens
AGGTGGGAAACCAATAGCCTTGTCCAAGCCACTTCTTCTAATTCTTCTGGAATTATTTGTAGCAGGGTTGACAATGACCCTATGCTTGAATTCATCAATGTCGATATGCCCCAAATTGGTGTCTAAGATCTTGTCACAGTCTGTCGTGACCTTTGATTTGAGTTCCTCTCCTTGGAACTTGTAATTCATTTGGTCCTTGTCTTCTTTGCCTTGGGGTACCTTGATTGGCTTCTTGTCCTTTTCCTTTTTTGTAGATACGTTTGAAGGTCCTACAAGTGGTTCCATATATCCTGCAAACAAGGGAGCAATAAGTGCATTAAAGTGTAAAAAATGTGAAATGTCAGCAAAATCTTACAAAATGACATTAGATCAAGTACTTCAACATTCAAGGATCCTAACATTCCTTTCAGATCATCTTTATCCTTCCATTTGAGGTATTTATGGCAATGCGGGCCCAAGGGTGCGAGCTTCCCTGGGCTATTAGCCATTTTGGAAGTAGTTGGAAATAGATGACAATCAGGGCATGGAGGCCCGCATCTACCCACATGAGGATTTTGTCGATGAGGTGGGGCCCATCGGTAGGTTACATCATTTGAGCACATGGGTCAAGTTAATTTTGAAGCTTTGGAGGCATTAATTCCATCATTGAGGCTTGTGGATTCAAGGAATGTGGGTGTAGGGAGTCTCCTAGCCATTTCAAGCTCTGTCATTCAAAAACAGCTCTGGAAAGGCAACGCCCTACAATGTGGGACCCGCGGTCTCATAGGACAACCTTTTCTTATGAAACATTCATCATTTAATCAAGCATAGGTGAGAAGCTACAGAAGGAAGTTGGTCAATTGTTGTTCGAAGCAGCAAGAGCCAAACAGAGTTCTGCAAGCAGCTGCTCACATGAGGCAGCCTACAAAGCACTCCGTACTTAATCATTTTCATTTCGAGATTGGTGGTGGAGGTAGTGGGTGTGGGCTCCACATGGTGGAGGGATGGTTAGTCAAGGCTGTTCAAAATAGAAAATCTAAGTTGGAAGCCCACAGACGGAAGTCCGCAATGGGTGACCCACCAAGGACCAATACTTAGCCATTTTAGCGCAAGGATTGGATGGAGATGGCAGGGTTAGGACCCGCCTGTCAGAAGGACCTAGGGGTTTCACCATTTCAAATGGTCATTTAAGCGGTGGTGAAAAAGGTAGCAAAATTCTACATTGGGTGGTCCAAAACCAGGTTTAGTGTTGAAGTGTGGTCAATAGACATGGTGATGGCAAGACCCACAAGACGGAGAGTTAGGGTAGGTCCGTCGTTTGCAAACGGTGCAACAAGAGGCCAATCTAGGTGCAAAAACCCACATAGTCAGACCCACTAGAACAAAATAACCCTGATTCAACCCCATGTTTTTTTTAAGTTTGATTGGTGATGGCTAGGTATGGGCACCTACCTACAGTAGTAGGTCCGAGAGAGATGTCGATCATTTGAAGGGTTAGGCATTTTTTTAGGAACACGAAATAGTGTTGGGTGCTACGTGGACCCATAGGGCATGATTTCCCTAGCTCAAGAATAGCCACAGGGGCTTCAAGTTTTACAGACATCTAGTAAACCACTTTCAAAATATTTTCTAAGTTTAAAAACATGGGTTTTGCTCATCATGGTGTCATCTAGCTAGTTTTAAGTTTTCTCCCTTCATAATTTATCAACTTTTGTGAAAATAAAAGAAGACTATTTTACAACTAGTGGCAGGGGTACAACCTAAAAAATATAATGAAATATGTGAAGGAGCTGTAGATGATAGTGTTTTGGACGACAAATAGGCATTGCGAGCATAGAGGTGGAGATCGCTGGTGAGCTCTGATAAGTCTTCTGAAAGTGCACAAGTGAAAATGACATGTCAAAGATGTCTATTTATAGATTTTTATGCATTAAATTCCTTCCATTAATGTTGGTACAGTGATGACTAAAGTTGGTGAACATGCATTTCAAAAGACGGCGGAAGGAATGGTGGGGTATGCCAAGCGGACGAAACCTACGAGTTGGCCATCTAGTAGGTCATCAACGGAAACGATGAAGGGAGATGCAAGTCCCAGGAGGTGGGAATACATCTTGAGTTGGTTGTTTGGAACAAAAAAGATGCCATAGAATCCCACATAGGGTGGCCCGCAAGGGCGGACCCACATGACTCGAAGGTCTGTAGTTTTGAAACTTAAGGGAAAACTGCCAAGGATATTCTGCAGAGGCTAGAGACTTGCAAGTTCTAGAAGTGGTGAAACTTGGTCAACTTAAGGTGATTCTTCTGAGACTCCTTGACCACTTAGGACCCAAAATTAGGGGGCACACAAAATGAGGCAACAACAAAAGCACCCTAGCAAAGCCAAAAGAGATGGTCCCCATTCTGAATGGGACGTGTGTGATGTTGGCACAACAAATGGTGACTCTGTTGGGGAACACTCCTAAGTGTTCTAAGGATAAATTCTCATTCAGAACCTAGAATCTCTAGCTTCACAAACCAGGGGCCAGCTTCCAAAAGTGAACTAGGGGACTTAAAGGAGAATGAGATCCTTAACTAAATCAAATCACAAAGGTGTCTCAAAAGTGTGTGTATGTAGTGAAAACATTCCTTTTCTTCAAATAAAATAGCAAATAATCGTTAATCAAACCAAGCAATCTATGGATCATCTAACTCCAAAAGTAACCTGGACATTGCCTCACTGCCAGTCAGGTGTCAATAGCCCCAATGAAGTTGTCGTTGTCACCCCATGAACATTGATCCTACCAGTTAGGTGTCCATATCCCTAGTAGAGTTGTCCACACACCCACACGGTTGCCTGATTTTATCATTTGTTTCTTTTTTTTTCATTCTTTTGATATCTCTTTTAATGTTCTTTCTCTTGCTCAACCGTGTAAGCATTGAAGCTTATAGTGGGTTTGGGACCACTATGGTCACTAAAGCAGACTTAGCATTTTCACTTGTTGGGTTGTAATAACATCCACTGCACATCTCTTTAGAAACAATTAGCATTTGTCTTGTGTAGGATCTCAGACGAAATGTGATAAGATTCAACCAAGGGTCATGTTCTAAGTCAAGTCAAAGTTCAAATAGGGAGACCATTCAATAACAATAATTAGAGACTAATAGTTGGGAGTGAATATTTATCCAAAGAAAACTAAAATAAGGCAACAAAGTGAACCATTCATTGAGTTAAGCACGACCACTGCATCAAATACAAAGAACACCCTCCTCAAAATAGTACAGTTGGGAAATGAGAAAAACAAAAGTGAAGCGAAACAACAAAGCAAGAGAACCTAAACTAACCTATATACAAGTATTTACATAACCTAAGCTCAAAGGAGCTCTAGCAAGGAAATAATGCTTAAGGTGTTGCCCATTGATGGGCAACGTGACATCTTCACCAGTTAAGGTCTTGAGGTGGAAAGTGTTATCTCCTAAGATTTCAAAAATTTGAAAGGGGCCAAGCCAAAGCTTGTCGAATTTGTCATGTACCCCTTTCTTTTCATGGGCCTTGTCCCAACATAGGACCAGATCATCAATTCTAAAGGCCTTTACTTTGGCTCGTCTATCGAACCATCTTTTGACCACACCCTAGTGTTTAGCAAAAAAATTAATGGCACGGTCAAGCACTTCTTCTAGGTGGAGTAGCTCAGCTAAACGGGCTTCTTTTCGATCCCCTTCTTCATAGAAGGTGTTGATGAATTAGAGGGTTGGGATCTATAGGTGAACCAGGAACACAGGATCAAAGCCATAAACGAGGTGGAATAGGGAATCACCCAAAGCACCCTTGTGGTGTGTACGATCTAGCCAAAGGGAAAAATAGAGTTGGGTGTGCTAGTCCTTAGGATTTCTATCAAGCAATTTTTTACTCACAGTAATGAGGTTCTTGTTTGTGGATTCAGCTAGGCCATTGCCCTGGGGGTAATAATTGGACAAGAACTTGAGGGAAATTTTGTAATCGAAGGCCCAACTAGTGAATTTGAGCAAGGAAAAATTGGGGTTGTTATCGCAAACCAAAGCATACGGGAAACCGAAATGATTTAAAATGAAACCTTCAAGGAAATTGATAACTACCTTTGTGGTACATTGCCTACATGCAATAGGTTTCGTCCATCTAGTACGATAATCAGAGGTAGTTAGAATGTACCTGTGACCCATAGATGATGGTGGGATTACTGGGCCAATGAAGTCAAGACCCCATTGTGCAAACAAACTCACCTCCAGGACTAATTACAGTGGGACAACAATGTTTCTTTCTCTAGTTGCAACAGTATGGAAAATGTGGCATGTACAAACACAGCTATGCGCATCCTTAAAGACTATTGGCCAATAGGATCCCACTCATAGGATTTGATGAGCAATAGAAGAACCAGATCCATGACTAATGCCATATTTTTCATGGAACTCTTTTAGCACACATGTCACTTCTTTTTTGAGGCACCTGAGGTAGACTCCATGATTCCTTTTGTATAATATTGATCCTTGTAGCATATAGCTACTACTTTTCAATCTAATTGCATGCTTTTGGACCCCCTGTAGATGAGGTGGACACTTGTTGTTTAGCAAGTAGTAAACTATGTTATTGTATCATTCTCCTAGGGAGACGTCCTTGAGCTAATATTGTTGAACAGTAAGTTTGGGTCTTGCTTCAGCTGTTGCTTCAACTATCGTACAAGTGAGGGCTTTCCCTCTTAGTAATTTCATCAATTAAATCTCCATGTCATACTCTTGTAGCAAGGTGACCCACTTTGCTCTCCTTTCTCCCAACTCATTCTACATTAAAAACATCTTTACTGCTAGATCAGGGATGATGGCGAACACCTTGTTCCATAGGATGTAATGTCTAAACTTCTTTACTCACTTGACTAGAGCATACACGTGTTTTTCAATGCTATGATACCTCCATTCAACATATTTTAATGGAGCACTCATGAAGGAAATTGGGTGCTCATTCTTGTCATCATCTTTCTAAGTCAAAATTTTGGCACACAAGTGGTTTGAAGCAAATGAGTAATGTAGAAGGGCTTCAGGTAATTTGGACTAACTAGCACAGGTGCATCAGCAATGGCTTTCCTAGTTTTCTCAAAGGCTTGCTTCACCTTAGGAGTCCACTCAACTTTGGCATCTTGTTTTAACATTGCATTGAGTGGCATAACAATTTTGACAAAGCTTGTAATAAATTTCTTGACAAAGTTTATCTTTCCAAAGAAAGATTTCAGTTCTTTCTTGCTACCTGGCAACTGAATCTTCAAGAGGGACTAAATATGCTTAGGGTCTATGGAGATTCCTATTTCTGAAATGACGTGCTTAAGCAGCTTTCCTTCTATGACTCTGAGGATGCACTTCTTTGGATTAAGCTAAATCTCAAATTCTATGCACCTTTGAAATATTTTGCATAGATCAGAGACATAATCACTATGTTTCTTTGAGAACACTGTGAGATCATCCATGTAGATGAATATGCATTTCCTGGTTAGATCTTTGAAATCTATGTCTATTTCATGCTATAAAGTGGTGCCAATGTTGATGAGTCTGAACGGAATCCTCTGGTAGGCGAAAGTCTCCAACTTAGTGGTGAAAATTGTCTTATGCATGTCTTCATATTGCACCATAACTTGATTATATCCGGAATACCCATCTAAGAAGGACATCATCTATGAACCATTGATGATCTACAACACCTCATCCAACAAGGGCACTGGATAGTTGTCCTTTTTTGAAGCTCTGTTTAGATTGTGAAAGTCCATGCAAAACCTGATTTCTCCATTCTTTTTTCTAATCGAGACCAAATTGGCCACCCATGTGGAGAACCTAACTAGAAATATGATTCTAGTTGACAACAGCTTTTGTACTTCCTTGTAGATGATAGGCTCTAGCAATTCATTGATGGGATGTTTCTGTTGTCAAAATGGTCAGACATCCGGCTTAAGAGGAATAGTGTGCGTAATAATAGAGGTATCATATGTCTTCAAATCTTCATAACTCCATGCAACTACATCATGATACTTCTGTAGAGCATCAATGATTCCTTTTTTTTCTTTTGGCATGGATACCTTACCAATAAACAAATTTTTAACCTCCTCGGTTGTTCTGAGGTTGTGAGTGTCACATTGATTGTTTATTGAGTATTTCTTTACCTATTGATCCTAATCTCTAATATGATCCAAATTGAATATCCACTCAAGCTGAACCATACCCCTAGGAATTGTGTTCATTTTAAGATTGATGACCCCTTCTATATCTAGTGTGGCCTCTTTAGGCTCAACTTCATCAATTATTTGGGTTGCAAATACATTAGATCTAGTGATAAACTCCAAGATATGCTTGTCATCATTGAACACCTAAAAATGGGTGATGTTATCTGGCACAGATAGGGTGGAAGTTAGCTCAATGGTGAACCTCTTCAGATTGGACAATGACAATGGTTGAAGAGTACTTGCTACTTCAGCCAAGGCATTAGCAGTATGATTTTTGGATCGAGGGATCAATTGAATATTGAATGCATCTAGGTTCTCTAACAAATCCAAAACCCTATGCCTATAGTTTGCTAGTCTTTAGTCATGGCATGAATACAATTTTTTGACTTGTTTCACTACCAGCTCTGAATCACCAAAGACTTGCAACATTTTTACCTTCTTCCTTAGAGCCATTAAGAGACCATGAACTAATGCCTTGTACTCTGCTACATTATTAATGCAATAAAACTTAAGCCTATGAGCGGAGAAATAGATCTTACCCATAGGACTGATGAGTTTAAATCTGACTCCTGCCCCTTGTTTGGATTTAGATATGTCAAAGCGTAGTGTCTAGAACTTGGAAGGTTCCTTAACTCCAGGATCAATAATGCATTCATTCTTCTTTGGATGCACACCTACATCTATCACTCATGGTATGGCCACTAGCTCTGACAAGTTGTTCTATTGGCAGCTCATTTTGAAGCATATCTTGTCATTTGATATGCTCTACTACTATTTGACACAAGCAACATTCAAACTCTGAATGGGTAGCATTGTGAAATCTACACCAGTTAGGTAGAAAAATCTCTTGGAATTCCATTCTAGCCCCTAAGCTAAGATGGTATTGTATGCACTTTTCAAAAAAATCTTGAAATCCATCTAGCAGTTCTAGCTTACCATCATCATGGGACTCATCATCATCTGATTCTATCAACATTTCTATGCTCGAATGTGCATATGCTAGATTGGCAGGAGGACTGCACTGTACCAAGAGGACTTCATCAACCATTTCTTCTTCTTGAAGTTTTGATTCCTCCTGGTATGCCATGGGAGAGTAATTTCCTAACTCGGTTTTAGTGAACAACACCTCATTGGTGTTGTACTCTGTAATCATGAACTTCATGCAAGGTTCTTGATCTATACGAATCTAGTTTGGCAGTCCCTTCCATGGTATCCATAGGTGGGAGAATTCAGTTGCAACATACCCATTCAATGCATGGGTGAAGTCTCATCCTAGTATTATGCCATAGGTGTCTGGGATATTAGCAACTTGAATATCAATAACTTGTTGCACCCTTGGGTCAGCAGCAATCTGCATAGGAATCCGATTGATTTCTCTGACTATGTTCACCTTTGTTTTGTCTAGCTAAGTCACCTTCCTTCTAGAAGGGGTAGGGACTATTCCTAGTGCCTTGAAAATAGCAAGAGGCATGACATTGGTTGATGCTCCTGAGTCAAGTAGACAATTATGTAATTTCATCCTAAATATTCTGATTGTAGTGAGGAAGAGCGGCATTTCCAACTTCCCTTGGAATAAACCCATTTGTGCATCAACCTGGGCCACTTGGTTCTTGTCCTTCTCATTGGTCTTTACTTTAGTCTACACTTGAATCTTCTCTTTAGCAAGCTATTTTCTAGTTTGTTGAGTGGAAGAAACATCTTTCTTTTTACCTATGATTTCTTGAATCACAGGTTCATGTTGTGGCTCTTTGAAAGAGACTCTCTTGGCTAGTGTTTCTTGTGTCACTTTGGAGGAAGGGGTCCCATTGATCACCCTAAAGAAGGTGTGCCTAATGGTAGGAACCTTAAGTAACTCAAAAGAATATAGGATAATTTAAACCTTCTTAAATTCTTCAGCAACATACTCTCCCATTTGCTCAATTTCAGCCTCAAAGGCTCTACCTATGGAAGAGCTAGTTGATTGGTTTTGCATTTGACTTAGCTATTTGTTCTTGTTAAAATATTGGGTGGGCACATAGGGGTAACCTGAGTTGTTGCTTGCATTAGGATCAAGCAAGGTGCTAAAGTTATTGGGTGGAGTGGAGGTTGTGAAATTTCCACCTACTTGTCTATTCCTTAAGTTATATGGGGTTTCTCTTTGATGAAACATCTGGACCTCATCTTCATGAAACTCTTCCTCATCTACCAAACCATTATCTATTGAAGTAAAGATCTAGGATAAGGCTTCTTCATTACTCACCTCTTTCACTTCTTTGTTCTTTGGGGAGGTAGTCTCAATTTTTGGTGCATTTCTCTTGCTTCATGGGAATGGAGCTTGATTGAACATGAGCAAGAAAGATTAGTATGGTCTCGATGGGACTATGTCTTGGCAGCCCACGTTTTCCATAACATTGTGGAATTTTACTTGAAATATCTCTGCAGCTATGAGGAACTCAGGGCAATCCAAATCGGAATGCTTATTTTTTTTTGAATCTGTAACCATCCAAATAAAGCAGCTTCGCCAAGATATACTCCACTAGTTGTCTTCTCTGCACTAGAAGGGTGATCAAGAGGAGTGGGAACACCTCCATTATTTGGACTCATATTCCATATCCTATTTTGTCTTTGAGAAGGTCTCCTTTTGAAATTCTAGTTGGAATTCTATCCTCATTCATAATTTTTCCCGAACAAGGTATCTACTTCACAGTTATCCCTCTTATCTCAATTGAGGTTGGCCTGAATGTTGCATTGAGAAGCCTGTAGCTGATTATTTTGGTTCCTAAGGTGAGTCATTTTTGTGGACATTTTTTTTATCATCTCCATTAGTTCTTCCAACCGATCTTTCTCAATATTGCTTGGTTGTGGTGTTTGGTTTTGGAGGAAGACGGATTGTGCTGCTAGTTGGTTTTGCTAAGTGAGCAGGAATTTGGGCCCCTGTAGATATAGTGGCACCTAGGACTGCTATGAGTAAACATGTTTCTATTAGGGTTGTAGATAATGAGGCACAGGGGGCACTTGATTCATGGGCTATCTTGGATGACGAACTATGGGCAGCTGCGGAACTTGATTCATGAGAGGCGTCTAATGTTGTAGATCTTGAGTGAGTCCTTAAATCTGCATAGGATGAGCAACCTGCCCCAAGGAAGGTAGTGAACCAGAGATGTTTTTCCCCATGTTAGTGTTGGCTATAATTTCCTCAGCATAAGCATCCACTAGTCTGGCTGGTGGTGGGTTCAATCTTTTCACCAATGTTGCAGTGATATTGTCTAAGGAAGCATAGTAGATAGGCAGGAAAATTACATCATTGAGCACATATGGAGCTTGTAACCTCATGTATGCTCGATGAAACCAATCATTGAAGGAACTAATTGGTTCATTGACCTCTCTATGAATTTCCATGAATTGTTGATATAGTTCCAAGGGGCTGATTGGAATCTTGTATTTCCTTAAGAAGGCATTCTTCAAAAGGTCCCACATGGTAATTGATTTTGTAGGAAAGTTGATATATCAATAGAATGCCTCTTCACCCAAGGAGTAAGGGAAAAACCTGCATGCCACACCCTCATGATCAATCTACATGTCCTTCAATGATGTTTGGAATATCTTAATATGTTCTTCAGATGCCCTTTGTGGATCCCGAGGGTTGAACCTCGTACAAAAGCTCTCCCAGTTCTTGGGCATGTCATGGTAAGCATTGAATAGTAGTGGAGAATGATTGTTTCCCAACCAAGCCATGAGAGGAGGTGGGGGTGGTACTTGCTATTGAACAAGAACTTGGGGCTGCATAGGGGAAGCAACATTTGGGATAGTGCCTTGGATGTGGAAGGAAAGGTTAGGGGTTGTGCCATGGCCTTGGGAAGTAAGGAGTTGGAAGGAAATTTGGGATGGTTGAGTGGAAGAATTGGAGGTGGAAGAGGAAGGATGAGTGTGGGGCAGATGGAAGGAGGAGGGAGGTGAATCAATTGAAGTGGATGAAGAGGATGAGGCTGAGTCTAATCTTTGAGTCTTTCTAGCCCTTGTAGGGGGCTGTAGTTTCTGAAATTCCCCTTTCCTTGAAGTGGACCTTAGGACTCTATGGAACCTTTCAGGGGAGAATGATCCAATTCAATCTAGATTAACTTAAAATCCCTCCTTCTAGTGCCAGTTCTATTGATGGGTGTTTTTGCACCTTCTCAACATAGGTAGAACACAAGTATGCTACCTCTCTTGAAAGGAAATCTCCAACAACAAGTTGCTAAAAACTACCCCAAGGTCTCTCGGGTGTTAGGTCATGACATGCTTGGAATAATTTATTTGGTTCAATGTGATCTTGTTGGTAATCATAGGGAAACCTTAAATAATTTAAATTGGAGGGAATTGGATCTTTGAATGGAGTTCAAAATTTTTTTGAAGTATTACTCTATTGTTGTAAGTTTAGGATAGCAGTCTCAAACTCCACCTTGATCTTCAAATTTGGCTTTACAATGTGTAATGAACCTTATCTAAAGTCACTATTTAAAAGAAAATTCAAGAGGGCAGGGAAGAGAGTGAGTTCCTAGCTCTAAAACTACTGATGAATAGTGACAATGGAGGATGCTACAGTGGAAAACCTTCTTAAAACTAAGTCCCACTTAACCAGATTAACCCACAGTCTCATGAAACTAGTGCAATATTCTAAGGTCTACAGATTTTAACCATTCATTCACCATAAAGAATGAATAAAAGCTATAATTTAAGTGCAGCATTCAAATAATGTTCAAACTAGCTTTACACTACAGTTTATCACCAATAAACAACAAAAAGCATGAAAATTGACACAACAAAATCATTCACCATCAATGAACAACACTAACTAATCTACGAAAGAAAGCTAAAACATAGAACAAAAAAGTTAATCTATTCAAATTCACTAACTAAGAGGAGAAGAATCATGAAACATGAAGTTGGGACTCAAGAATCCACCAAAATCAATGAACCTCTATTAAAATTCTAGCAGAATGTCTCTTGAAAATGAGAGGAGACCCCCACTATTTATAGTGTCCAAAAAGAAAAATGAATGGCCAAGATTTAATCTCATTGTGTGGCCAAGATTCACTACAAATTAGGGTTTCACCTACCCCCAAATATTTTATAATATAAAATTACATTTTTTCTTCTAGCCTATTTTGTCCTCTTGTAGGAAGCACTGTGCATTTTTGTCTTGTAGATAATTTCCTTTGTTGTAGCTATACTGTGAAGAATTCTTCATCAATCACTAGATTTCCTTCATGCTTCTTCACAATAGCATATTCTACAAACTTTCTAGTCAATGTCTGAAGCTTTCTCCACTCCATAATGTCAGATTGAAGCACTTGAAAGTTCAAATTCTTTGACCGGTTGGTAATTACATCCCAATCCTTATCACATTTGGGAGTGTTGTTTATTAATTGCTTGGATTGGGAAAAGGCACGTGCAACAAAATCCATGAAGTCTGGCGTGAGGAAATTTGTAGCCCCATCCTCCATCTTCTTGAGGAAATGCAACCTTATCTTTTCTAGATCAATTTTGATGGTGGGAATGTCAAAATTTGTCATCAGCTTTAAGTACTCCTCACAAGCAATCTTGGTTTCTTTGGCCCAATCAATATCAAGCTCCACCTCATGGAGCACCCATTCTAAGAACTCTCGTCTATGATCAAGGCCCATCTTCCATGTTTCCATGAGCCAATGGTCATCCTTTGTTAGTGCAAGTCCCTCTTCCCACGTTTTCTCAGGCATCTTAAGGATAGCCTCAATCTTAGGATATTTGATCCTATATAGCTCTGGGAAGTCGGTGCAGAATTTTTTTGTTCCTTTGAGTTGCTTTTGCACTTCTAGCAACTTATTTGTCATTCTAGCAACATGATTGATACCCATATATCCATTGTATATGACTCATTGAAACCAATCCTTGGTAATCTTCATCCAATTTTTTCTTCTTTCTAATTTGTTGATGTGGTCTTGGGACAATAGGTATGGTGAAGCTGATGATGTGGTGGGTAGCTCTTCAACGGATGACTATTGTTGTATATAAGCTATTAAATCTTCTTCTTGTTCCTTTAATTCCTCCTTGGAGGAATTGTCCTTATGCATCTAGTGCACAATAGTAGCAACTAACCCCTAAAGATGATCAATCTTTTGTTTCCTTGTGGTTGTCCCTAGATCAATAGAGGATATATTATAGCTAACTCCTTCTTCCACCACAGGGGTAGCTACCTACACCATCTTGGATCCTGATGCGTCCATTGTCAAGTGGGATCTTACCCTTGGCTTCTTTTCCTTCCTCGTGATTATTTCTGCTCGAGCCAGAATGGCTTCCAGCCTCACCTTCAGATCCATAAGAGTAGGGGTTTTCTTTTCCAGTTTCTTTTCTAGCCATTTGGGCATCTGGGACCCCTCTTTCGGTGATTTGCGTAAACCTTCCTCCTCTTGAGTATGTTGAATTTTCATTCCCTTGCTGCTTGGGGTCTTTTGTTTTGTCTTTTCTTCTTCTTCTTCATCTGAATCTCAGATAAATATTTATTCTTCCTCTAGGGATTCAATGGTTGTATGTTTCTTGGGGATGTACTCCCCTTCAGAGGTTTTCTTTTCTTCTTCTTCTTGCACATGGTCGTCATGGTGCTCCACTCCCAAGCCCATTCTTATCAAATCCTCCCCTTGAGGCTTGTCTTCTTCCTTTTCCTCGTCTCTTGGAGGATTCATTTCTTCATCATGTTCAGGGCTCTTATCCTTCTCCCTAGTTGGAGGTTCTATGGTTACCTCCATTTCATCATTTGTATCCTTCTTTTCTTCAGAGGGTTGTTTCTCAACTTCTTCACCAACATCTCTTAGTTGTTTGGAAAGTTCTTGCTCGAGCTCTTGATCTGAGGTTTTCATGATGTATTTTTCACCTAGTTCTTTGATGTCTTCCTCGGAGTATTGTGTTCCCTCTTCTTCATGCACCACTTCATCAATTACGATGTGTTGATATTCAGGATGCTCATGGTAATCATCCACTTCTTCCTCCATCACTTTGGTTGCTTCCCTTTCTTTCCTTTCCAACTCCTTAGAGATCTACACTATTTCTTTCATTTTCAGTGGCTCGATTGGAGGAGTTGGGTTAGGAAGGCCGGTGACAAATTGCGCTAGGGAGGCCTACATTGCAAGATTCATGAATACCCCAGAGAGCTCCATTGGCATGTTCTACATATGTCAAGGAAAAGCTTTTGGGAGTTAGAGAGTAGGAATTGTTGTCGTTGCAGTGGCCAGTGGGAGGGTTGTTGATGCAGACATAGAAGTGGAAGAGAGTAGAGAATTTGTGGTAGAGGAAGAATCTACCACCAAGATTGGTGTAGTAGGTGAGGCGGAAGCAAGGGGGACCAAAATGTCCACTGCAGGTGGAGAAGCAACCATTGATTGAGAAGTAGATGGAGGAGCAATAGCACTGGCAGTAGTAGTGGTTGTGGTAGTGAGAGCAGAGGAATTAGGTGGGGATTTCGGCTGCTAATCCTCTTCTTCCTCTCCCTCATGGAGTGGGTCCTCTTGTATAGTGGGCATCTCTATGAAACTACCCGATTTTTTTGACTTCTTGGAAGGTTCACTTTTTGATGCTTTCCTTGAGTACACCTTATGCTTAGGCTGATGCTTAGCCATTTCTTTTATTTTTATTAACCTAGTAGCTAGAGGGGATTTTGATGTTTCCCCAGATGGGGCAACAGTAGTCTCATTGTCGGTCTCGCTTTTAGGATCATCCTCAAGCTCACCGTAGGTTAAGGTAGCTCCTTGTAGTTTCAACTGAGCAATTTTCCCATCAATCCATTATTATTTACTTGCTTCTACGAGCTTCATCAAAATTTTGAGGTCATTGATCTCTTCCTCATTCCAATCAATTAATGGCAGTAGTAGGTTGGCAATGGCATCATATCGAAGATCTATCATCATGTTCTCATCTTCAATAATTTGATCCAACACTAGAAATAGGTTTATTGTTTTAACAAAATATGCAGTCATGCACATGTAATGCCTCATATGCACCTCCTTGTCATCTCTATAGTTTTCTCAAAATTATTTGATATCGTGGAGGTGGGCATACTCTTTTCCAACCATTCTTTTCAATTTTCCATATGGATCCATCCACAACCTAGCAGTGTGGAGCTCTAAGTTGTATTCATTGAATTCCTTTTCTAAGTATTCTGCACACTAGGATGAATGGGTTGCATACATTCACTAGCCAAATGTAAGAGGATAAGGAATCCCCAGCCTATGTTTGTCACTTAGCAGCATGTGAGCATGTTGCAATTTCCTGGAAAGCTCGAGCAGTACCAACTGGTCATTTGGGTACTAGAGTAGTTTATATGGTCTCTATGAGAAACCCTCAGCTCAGATATATGTAAATTTGGGAAATTGAATGAACAGAAATCCGAACCTATGGATGAAGGCATTAGCACTATGGGTAACCTCCTCTCGAAGTCACCTCCAAGCAATTTGACAATATGGCTAATGAAGGCATTATTGACACTACAATAGTCTTTCTTGAAGTTTTGGAATTAAAGTTGGGGATACCTGTCATATATCTTCAACTCTCTCCTAGGAGTCTAGCTTGGGGCTACAAATAGTCCTTTGTACAGAGCACGATCGACGAGCAGGTAGACTAGATACATAGTCATGTAAAATTGTGAAGTCTTTTTTATTGCCACAAGCTACTCATGTAAGTAGTTGCTAATCATGCCTACCCAATGGAATTGGGTCTTTACCTTAATGATTTCTTCTATAAAGTACAACATCCACTCTTGGAAGAAGGTTGTAGTTGGGAGACCCATATCTCTGCTCAATAAGGTCACTAGTTCATGGTAATCTTCGTATAAGTCACTCCTAAAGAGCTTGGGATACCTTGTTGGTACTACCCCTTTTCTCCTTTAGCCAGTACTAATTGATTAGTTTCTTGCACTTGAGGGGATCAGCCCTCCACATGCTCTTGGAATATTCCTTAGATGCTTCTTCCATTTCATCAAAGGTAGGTATATGGAAAGTCTACCTGATAGACTTGGCAGGGAAATCAGCCAGTATGTTTCCGTCTCTATCCACTATTCTTTTAGTGTCCACTTGATATGCCTATTTGTAGGCCATCACTAACTCGGGAGCTATGAGGGTAGGCAAGAAACCAACAGCCTTGGCCAACCGACTTCTTCTAATTCTTTTGGCATTCTTTGTAGGAGGGTTGACAATGACCCTCTACTTAAATTCATCGATGTTGATATGCCCCAAATTGGTATTTGAGATCTTGTCCCAATCTATGGTGACCTTTGATTTGATTTCCTCTTGTTGAAACTTGTATTTCATTTAGTCCTTTTCTTCTTTGCCCAGGGTGCCTTGGCTAACTTCTTTCCCTTTTCCTTTTCTGTGGATGCCTCTGAAGGTCTTGCAACTGGTTCCATATATCCTGCAAGCAAGGGAGCAATAAGTGCATTCAAGTGTAAAACATGAGAAATGTTAGCAAAATCTTGCAAAATGATGTTATATCAAGTACTTCAACATTCAAGGATCCTAACACTTATTTTAGATCATATTTATCCTTCCGTTTGAGGGAGTTATGGCAATGCAGGCCTAGCGATGTGGACTTCCTTGGGCTGGCAACCGTTTTGGAAGTAGCTACAAATGGATAGAAATCAAGGCACGATGGCCCACATAGTTCTAGCTGCATGAGGATTTTGGCCATGGGGTGGGGCCCATCAATAGGTTACATCACTTAAGCATGTGGGTCAAGTTAATTTTGACACTCTGGAGGTGTTAATTTCATCATTTAGGCATGTGGATTCAAGGCATGCAGGTGCAAGGAGTCTCTTGGCTATTTCAACCTCTATTGTTTGAAAACAACTTTGGCAAGGTGGCGCCCCACAATGCAGGACCCGCGGTCTCGAAGGATGGTAGCATTTTCTTTTGAAGCATTCACCATTTAATCAGGTGCGAGTGAGAAGCTATGGAAGGATGCTAGTCAATTGTCATTCGAAGTGGCAAGAGCGAGATGGAGTTTCACAAGTGGCCACCTGCTTGAGGAAGCCCACAAGGCGTTCTATACTTAATCATTTTTTGTTTTGGGCTCGGTGGCGGAGGTAGTGGGTGTGGGCTCCGCATGGCAAAGGGATGGTCGGTCAGGGCCATTCAAAATGGAAAACCTAAGATGGAAGCCTGTGGATGAAAGTCCGCAATGGGCAACCCGCCAAGGACCAATACTTAGCCATTTTAGCACAGGGAACTGGACGAAGATGGTAGGGTCAGCACTTGCCTCTTAGAAGGACCTAAGGGTTTCACCATTTTGAATGGTTGTTTAAGCAGCAACAAAAAGGGTAGCTGAAGTCCACATTGGGTGGTCCATGATGAGGTTTTGTGTTCAAGTTTGGTCGGTGGACACAGTGATGGTGAGACCTGCAAGATGGAGAGTCAGGGTAGGTCTGCTATTTGTGAACGACACAATAGGAGGGAGATCAAGGTGCAAAAACTTGCACGGTCGGACCCGCTAGAAGAAAATGACCCTTATTCAACCCCACATTTTTTTTAAGTTTGATTGGTAACGGCGAGGTATGGGCACCTACCCGCAGCAACGGGCCCAAGAGAGATATCAGTCGTTTGAAGAGTTAGGATTTTTTTAGGAACATGAAATGATGTTGGGTGCTACATGGACCTGCAAGGTGTGATTACACTGGCTCAAGAATAGTCACAGGGGCTTCAAGTTCTAAAAACATCTAATAAACTACTTTCAAAATATTTTCTAAGTTTACAAACATGGGTTTTGCTTGTCATGGTGTCATCTAGCTAGTTTTAAGTTTTCTCCCTTCAAAATTTAATAACTTTTGTAAAAATAAAAGAAAAATATTTCACAACTAGCGGTGGGGGGACCAACTTGAAAAATTTGATGAAATATGTGAAGGAGCTATAGATGATAGCATTTTGGATGGCAGAGAGGCACTGCAGGCACAAAGGCAGTGATCACTGGCGAGCTCTAACAAGTCTTCTGAAAGTGCATAGGTGAAAATGACATGTCAAAGATGTCTATTTATAGATTTTTATGCATTAAATTCCTTCCATTAATGTTGGTACGGTGATGGCTAAAGTTGGTGAATGGGCATTTCAAAAGATGGCAATGGGAATAGCGGGGTCCACAAAGCAGATGACACCCAGGAGTTGGTCATTCGGCAGGTCATCAATGGAAATGGAGAAGGGAGATGCTAGTCCTGGGAGGTGGGAAGACATCTTGACTTGGCCATTCAAAATGGAAAAAATGCCATGGAATCTCACATAGGGCGGCCGCAAGGGCGAACCCACATGACATGGAGGTCGACAGTTTTGAAAGTTAAGGGAAAGCTACAAAGGAGATTCTACAGAGGCCAGAGACTTGCAAGTTCTAGAAATGGTAAAAATTGGTCAACTTAAGGTGATTCTTCTGAGACTCTTTGACCACTTAGGACCCAAAAATAGGGGGCATGCAAAATGAGGCAATAACATAAGTGACCCAACGAAGTAAAAAGAGAGGGTGCCTATTCCGAACGGGGCATGTGTGTTGTTGGCACAAAAAATCCTAATTGGCCTTTTCAAACTCCTATTGAATCTCTTGTTCCATCAAGAAAATTCCCTATGTTAGAGATCTCAATTTTTGATAGCCTCCATTCCTCACAAGAACCAATCCTTGAGGGAGATCAACTTTTTACTCCTATTGAGATGCCACTTCTTGAGCTTCAACAAGAGTTTCAATGCCCTTTTGACCATTTTTCTCCCCCTATTATTATTTCACTCTTTAAAGGTGGACCTATTGTGTGGGATCCAATTTGGTTAGAGGAATAAAGTAGTAGTTTTTTTCTAGGAGTGAAGAGGTTGTTCTTAAGAGCCTTCATAAGCTCTAGACAATGAATGTCTTACTTTGTTGCAAGAAATAATTGAAGATGATTAGTTGTAATAGCAAGACTCTAAAAAGGAAGACAAATTTGATACAATAGAGGAACAAGTCCTCTCTTTTGATGTCCTTCCTTGTTTTATTGAAAACGAGGATAGATTTCCTATACCTACATCAACAAAATCTTTTGAGAAGCTTGGTCCCTATTTGGTGGATGAAGACAACTCCATGATTTTGGAGCAGCAATACCAAACATGTTTAGCCCATGTTATAGTGGAGGAGACTCCCCTATCTAATGAGGTATGTAATTATGAGGTGGAGGACCTCTTTTGGGATTATTTAGAAGCATTTTATTCAATATTAGATGTCAACACTTCACCCCAAAGGAGGAGCAAGGAGGGTAGTAACATAAGAATGAGGAAACATTAGAGGATGTGGTAGCCATTACATGCCAAGAGTTTTATTTTTTTGTATCAAGTTCCCAATAAAGAATGAATATATAGAGATAATTTGAAGAATCTAGCTCTTCACCTAAAGTATCTCAAAAATTTGAGGTTTGTGTCAATGAAGTGTGCATTAATACAAGCATTTCAATAGTTATTGAGTAGCCACACATTTTTTTAGAGAGTGATGCTCCTACTGCTTAGTTTGATTGTATTTCTAAGCTTCAAAGATTTTTATTTGAGGTGCATGAAGAAGAGATTCCTTGTGCAGATCAAAAAATAGTTTTGGCATATTTTATATCATCATGCAAGCTGGAAACTTTCCATTTTTGTTTTAGTTCATGCAATGAGGAGGTCAGTGGAGATAGTAATGGCCTATCCTTTTATGAGGTGAGTTCCCTTCCCTCTACTGAAGGTTTTCTCTCGGATGCTCACCTATCTTCAAAGAATTTCAGCCCTACTATTATATGTTCACCTGAGGCACTAGTGTCAGATGCATCTAACACTTGCATCATATGCTTCCCCTGAAATGGAAAATTATACAGTGAAGTGATCCTTCACCTTAAAGGAATTTTGTGCAGCTACATGCATGTTAGAAACAATTTTTGATGGTTGCAATTGGGTGAGTTCTGCAACTATGATTTGAGGGAGATCAGCTCCTACAGAAGATTCATCTTTGAAAAAGGAAATTTTCCATTTTTTTCTTCCTTTTAGTTTCATGTACATATTTTAGTTGGTTTTTATTTCTATTAAGTTCCTTTGAACACCTTGCATTCTCCTTAAGGGAATGCATGTTCCTATTTTCTTGATTTTCTTCAAGTGCAGCCTATACATGTTTTTATTTTCTCTAAGGAGGCCCAGCTGTTGAAGTTTTTCCCTCATGACTTTGTGCCCAATGGACTAATAAGACCTCTAGATTTCATGATTAGCAAGCAATCATCCCATATAAGTTTCCATAAGTGTCGACATTTCATTCCACCCTTTGATGACCCATCATTGATAACCAATCTAAGATATCCTACATGGGTCATCTTGCATGAATCCTCCTTTAAGGGTTCCTAAAAGTGGCTAAGAGTTGTGTTTTAAGACCTTTGTTCTATCACTTTCTTGCTTCCTTGTATCCCTCTTCTATTGCCCCTAATCTCCTTCTTCTCCCTTTCCTTCCATTTCTCCCTTTGGAGTTTTTGGTTTTGCCCATCAAGCTTAACCCTTTCCCTCTACCTCCTATCCTTCCTTCTAAAAATTGACTAAGTGTTGATCTTTGGAGGGTTTTCCTTTGGCCTTTCCCTTTACCTCTTACCTTTGTTAAGTTAAGAGGTAAGCCTACCCTCTGATCCCCAATTCCTGATATGCTTTTGGAAAATCAACCAAGTGTTTGTTTTTCAGGCATCAGGGATTGAGCTTCCCCTTTCCTCCTTTCTTTATTTCTTCGCAAGTGGTAAACCCTCTACTCAAACCCCAACTCCTAATGACTTACTTTTGGGTGTCATGGTTCACTCATCCCCTTCACTATTTCATGGTGATCGGTAAGTTGTAAGCCATCCACCTAATACCTAACTCCTAAAAATATCTCTTCTCTTCTATCTTCTTCTTTAAGCCCTATTTTCTTCTCAAAGGTTTTAACCTTCTATCCTAGGGTCCCCTTTCTTCCAAATCCATCTAAATCCTTGTTCAAACGTTTGGATTTTGGGATTTTGTCTTTCCTCTTACCGTTTTTCCTTGTCCTCGGTAAGCGGTAAGCACGACCCCCAATCTCTAATGGTTGATGAGTCCTTTTTGGCTTTGGTGTTTTCCCTTTCCTCCAATGCTTTTCCTTGCTTAGTGGTAAGCAAGAAGCCTCATGCCTGATCTTTGAAGCTTGATGTCAGTGCCATGAAGTATGAAGAATGAGGGATGCTCGAGGTCTAATGTCTAACAGGGTGTTGCTTTTTAGGCCTATGGACCATTTAATGATGCAAAGGTTTCTTTTTGGGCCCAATGTTAAGACCTTTCCATGGATTTTAATGTGTTTTTTTGGTGATGCCACTAATGCTCGAACCACTTCCTAAGTAGCCTATTTTAATTTTTGTGCTTCAAGGTTGAAATTTATTACTCCCCTGACTTCTGCAAGTGGATTTCATGGGCTCCCATGCCCATTTATTTTGGATTTTTGACCTTTCTTGATATATCCATGCCCTAATCATGATTTTCATGGGATGACTCCATCCTATCATGCACAAACTTCCCTGCTAACCCTAGTTAGGGTTAGGGTTTGGTTTGTGGTTTCAAGTTATGTTTGATCTATAAAGGAAAGAAATATATTTATTTCAGGGATTCTTCCTCTGGCTCCTCTAAGGTTTTTCTTTGGTAGACTTCAATTTTTTACATCTCTGTAATTGTAAAGATTGGATTTTACCTCTACATTAGTGAAATAGAGAAATCTTGCCTCTTCTCAACTTTTTATGTTTGTGTAAGTTCATTGTCTTCATATATAATTTTTTTTTTTTTCATGCATGCATGTTTGAGTTAAATTGTTTACAATTGTTGTTTTGAGAAACATTCCTTTCCTTCCAACAACTTGTCAAACCATGACCTCTATGTTTTCCTTTGGAAATCAACCAAATGAAGATATATGTGAGTCCCCTAGCACCTCTTCATTGATGTTGTTGAGTAGTCTAAGTCAAGAAGAAATGACTTTTCCATCTTGGTGTATCATCTCTATTACCCCTTCATGCATTCCTTCTAACCCTTTTCCCCTGTGAGCTGTTAGAGTAGGGTAGTGGTAGGTTTTCATGTGTTGGGTTGGACTAATACATTGCACTTGGACTGAAAGAGGAAGTCATCCTTCTCTGAATATTCAACTTCATACATGCAAGGTCCCACACCTTGAGGTTGTTTCCATTATGTCATTAGAAAGTTGAACTTTGTGTTTAACAGGGTGCAATTTCATGTGAGAATAATAACTTTGATAATGCACCACAAAAATGATCAAAGGCTCCACAAGGCTAGCAAGTTGCATTATGCTAGACACTCATGAAAAAAAAAGCATCACTATCAAGCAAGTTGTGTTATGCTTGGTGGCCATGAAAATGTTGTAAATGCAATAGGATAGGATAGTCAAAGGGGTTTTTATTAATGCATGAAAATTAAAACCTTAAGGGAACATCATGCTTGAAATCACCACCAAGAGAGGACAAGTCAAGGAATAAAGGATTTGTGTCTTAGGGAATGCAAACCATAGCATCACCACCAATAGGAATGTCATATGCCAACAAAGGTCACACTCTTGAAGGAAATCAAACCCAATTTCACCACCAAGAAGACACATCACATGAAGTAAGAAGACCATACTTTGAAGGGAATACACAAACAATGAGTGGGAATGCGTATGCCCTGACTTTAAAGAAATTTCTAAAAACCATGATATGAGCAATTACTTTAAAGTAGAAAAATGATAAATGCCAAATGATAAAGCTATGTCATGAAGAGGGGTTGCCCCCATAATGGAAACACATAAGGAATCCATGGATTTGAGGTCAGTGCTATTTTTTCTACAATGATATAATAGAGCTTGGAACAATCATCATTCCCCAGATAACTCATGGAACAATGAGCACAAAAGAAGAATCACACATAGAGAGCAAAAGAAAAGAAAATATTTTGGGTTAACATGGAAGAGACGTGCATTTCTCAAAGCTTTGCATCCTCCAAGTATGTGTAGGATCATGATGGGCCAAAAAGTGGTGATATGATGGGTATGTGTAGGGTATGTGGTGATGAATTTTTTACCCAAAATTGATGAAATGAAAAGGGTTTTAAAGGAGATTCTCACTTTCTACCAATATAAATTATGCTTTACTTTGAATTTAATAAATAATTATTATTCATTTTCTATTTGAATTAAGACTAAAGTCCTAATTGATAGGCTGATTGAAAAACATCTATAGCTTTCAAATGGTATCACATTTTTGAATTCAAAACATGCATCACATTCTATGCAGCATACTATAGGATTAAAAGAAAATGAATTTCATGAAGTTTTGACCAAGTTAAGGTGGTCACACATACAATTTTTTATATTTTAAAAGTTTTAATAAAAATTCATAATTAATTATTTACTTGGAAAAAATATATAAAAAGTATTCATCACATCCAAACATGAGTCCTCATATCTAATTTTTATAAAAAATATTATCTTTTTATTGTGGTTGTTGTTAGACATAAACTTACTTATTTTTTCCCTCAAATTTAAGTATTACTTGCATTGAAATTTCAAATCTTCAACAAATAGATTTTTTAATAAACCTAGTAGTTTAGAAACTACATTCATTTTGCTACAGATTATATTCTTACATATTTTTGAAATAATATAGATAACTTATTCAAATTTATATGTCAAGTTGCCTAGCTCTATTTTTTTTGAATTTTTCGCCACTTAAGGGCCTATTTTTTCCATGATGATCCTGCACATACCCTTCCCCAAAAGGAAAACACAAGACAAAAAATAAAGGTTTATGACATATAGAAGAATTTAGATGCAAATAGAAGAATGTAATGATAGATTTGCTTAATTTGTATGCTTGCATCAATAGAGTGACAAGGGTCATCCAAAGTAGACTCACAAATATATAGACACACCAATAAACATGATACTAGGGATCACATTACACACATGAAATCACACAAAACATGAAAAGAAAACAAGAAAAGACTAGTATGGCACATGCGAGTCAACCTATAGCAAGTCATCCACATCCAAATCTTGTTCATCATAGGCAGAAGGCTCACAAGTAGCCAAAGGGACAATGACAAGTGCCATACTAGGAGCATCACCAAGTTCAACATGTGGTGAGTTACTATTGTTAGGAGGATCACCACGATTGTTATCATCTAAGCTCATGGAAGAGGAAAATAATTAATTTAGCTTATTATGTGCTTCCTCATCAATCTTAGAAATCTCATAATCATCATCCAAATTAATCATTGTTAGAAACAAGCAACACTAATAAGGGGGGTGAATCAGTGTTGTGCAAAAATTAATTTTATTATTTTTATCTTTAACTCACTTAAGCATTCAACAAGAAATATGCATGAACAGAAAGAAAACAATCACAACACCATAAAACCAGGATTTTTATGTGGAAACCCTGTTAGGGGGAAAATCACAGTGGATGGCCAATCCATAATGTAATATGAGTATACCCAAAACAAAGATTACAAAATGAGAATGTACTTGCATTCAGGCACACTGCCTAGAGCTCACTGCTCAAATTAGATAGGCTCACTACCTTACAATGATTTGGATTAGATCCAAAAGAGTGAATTGATAAAATAGCATCTACAATGCTTGATTACAGTTTCGGTTAAGCTATGTAGTCAATTTCTTGCCCTTCTGACTGATTTAGCAATTCTACTCTGCTCTGCACAAACTTGCACTACAAAAGCCTTAATGCACAAGTGAAACTATGCATAGTCGCCTAATCACCTTTCTAAAAAATTCACCACACTTCTACACCACTAACACACACACAAAATGATATAACTGGTCTCTTATATATATATCTGCATGTAGGAATTAAGTCGCTACAAATCGGCTTCAATAAATCTTGGAAATATTAGCAACTATTGGATCAAATATTGAGTGATTTTTGATGCGCACCCATACAAGTCGGCCACAACATAGATTGTACCCAAAACAAAATTCTTGAACATAAAAACATTTAAATAATTACTTCTTATACATCCACAACATGCCACATTCATTAGGTTGGCCACAATGAGCAAATAAATAGAAAAACATCCTATCAAATCTCCTTAACTCGTACAACGATTAATGCAACACCAAAAAACTTAACAATAAGATATTATAGATGCTTAACAAACTATCTCGGGGATCCACAACTCAAAAACATGATTCGGTGAAGTAAACAAATCGATGTAGTAACTGGATACCCTATTCCTCATGCTTTCTGTCAGTAATAATCTATTCTCTACTTTATCTGCCGATATGACCAAATTCAGATCTGTGGTCCAAACTAATGACTTTAGTTTCCATCAATGAAAACACTAGAAGCCATATTCCAACAATCTCCCCTTTTGGCATTGATGGCAACACTTAGTGAAAAATGACTAAGTGTTGAGACTAGTAAGTACACTGCCAAAATTCAAAATTTCAAAACATTGCTCCCCCTTAGAATGTCAAAGCATTTTTCACTACACTCTCTCCCCCTTTGACATCAATGAAAAATTTGGGAAATCCAAACTTTCAAAATTGTACAAACATAACCTGTGACTTATAGAAATTTGAAGAAATATGCAAAATCATTCTTTAACACACTTAAGTTTGTGTCCCAAACTCTTTTGAAACTCTCCAAAATGGTTATGTGACCACAAAATAGATAAGACAGAGTTTTTGTAACTTCAAGATTTACTAGGTCACGAGCAACCATAGCATCTTTGGCCTCTTTCAATGCATTTTCCATTATTTCAATCTTCAGACTGATTAGTCTTATGAGTTCACATACTCTCCCAACAATCCTCTCATTTTCAAGCTTCAAACTCTTTATCTTATCAAGCAAAGATATTACCTGACCTTCATGCTCACCAACATTACCAATTAATGGATCAAAAGTATCAGAAATAGTAGCCAGTTGCTTTTCAATATCCTTCACCTTTTTCTCATTGGCTTCAGTGAATTTAGAAAAAAATAAACAAGACTTATACACTTTTCCTCCTTCAGACAAAGTATATTGAACATTTTTCATGCAAGTGGCTAATAGAGTTTTTTCTTTTGCAATCAGTTCTTTCAAACTACCAAATCTCCTTTCCTTAAACTCCTTCTACACCTTAATCAAGGCCAATTTCTCAAAATATTCAAAGTGAGAACTTATAGAACTTGTGTTCTTTAACTCACCAGAAGAGGAGCCAGATGGATCCATGACATGAGCAAGCATTAATTTCTGCAGAACTCTAGATGCAAGGCTTAGCAATTCACTAGCCTCTATATGGGACTTCAAAATCTTCTCAATGGCTTTGGCTTGAGCAATTGAAGCAACCTTCATCATCTAAATTGGGGATAGAGTGGATAGATTGATTGAGCTTTCATCCAATTCACGATCTAATTCTCCCTACTACTCCATTAGAGATCTCTTCACTCCCTTGGTAGCATCTCTTGCCTCTACTCTGATTTCTTAAACTTTTTCTTCTTCAACCTTGGGTTCTTCAAAGACTGTTTCTAGATTTCCTTTAGGCACTTCAACTTCTTCAATATGCACCTCCTTCTCCTCAGCTAACACCACCTTAGGATCTTTAGTTTCCATAGGTGTCTTTGTATTTTCTACATCAGGAGGAATTTGAAAGTCCTCAGCTTCTGCATTCACTTCCTCATCTTCTGGAACATTTTCAGTATTCGCCTCTTTAGTATTTATTTTATTCTTTGATAGGAACTCTTCCAAAGTTTTCTTGGTTTCACTAACAACAGCATCAGTTTCACCAATCATGAGTTTATTCACCCTTATCTTGCTCTTAAATTCATTTTTGGCCTTTTCAAGGAGTGAATTCATCTCCTCTATCGACATCTCTAGGCATAAATCTGCAAGAATTATCTTCCTTAGATTCTCTTTTGTTCTAGCACTTAATCTTCTTGACTCCAAAATATCATACAGACTCTTGACCAAACTAGAAATGATTTCAACAAGAACTTTATTGAAAATGTTCATATGCTTTATTGTGGCTTCTTCAAGAGTTTTCTGATCAAATTCATCAAAGGTTTCATACAACTCACAGAGGGGCTTGAGATTCCCATCTTTGACAACTACATTCTCAACTTCCTCAATAGACATACTAGATTTGTCAACCTTTGCCTTTTTCTTTGTTGCTTCTTCTTTACCGAAATATTTTCTCTTGTTTAACTTCACAGCCTGAGTTTCAGTCACCTTTACTTCTTTCAAAACTTCCTCAAACTCAGTTTCTTCATCTTCTAAAACAAGTTCATATGTTCTTGTGCTCTTATTTTTCTTCCTTTTACTAGAAACCTTGGCTTGGGTTGACTGGGCTGTAGGGGTGGACAAGGATGGGAAACTCTTGGTAGATCTAGTGTGGGTAGAAGATGTTCCCGGACTAGCTTGCTCTTTCTCTTTTGCTGCTTCAGCCTCATCTATCTTCCCTCTCACTTCTTTCAATTTATGCCTATACTTTCTGCAAATACTTCTACTTATTTTCTTACTCTTCTACCTATCATTGGTTTTTTCAATTCTACATGAACCTGCATGCGTTTCTCTGCATAATTTCCAAATCTTTCTTCTCCCTAATCCAGAGGTGAACTTAACAAGTATTTTGCATACATCTCCATAATGTTCTCCTCAAATTCGTATCCCATAAGCATAATCCAAATTGTTCTGGGATCAACAACTTCCATATGGCATTGATCAATGTCTACCATGAAGCAGATAGTATATTTATACTTTTCCATGATTGAGGTAGGGATTCTTTCCCTAGCATGCATCATATTCTAGAAATTTTTAAAGTACCCCCAGAGGGTAGTATTGCAGATCTAACGATCACCAATTCCAAACAACAATTTCCTTATTTGAACAACTACTGGCTCATCAATCTTCCAATGAACTTTTCCAACTCTCGAAACCTCATCTAAAAAGGAGAAAAATAGACATAGCAGCAAATTACCATATTTGAAAGTATTCTTCTTATCTTTCTTGATTTTCCCTAGATTCTCCATTAACTGACTTTTGAGCAATTCACACAAATCATAATCTGCATTTTGTTTCACCATCTCATAAGCTGCATAGATGGTCGTACCGGATATAGAATTATCCTAGCTTGATTGATAGATCTTATAACCAATAACCATTGATGTAAATTTCACATCCACTTCAATAATATCTTCTATTGTCATTTCCCTTTTGTCCCATTGTGCACCTATTGTCTTAGTGACCTTATCATTCTCTACGAACTTCAAAACTGGAAGTCTACCAATGGAATTCAGACTTGTGACCACACATATAGCCTCTTTCATGATTTTAAATGGCACATCCAGCCACATGAATTTCTCATGAACACGGTTCAACACATATCGAACCCATTCATTTTCTTAAAATATTGGAAATTTTGAAAATTGTGTGAACTTCTTTTCCTCTAGCGCTCTAAATTTTGGCTTTACAGTGAAATCTTCTTGGATTAGATGATGAGAATACAGATTCATCAAATGAGAGCTTCCCAATTCTTCAATATTTGCATGAATGTAAGCCCTAATATCCTCAATGTGCAATACTTTGTATGGCACAGATGAAAACGCACCTAAGGGCTTTGTCTCTACATACTTATAAGGATGCAATTTAAAGTTTGGATGCGGCCTATCCTTTACTTCGACTACCAAAGGAGTGGACATGATTGCAATCTCACAAATTCATAGGCTTTTCGATAAATACCTTTCAGGGTTGGAATGAAATTTGATTGCAAATCCTTTTTTATGCTTGAATCTCTCCACAATTTGGCAACGTTCACTCCAGAGCTCTCCAAACTACTTTCCTCCAAAATGCAAAGTGACAAATGAGGATGAGAATGTTCTTTTATTGTCTGCACACCTAACTCCTTTTTGTCACAATAAATTCCTTTACCCTAATTCATCAGGGTTCATGTTTTTCATATATAGAGACAGATGAGTCATATGTGGATCTCCAAGATTCTTCAATAGTGCCTCCAATTCATTGAGAAACATCTAAAAAGTATCAATGCACTTACTAGACCCATCTGGATTCTAGTACCAATCACCAGCAGGGGGTTAAAATATTTTCTTGGAAGCTCCCCCTAGTCCAGAGGCCTAAAACTAATTCCCAAAGGAATTTCCATGAGTTGCTTTTGGTGCTGGTGTATTTCCTTCAATAGAGGGATTCTTCTTCACCCGTTTCTTCTTCATTTTCCTTCTGATCACATCAATAGTGACTTTACCTTTTCCCTTAACATCCTTTTGCATGTTCTATTTTACTGGACCTCTTCTATTCTAATAGAATCTAGCAGTGTGGCCAAATTTGTTGCAGTTGTAGGATACAACACTTCTCTGTCTAGGCTAATTTTTCCACTGATTTTCTCTTGATCTGCATTGGTTAGCAATATGCCCAAATCTATTGCATGCATAACATCTGACATCTCTATGAAATTTATTCATCACAATTCACTTGACTTATGACCATACTTATAGCAATTAAAGCATTGACCTGAGAATGATGGTCCACTTGTGTTCATCCTACTCCTACACTAAGAAGCCATATAACCAAATTTCTTGCAAGCAAAAAAATATCCATTAAATCTTTGAGCATTTGGTTGTCTTACCAGATTCCTTCTAGTTCCATTCATCTGATTTCCTTTTCTAAATATCCTTTGTCCAATTTTATTTTGTCCAAATCCAGAACTTTCTCCTTCTTCAAATCCAAGACCTCACCTGTCACCATCAGTCCTCTATCCTTTAATCAATTCATCAAGTTTGGTTGAGCTTTCTTTGAATTTCTCCTTGTACTCATTTGTAGTAGCAAGTTCATTTTTGAGATCATCAAGCTATTTTTCAAGCAATTCTTCATTGTTTTTAGATTTCTCCAATTCATTATCCAATCGACTGCATTGTTCAAATTTTTCTTTCAAGGATTGTGCAAGATTTTCTTCATTCTTCTTTCTATCCTCAATCTCCTTGGTCATTTTCATCAAGATGGATTCCATCTCACGCTTTAGGGAAGCATTCTCTCTAGAAAACTTATCACATTCTTTTGTTTTCTCTTTCAGGGCATGATTGAGTTGTTCATCTTCCATGCTTCTGTTCTTTTGCTTAAGTTGATCACACAATTCCTTTCTTTTCTCTCTTGATTCATTGATTTTGTCTTTCAGTGACTGAATGAATTTCTCTACACTCAAAATTTTCTTACAACACCTGATTCTTAGACTTTGACTAGTCATGATCATCCAAGGCCACCATGTTTTGTTGTTGAAGACTTCTTGTATCTATTGAAAAACACCTTCCAAGATCTCCCCAAGCTATTAGACTTCTTATGAGGAACTAGCTATAATACCAATTGTTGGAAACAAGCAACACTGAGAGGGGGGGGTTAATCAGTGTTGTGAAAAAATTGATTTTATTATTTTGATCTTTAGCTCACTTAAGCATTCAACAAAAGAAATATGCATGAATAGAAAGAAAACAATCACAACACCATAACACCATGATTTTTACATGGAAACCCTATTAGGGGAAAAACCATGGTGGATGGCCAATCCACAATGTAATATGAGTATACCAAAAAGAAAGATTACAAAATGGGAATGCACTTGCATTCAGGAACACTTCCTAGACCTCACTGCCTTACAATGATTTAGATTAGATCCAAAAGAGTGAACTGATAAAATAGCATCTACAATGCTTGATTATAGTTCCAGTTAAGCTATGTAGTCAATCTCTTGTTGTTCTAACTGATTTAGCAATTTTTCTCTACTCTGCACAAACTTGCACTACAAAAGCATTAATGCACAAGTGAAACTGTGCATAGTCACATAATTTCCTTTCTGATAAATGCACCACACTTCCACACCACTTACACACACAACATGATATAAATGATCACTTATATATATCCACATTTAGGAATTAAGTCGCCACAAATCAGATTCAATAAAACTTGGAAATATTAGCAACCGTCGACTCAAATCTTGAGTGATTTTTGATGCGCACCCATACAAGTCGGCCATGACATAGCTGGGACCCAAAAAAAATGCTTGAACATAAAAACATTTAAATAATTACTTCTTATACATCTGCAACATGCCACATTCGTTAGGTCGGCCACAATGAGTAAATAAATAGAAAAACATCCTGTTGGATCTCCTTAACTCATCTGACGATTAATGCAACACCACAAAACTTAACAATAAGATATTATAGATGCTTAAAAAACTATCCCAAGGATCCACAACTCAAAAAGATGATTTAGTGAAGTAAACAGATCGATGTAGTAACCAGATACCCTGTTCCTCATGCTTTATGTTGGTAATACTTTGTTCTCTACTTTATCTATTGGTATGACCAAATTTGGATCTACGGACCAAACTAATGACTTCACTTGCCATCAATGACAACACTAGAAGCCATATGCCAACAATCATAATATGAGGCCTAATGGTGATGTCTATGGAGGTTTCTTTTTTTTGTTGTGGAGAAGGTGGAGAATCATCATTCTTTGTCTCTATTAACAAAGAATGACTACCACTACACCAAAATCCTAAGTTGTCAGTGAAGGTGACATTGAAGAGGTTAAGGGGTATCGACAAGGGTTGAGGGTCCCACGTGAAAATAATTTACCCCTAAATTGAGAGGTCGATGAATACAGTCAATTACAAGACAAAAAGAGCATCAATAATGGGAATCAAACCCTCTCCAACAAAGTCACCAACTTTGTTAACATAGACCAACTAACACTATGCAAAAATCCTAATTTTTCAGTGAGGGAAACATAATAGAGATTAAGGGGTAGCAATGAGGGTTGAGGGTCCCATGTAACAATAGTCTCAATTGGTGTTTGATCTTGGTTTTTTTATTTGTTCTTTTCTTCTAACTGACATGGAATAGCACGACGTCTATGCCTATTCTTTTTAGCCTTTCAATTTATTCTTGCATGATTTTCAAGTTTTGAAGGTGTAGGAGTAGGTTTATCAACCATTAGTTTATTTTCTTCCCACAAGGGAGGAACAAAAGGAACCATGGAAGGTTTTTCAGACACTGTCTCTTTGGGTTTATAAACTTGTTTGATCTTAGGAGGCACAACTAGAGTGATATAGTTATCTCTTGGTCTCTTATAGAAAACAGTTGGAGGATTTTTCATGGAGTTGTCTTGGTTACTTGGAAGGTATTTTGGTTCAATCATGGATTCATCAATGATAAGAGACTCAATCATGGGTTGAGGCATGTTGCTAAGAGATAATTCTACTATGTGTTTTTCCTTGAATTTTCTATAAGATTTGAAAAATAATTCCTCATGAGACTTAATGGGTTCCATAGGTGTCAGCCAAAAGAAATCCAATGAGAAATTCCCCCAGGAAGACAAAATATTAAAGCCACTATGATGCACAATAAAGATGGCATTACCAACTATAAATTTTAAGCATTAATGCACTATTGACGAGACAAAATCCATGGAGAATAGCCACAAATAACCAAGCTTCACAAAGAATTGGTCTAATGATGAGATAATGGAGAATGAGACATCTAATTATTTTGGTCCAACTTTTAATGGGAGAGTGATCAAACCTATCATAGGGAAGGAAAAACAATTATGTTTTTTGATCCACGCTTTCAAATGTTCATAAGAGTCTTGATAAATTTCATCCACAAAGAATAATTCCTTGGTAATCACGTTCTCTACGCACAAGATCAATTAATACCCCATTAGTAGGCATGTTATTGATTCTTCTGACAATGTAAAGAGGACCATCAGGTGCATGTTTTATTGTGTCATTTGGTGAGAAATAAATTTTCATATACAAGTTGGTTTGGCCCTTACAAGGTTGAACGTCAATGAATTTAATCATAGCATCTATATCATATTCATTATCACTCTTAGTATCATCAGTTGTATTTTGTATGTTTTCAACATTCATCACATCATTCTTGGTATCACTAGCTTTCACAAATGAGATGCTATGATTTGGCATGATATTAGTAAATATTTGAAAATTTTGGTTGGGTGGGGCAACAAACTTATTTCCTTTATCATGAACACCACCAATCTGGATGTGATTAGAATCAATGAGGTCTTGCATGATGTGTTTAAGAAACTTACAATGTTATGTATTATGACCATTTTGTCAAGGATATTGGAAAAAGAGAATAACATTATAGTTTGGAGGTAAAGGCTTAGTAGGTGTTGGAAAAATAAAGAAGAACATATAATTTTGTTACTTTGTGTTGTCATTGATGTCACCATGATATATGAGTTACATTTGCAAGTTCAAGTCTACAGTTGTTCCGGTAATCTAGTCTGGTATCTAAGTTAGTATTTTTCTTACATCCTCTGGTATTTTGGTCTGCATTTGGTTGTTGCTAATTACTATTGCTTGCAATTTTGGGAAATTTTTTGTAGATGTCAGGAGCATGTACATTCAATATCTCACGTATCCAGTTGCTCATATGGTGTATCGGTGTTACACTAGTATTTGTATTTGTGCTATTAGGTCTATCCCTGGTCGACCTAATGGATGTATCATGTAATGGTGAAATAATTTTTTCAGATATATGTGCAACCTACTTCAAGTCTATGCCAACTTCATGAAGCTTGTTGGATGTGTGAATTATCTTTTTGAGAATTTTTTATGAAAGATTGAAGCTAACAGTTGGTATTTTTGGTAAATGAGAAGTGCATCTAATTAGGTTGACCTAATTGATGCTTGCAGAGAGATCAGATATATATTGGATTATCTTTGGATTTTAATGAAGTAAATTTTTGGCATGATGAGAATGTGAATGTAAAGAAGGGAAAATATGATGAAGTGTGTTAGGTTAGTTTACCAAGCTACATTGGAACTGAATCTGTACTTACTAGGTGTACTCCATTAGTTCATTTTCAGGTCGTAATCCATTTTTTGTAATTGTAATTATGTAGGAAGTGAGCCTTTGTTTCTGGATAGTGAGTCCTGGCAATGAGCCACCCATTTTGTAATATCTTATAACTGGTTATACTATATTGTGGGCTAATACTCACCATTTTTTTTTCCCATTTTGGGTTTTCCACGTAAAAATATTGGTGCTCATGTGTTATGTGATTTCATGCACTATTAATGCTTTTACTTGTCTTTGATATTGTGTGTATTGGAATAATTGGATGGTATCTGATCAAAAAATTTAAGAAGATATTGATTCACCCCTCATCTCAGTATCTCAGACACTTAACAATTGGTATCAGAGCTTGATTCCTTTGGAGAAGCCTAACAGCTTCAGGGAGATCCTGAAGATGGAAGAAATGAATGATAAAGGAGAGCTCTGGACTACTCTTGAGGATATTCACAAAGTTGAAGTAGAAAATAGAGATCTAAAAGAGAATCTTGAAGATACAAATAAATGTGTCTAAAAAATTAAAGGAGGAATTGAAAAAGTTCAAAGATAGGCATAAGGAAGTAAATGATCAATTGAAGAAGGCTAATGAGGATATTACTAGTTTGAAAGTGTAAGTAGAGGAGAAGAAAATAATTGAAGAATGTTTGAAAAAGTTGGTACAAAGCAAGTATGAAGATTGCACCAAGCTTGAACAAGAAGTTGTGAACCTGAAAGTAAATCTAGAGAAGGAAAAACTCTATGAGAACAATTTAAAATCTAGCTTAGATAGGCTTGATGAATTGATTCAGGACAGAAACCAAATAAAAAAAAGGTGGTCTAGGAAATGATACCGGTGAAAGTTCTAAAGTTGTGGACAATCAGAAGACACAAAATAAAGAAAAATAGAAAGGAAATTCAAGGAACTCTACTAGGAGACCTCTGGTGAGACAACCTAATGAACAAATGTATCCTTCTTTTAATGGCACTTGTTTTTCATGCAATAAATTTGGTCACAAGGCAATAGAATGTAGGAGTAGGATGAATCAGTTCCCTAATCCTTTTAGTGCTCAATGTTTTGCATGTAAAAGAATTGTACATAGGGAAAGTGAATGAAGAACTCTGATGATGAATCAGTTCAATGGAGGAAGAATGAATCAATTATTTAATAGTTATTGTTATACCTTCAACAAGTATGGACACAAATCTAATCAGTGCAGAACAAGAATCAATGCAATTCAACCTAATCAAAGAAATATTTTTTGCTATAACTGCAACAAACCAAGACATGTTTCAAGAGTTTGCAGAAGTAAGAAAAGTAAGGAAACCAATCTGGTAGAAAAGGATGAATCATTGAAGAAGGTTGGCAAAGATGAAATTAGGCAAGAAATGAATAAGATTTGGAGAAAGAAAGAAGAACGATGAGTCTTTTCCCTCATCCAGTATAGATGACTTATTTGGTAATTAGACCTAGCAAGGTCGTAGGGGGAGCATTATCAAAAAATTATAAGAACCCCCTCGATAAATGGCATGTTAGAGGCTGGAACAAGTATGAAATGTGAAGAATGATCAAGCAAAGGTTTTGGAAAAGGAACTGGTAGGAAATATGAAGGGATGATCATTTGCGGAGTGAATTAGGGTTTATTTGTGTGAAAGAGAAGAGCTTTTAGCAACTTTTTGAGAATATGCTGCATTTAATGTGAATTAGGGAAAATCGTTATTTTATAAAGGAAATGATTAAGACATTTTGATCATTCGTGCATTTGAAGAAGTTGAAGAGATTTTGGAGCATTCTTGAAAGAATAAGAAGAATGGCAACTCTTGTAGTCGTGAAAGTCTCAGAGAGGCTGAGGCCCTCTTACAGAAAATATTTGTCAAAGGTTTTCAAAGGTGGCCCCATGGGTGCATTTTTGATAATTCCACATGGAGTAATGCCAACTAAGGATACAAGGATGTACATTCATGTAAAGTTTGAGGAATTCAACCACGTAAAGTTGATTGACATTTGAGACAAAGAGCTTACTAGTGATGATTTCTCGATTAAACCTAAGTACTTGAACTTGGTCGCAAAGAGGTTAGAAAAGTGGAACAATTTCCCTAACTTCAGCTATGATGACAAATTTGTGAAAGTAGTCCTAAGCAAAATACATGATAAATTCTTTGTGATAATTCAAGTGCAATAAACATTTCAAATAATATAGTGATGCATTCAAGGACAAAGCACATATCAATCAAGTATCACTTCATAAGAGAGAAGGTAGAAAATCAAGAAGTTGCCATGGAATATGTGCCTACCAAAGATCGAGTGGAAGAAATATTCACCAAGCCTCTTCCCAAGGAACAATTTGAATATCTGAGCCAAAAATTGGGAGTAATTTCTCCCACATCATATCATTAAATTCTAGTGATAGGGTGTGGGTCTAGGGGGAGCTTCATAGATATTTCATTCATTCATAACCAGTGTATATGTATTTAGAGAATAGTATTGGAAATAGGACACCGAGTTGTGAAGCTCATGCAAGTTTCACCAAACCAAATGTGTACCCAAAAATGGAGAAAATGAGCTATACAAATGTAATAAACACCCAAAAGTAAGAATCACAATGCAAGTGTGTAAAAATATTTTACAATCTTCAGCTTTGAAACATGATAATTTACTGATTATGCCATGCAAAAACCTGAAAATGATGTCTTTTTAATGCTAGTTTTGATTTCAAATAATGCAATTAATTTTGACCAATTGAACTTAATGCAAGAAAGTACAAAATTCTATGTTTTCTAAAACTAAAACACATATCCAATAGAAAAATGAAATGAAGCAAACAGAGACAAAATGATGCCCAAAAATGTGAAAAGGAACCTATACAATGACAGGTTCTCCCAAGGGAAAAAGAGACTTTGTATAAGGTTTAGAAAAATTAAAGTTTGTGTTTCTGGTTTGATATTTGAGTTCTCTATTTCAAGCTGCAAAATTTTGTGATAGATTTTTCCAATTTTGTGTCTTAATTTTCAAGTGAAATTAGTGACAAATAGTGAACAAAGTGACAACTTTTGAAATGAAATTTTGAACTAAAATTTGTATCTAAATGACTGAAAGACACTCTTGATGTAACTACAATGCAAGATGTATGGAAAATTTATGATCTTTTATGAATTTAAGTGATGAAAACATGCAAAAATAAACCCTAAATGAAGTGCAAAGAACACTTATAAAAATCTAGATCTAGGGTTTGAAGGTCTCCAAATCAAAATTTAGGATGTACAATGTCAGGTTCACCAAAATGAAATAAAGAGAAAGGGGATCCTTCCCCAAAGATGAGAATGTGTGATAAGGGGAGTCTGCCAAAGAAAAAGGGGGTGTCCACCTAATCACAGATCCACCTTCCCATGTTCATTAGGAATAGGGATAATTCCCCAAATGATTAGAATTGACTTACAACCCTTAAGGTAAGTCAACAAGGCTAGGTTTTGGACACTGAGCTGCCTTGGCTTCCTTATGAAAAAAATGACTAAAAAGTAGTTTTGGGAGAAAGATAAAAATGTTTTAACAATCAAACTTATGAGATATAACACTTGGAATGTGAATTATTAAGATAATACTAACAAAAATAGCAATTAACCAATAGATTTAAGAAGGTCGGGATGGTTTTTACATGGAGTAATGCCAACTAAGGATACAAGGATGTGCATTCGTGTAAAGTTTGAGGAATTCAACCATGCAAAGTTGATGTACATTTGGGACAAAGAGCTTACTGGTGATGATTTCTTGATAAAACCTAAGTACTTGAACTTGATCATGAAGAGGTTAGAAAAGTGGAACAATTTCCCTAACTTATGATGACAAATTTGTGAAAGCAGTCCTAAGTAGAATACATGATAAATTCATGTGGACTGACCAACCGCACCTGATAAATAAGGAAGTGATTAAGGATGTAACCAGACTTAGGGATAACGGTACAATACCTATGTTAAAATCTGTGAAGAATGAGGTTGTAATGGAACTTATAGGAGCCACTTATGACAAAAGAGCCTTAGTGATGAAAACCATCACTAATCCGGCTGTGAAGTATGCAACTATCATGATCGGACATAAAATATACTTCACAAATAGAGAGAATTTTGTTTCAGCCACAAAAATCTATACTTATTTTGATATGGTCATAAATGGTGCTAATTATGATCTTTTTCGGCTTCTTTGATTATAGTTGCTTGAGAACTTAAAGTGGACGAAGGAAAAGAAGTATGCTTTCAATTGTTGTTCATTAATTGTATGTTTGTTGTTTTATTTCATGAAGAGGCTTCCAGGAAGGAACAATGAAGTAAATTGGGACTCATCCAGACCAGTAGGACATCAAATTTTTGATTATATGCATATTTTGGGCAATGTGAATGCTCAAGATGATGCTCTGATAGCATTCTTTGATGTATTCAAAAGAAACATGAATAAAGGGAAAGGATTCCAAGGAAAATTGTTGACAAGTATAAAGATGACATCAGATTCCATGTTTCCTTTGATGAATGCATGATTAAGACTGTAGAACCTCAAACCATATGGATTCAACCTTTGGGATATTAAGTAACAAAAGAAAAAGCTAGAGGATATGTGTAATTATTGCTAAAGGATCAAAAGGACCCAACGAACCCAAAATTGGGACATATGCTAAAAAATCTATGGAGATTCATATGGAGTAGCAGATGCCTAAAATTAGGAAGAAAGTGGAGAAAAATCTTAAAGAAGTTGGATTCACTGATGAGGAAATTTCCCTTGGAAGGCCTAGGGGAGAACTATTGGAGGCGGAATCATCTGCCCCGAGGAGATATGAAAGGAATACCTCTATAAAAACCTTTGAAACCCTTACAGCAAAAGTTGAACCCAATACAATTGATAAATGCAAAGTCATGTTTTCACTAGAGAGACTACTAGATTTGGGAAGAGGAAGGAAAATCCTTCGGTTTTCCCTGCAAAGAGAGGAAGGAAATAGAAAGAGACAAGGGAGAAGAACCTCAGTGTTACAGATGATCAGGATGAAGAAGAAGAAGATCTTGATGCAAAGCTGGTGAGGTGAAAAAGAGGAGGCTTATCCTCTGGTGAAGGTGCTTCTACAAAAGTTGTTGGTTCCAAAAGAATACTTATTGTATCATCTTTTGATGATGAGGATGTGCAATATTTTGGTGTCCATGTGTACACCAAACTAGAATCAAAGAATTATAAGGTGTTGATTTAAGCCTCTACGGACCAGAGAGAAGAACAGGATAATCCAGTCAGTTCTGGTCTTCACTTTAAACTAGAACCAACTCTTAGTTCCTTGCTACATTATGAGAATATGTTTTAGCCCACAACTATATATTATGATAACGCTAGAGAAGAAGACAAGAAATATTTTCTTTTAGTTGTTATTCAATATGTTATCATTCTAGAAGTTAAATGGGATGATATAAGGAAAGATGTACCTAAAAGCATGTGGGATGATCTGATGAAAAGGAGATCAGAGGTCGTTATATTTGAAGACAAAATTAGAAATGTTGCATATAATAAGATTGGGTCTTCCTTAACCCTAGATGATCTAGAATCTTTCAAGAAGATTTGTGTAGAATTTTTTTGGATGAATAAAAGAGTAAACATGTTAATGACAAGAAATAAGAAGCTAACAAAGAAGGTAAGAAAGGAAATAGAAAAAGTAATCCAAGAAACAATAGAAAAATATGGAATGCTTAAGGTCGATGAAGATATTGATGCTGAAAATGCCGAGAACACTCCTCTTGATACAGGTAATGAAGAAATTTATAAAAAAATTGATGTTGAAATTAATGTTGGTGGTGAAAATGATAAGCAAAATGAAGGAGAAGTTGAGCCTAAAATGCATAATGATGCTCCTCCGGAGCACACTGAAGGAGAAAGAGGCAATGATGAACAAGGAAGTACAAAAGAAAGAAAAGGCAGTGAAGAGGAAGAAAAAGATAGTTCAGAGGAAGAACAAAATAAAGATGAAAAAGATGAAGAGGATGACCATGATAAAGATAGAGATGAAGGAAAAAAGGAAGAAGAAGAAGAAGAAGAGGAAATGGAAAAAGAAAAGAAGAAGGAAGAAGAAAAGGAAAAAGGAGAGGAAGAAAAGAAAAATGAAGAAAGTGAAAAGCAAATTGTAAGATCTCTTAAGATTCTTGGAGAGTCGTCCTCCGGTAATGATGTTTTGAAAGGATTTCTTTCCAAGCAAATCATATTTCAGCTAATAATTCCCTAGGAGCTTTTATAAATTCCTATGATTGAAGGTTTGGTGGATATGGAGAAGATGTCTTTGGTCGATAAAGTAATGTTGGGAGATGCTATGCAAGTATCTTGTAGGAAGGAAATTATTGAAGCACATCAAAGAGGAACATAACTTGTAGATGATGCTCTGAAGGCATTACACCAAGTTATACCTAGTGCATCCATTGATACATCTCTCGCCCCTATTGAAAATATGAGATTGTTGCTAGATTCTCTCAAGGAGTATACCTCTAGGCTTAGTGAAAAATAAAAACAAGAGGTTGAGGAAAAGTTGGTGAAAAGAAGGTTATTGGCTTTACATGACAAGTGTGCTCTTGCACACCCCAGAGTTGAAAAGAACCTAGAAGTCAGGGAAGGTTTGTGAGTCAGAAGCTAATGTTTTCCTTGCTTATTATTTAAAGTGGTTGGATGCCACTCAAAATATTGAGGTTGTTATGGATTTCATTGAGTCTCAACTCTCGATTACTTACAACTTATCTAAAGATAGAGACTTCTTAGTTTTGTAGAAGCATAAAGAAGAGATCATCAAAAAATTTGATCAATTGAGTGACATTGTGAGAATTGAATTCACTCTAGTTGGCAAGGCTCTGGCTTGCACAGAGAAATTTGAGAAGATAAACCTAACTCCTAATACTTCAGATGGTGCAAAAGAAACTCCAATTGACTTGGAATCTCTAAACAGGATGTTGATTGCTGCAAAGGATAGTTGGGAGAATGGAAAAGTTGTATGGGAAGGTATTCTATAGTAGCTTCAAGGCTCATCATCTTCCTGTTGATACATGTTTCTTTGCTTTATTTGCTTTAATGTTTTAGTTGTTTTTGGTACAGCCTTTGTCCTTGATGTCAAAGGGGGTGTGAAGAATGGTGAAATGTTGGTGTTAGGGGGAGAAGTTTTGTAAAGATGTTTTGTAAATATTTTTTTTGACACATGTTGCCATCAATGACAAAGGGGGAGATTGTTGGAAAAATGAAGAACGTCTCATTTTGTTAATTTATGTTGTCATTGATGTCACCATGATATATCAGTTGCATTTGCAAGATCAAGTCTCTAGTTGTTCCGGTAATCTGGTCTGATATCTGAACTGGTATTTTTCTTACATCCTCCAGTATTTTGGTCTTCATTTGGTTGTTGGTAATTTTTGTTGCTTGTAGTTTCAGGGAATGTTTTGTAGATTTCGGGAGCACATACATTCAAGATCTCACGTATCCAATTGCTCATATGGTGTATCGGTGTGACACTGGTATTTGTATTTGTGCTATTAGGTCTATCCCTAGCTGACCTAATGGATGTACCATGTAATGGTGAAATAATTTTTGTGGATATATGTGCGACCTACTTTAGGTCTATGTCGACTTGATGAAGCATGTTGGATTTGTGAATTATCTTTTTGAGAAGTTTTTATGAAAGCTTGAAGTTGACAGTTGGTATTTTTGGTAAATGAGAAGTGCATCTAATTAGGTTGACCTAATTGATGCTTGCGGAGAGATCAAATATATATTGGATTATCTTTGGAGTTTAATGAAGAATTTTTTTGGTGTGATGAGAATGCAAATGTAAAGAAGGGAAAATACGATGAAGTGTGTTAATTCAGTTTACTGAGCTACATTGGAATTGAATCTGCACTTACTAGGTTTACTCCATCAGTTCATTTTCAGGCTATAAGCCATTTTATGTAATTGTAATTTTGTAGGAAAGGAGCCTTTTTTCTTGGACAGTGAGTCCTAGAAGTGAGCCACCCATTTTGTAATATCTTATAATTGGTTATACTATATTGTGAGCTAACACTCACCGTGGTTTTTCCAATTTTGGGTTTTCCACATAAAAATATCGGTGTTCATGTGTTCTATGATTTCATGCACTATTAATGTTTTTAATTGTCTTTGCTATTGTGTGTATTGGAATAATTGGATGGTATCTAATCAGAAAATTTAAGAAGATATTGATTGACCCCCCCTCTTAATATCTCAGACATTTAACAATTTGTATCAGAGCTTGATTCCTTTGGAGAAGCCTAATAGCTTGAGGGAGATCATGAAGATGGAGAAAATGAATGATAAAGGAGAGCTTCAGACTGCTCTTGAGGATCTTGACTATGTTGAAAGAGAAAACAAAGATCTAAAAGAGAATCTTGAAGATGTGAATGAATGTGTCTGAAAAACTAAAGGAGCAATTGAAAAATTTCAAAGATAGGCATAAGGAAGTAACTGGTCAGTTGAAGAAGGCTAATGTAGATATTGTCAGTTTGAAAGTGCAAGTAGAGGAGAAGAAAAGAATTGAAGAATTTCTGAACAAGTTGGTACAAAGCAAGTTTAAAGATTGCACCAAGCTTGAACAAGAAGTTGTGAACCTAAAAGTAGATCTAAAGAATGAAAAACTTTGTGAGAACAATTTCTAATCTAGCTCAGATAGGCTTGATGAATTGATTGCATGACAGAAACCAAATAAAGACAAAGGTGGCTTGGGAAATTATACCGGTGAAAGTTTTAAAGCTGTGGACAATCAAAAGACACAGAATAAAGGAAAGTAGGAAGGAAATTCAAGGAACTCTGCTAGGAGACCTCTAGTGAGACAACCTAATGCACAAAGGTATCCTTCTTTTAATGGAACTTGTTTCTCATGCAATAAATTTGGTCATAAGGAAAAAAATGTAGAATTAGGATGACTCAGTTCCCTCGTCCTTTTACAATCAATGTATTGCATGCAAAAGAATTGGACATAGGGCAAGTGAATGTAGAACTCTGATGATGAATCATTTCAATGGAGGAAGAATGAAGCAATTCTTTAATGGCTATTGTTATACCTACAACAAGTATGGACACAAATCTAATCAGTGTAGAACAAGAATCAGTGGAAGTCAACCTAATCAAAGAAATATTGTCTACTATAACTGCAACAAACCAAGACATGTTTCAAGAGTTTGCAAAAGTAAGAAAAGTAAGGAAACCAATCTGGTAGAAAAGGATGAATCTATGAATAAGGTAGACAAAAATGAGATTAGGCAAGAAATGAGTAAGATTTGGAGAAATAAAGAAGAACCAAAGGTTGTTGATGAGTTTGTGCCCTCATCCGATACAGACGACTTATTTGGTAATTAGACCTAGCAAGGTCGTAGGGGGAGCATTATCAAAAAATTATAAGAACCCCCTAGATAACTAGCATGTCAAAGGCTAGCACAAGGATGAAATGTGAAGAATGATCAAGCAAAGGTTTTGTAAAAGGAACTAGTAGGAAATATGAAGGGATGATCATTTGACGAGCGAATTAGGGTTTTTTTGTGTAAAAGAGGAGTTTTTAGCAGCTTTTTGGGAATCTATCACATTTAATGTGAATTAGGGCAGATCATTATTTTTTAAAGGAAATGATTAAGACATTTTGATCATTTGTGCATTTGAAGAAGTTGAAGAGATTTTGGAGCATTCTTGAAGAGAATTGGAGTTTGAGCTGTGGAAACCCCAGTTGCGACCCATCGTGCAAAAAAAGGTATTTTCATCTCCTGAGCAAATGTGTTTAGTGTTATTTAAGTTGTTTAAATTCAAAATTGGAAGAATCGAAACTCCTATAGTCGTGAAAGTATTAGAGAGGCCGAGGCCCTCTTATAGAAAATATTCATCAAATGTTTTTGAAGATGACCCCATGGGTGCATTTTCGACAATTCCACATGGAGTAATACCAATTGAGGATACAAGGATGTATATTCGTGCAAAGTTTAAGGAATTCAACCATGCAAAGTTGATTGACATTTGGGACAAAGAGATTACTAGTGATGATTTCTTGATAAAACCTGAGTGCTTGAACTTGGTCATGAAGAGGTTAGAAAAGTGGAACAATTTCCCTAACTTCAGCTATGATGACAAATTTGTGAAAGCAGACTTAAACAGAATATGTGATAAATTCATGTGGACTAACCGGCTTCACCCAATAAATAAGGAAGCAATTAGGGTCATAACCAGAATATGGGATAAAGGTACAATACCTATGTTAAAATCCATGAAGAATGAGGCTGTAATGGAACTTACAGGAGCCACTTATGACAAACTAGCCTTAGCGACAAAAACCATCACTAATCCAGCTATGAAGTATGTAGCTATCATGATCGTTCATAAAATATACTTCACAAATAGAGAGAATTTTTTTTCAGCTATAGCAATCTATACTTGTTTTGATATGGTCGTAAATGGTGTTGATTATGATCTATGTGATCTTCTTCGATTATAGTTTCTTGAGAACTTGAAGTCAATGAAGGAAAAGAAGTATTCTTTCAAGTTTGGTTCATTAATTGTATGTTTGTTTTTTTATTTCATGAAGAGGCTTCTAGGAAGGAATGGTGAAGTAAATTGGTACTCATCCAAACTAGTGGGACATCAAATTTTTGATTATATGCATAGTTTGGGTAATGTGAATGCTCAAGATAATGCTCTAACAACATTCTTTGTTGTATTCAAAAGAAACATGAATGAAAGGGAAAGGATTCCGAGGAATTTTTTTGAGAAGTATAAAGATGACATCATATTCCATGTTTCCTCTGATGAATGTATGATTGAGGCTGTAGAACCTCGAACCATATGGATTCAACCACTACATAAGGTTGTGTATGCCAAGACATGGTTACTAGGATCTCCTCTTCCACCATATTTCTCAAATCTAGGAATCTCTATACCTTGTGGCATTTGTGCTCTCAATATCTCCAAGGATAATGGATTTCTTTTGACATATTGTGAAGGTTGGCCATTTTAATTTTGGTTTAGTATGGAAATTTATTGTTGGAAGGATGAAACATTTTGCAAAATTTGGTTAAGGATGGAATCATTGGTTGTGTTTTGAGACAGAGGTGAATAAGGTGGAGGTGTATATGTATTTGGAGGATAGGTGAATTGAAATTTTGTGAGGGGTGATTATATTTGTGAGGTCAATGATAGTTCAATTATTGGAAGCTTGTTGTACTTAGCTACATCAAGACCTGACATAATGCAAGTTGTGTGTAGGATGGAAATATTTTAGGTTTCTCTTAAGGAGTCTCATGTCAACACAGTGAAGAGAGTCTTCAAATTTATCAAAAGTATTGTTGACTATGGTCTATAGTATCCTAAGCATAAGGATTTCACTTTGACAACATATACAAATGTTGATTGGGTTGGAAGTGCATATGACCAAAGAAGCACTAGTGGTGGACCATTCTTTTTGGGGAACAAACTTGTTTCTTGGATGAGAAAAAATGAAGAATCAATCACTCTTTCTGCAGTATAAGTTGAATATGTAGCAGTAGTAGCATATTGTACTCAGGTATTATGGATGAAGCGGACACTCAAAGACATCAAGATTGAGTATAAAGAACCTATCTCTATTCTTTGTGATAATTCAAGTGCAATAAACATTTCAAATAATATAGTGATGCATTCAAGGAAAAAGCACAAATCAATCATCATTTCATAAGAGAGAAGGTAGAAAATCAAGAAGTTGCCATGGAATATGTGCCTACCAAAGATCAAGTGGAAGAAATATTCACCAAGCCTCTTCCCAAGGAACAATTTGAATATCTGAGGCAAAAATTGGGAGTAATTGCTCCCACATCATATCATTAAATTCTAGTGATAGGGTGTGGGTCTAGGGGGAGCTTCGTAGATATTTCATTCACTCACAACCTAGTGTATATGTATTTAGAGAATAGTATTGGCAATAGGACACCAGGTTGTGAAGCTCATGCAAGTTTCACCAAACCAAATGTGTACCCAAAAATGGAGAAAATGAACTATGTAAATGTAATAAACACCCAAAAGTAAGAATCACAATGCAAGTTTGTAAACATATTTTTCAATTTTCAGCTTTGAAACATGATAATTTATTGATTATGCTATGCAAAAGCCTGAAAAAAGATGTCTTTTTAATGCTAGTTTTGATTTCAAATAATGCAATTAATTTTGACCAATTGAACTTAATGCAAGAAAGTACAAAATTCTATGTTTTCTAAAACTAAAACACATTTCCAATAGAAAAATGAAATGAAGCAAACAGAGACAAAATGATGCCCAAAAATGTGAAAAGGAACCTATACAATGATAGGTTCTCCCAAGGGCAAAAGAGTTTGTATAACGGTTGGAAAAATTAAAGTTTGTGTTTCTGGTTTGATATTTGAGTTCTTTATTTCAAGCTACAGAATTTTAACAATCAAACCTATGAGATCTAACGCTAACAAAAATAACAATTAACCAAAATATTTGAGAAGGTTAGGATGGTATTTACCTTGCTCCAAAAGTGGGTTTCAGGCACTGATGAAGGACATATTCGCCCAAGGGAAAATGGGTCTTTGTACAAGGGTCTAAAAATTATTTTTGCAATCCTTGGATCCCATATCTAATCTTATGATTCCACTAGGTTTGACTTTCAGAAAGATGGAAATAAAATCTATAAGTGAGTTTATGTGTCTTGAAAATTTTGATGGAAACTTTGACAACTTTGTAAAATTGCACTTTTGATCAAATTTCAATCTTTCTTCACCTACAAATCTACACATACAAAGAGGGGAAAATTTGTTTGTTTTTGGTGGATAAGGGGTTGCCTTGGTCAAACCTTAGTTTGGTAATTAAACCTTGATAATGAAATAATGATAAAATGAAGGAATTGATTTATTATCAAAGCTTGTTACACCTCACCAAACCCTTTAATGGCTTCCCTTAGAGGACTTAAGTCTAACACATCTCTTTAAGGATTGGATCTTGCATGAAATGGCTTGATTTCTTGATAGATCTTCATGCTTGAATACTTTCTTGAAACTTGAAACTTACATCACAATGCTAGCTCCAAAAATATACATGAACACACATAAATCTTAACACCATGATAGGATCTTGAATGCTGCAATAAAATCACTAATAAATCAGCTCTCTAATGCTCTTTATAATAATATTTTCTCTTGTAATTGATCTTTTGAAGTTATAGGATTGCTTAGGATAAAAAAACCTTGTAATTAAAGGCGTTTCCTTAATTACCCAACAATTAAACACCACGAGCTGACCTTTGCAATTTGAATTTAGATCATTAAAATTCCTCCAAAAATGTATTAAAAAATGGGATCCAAGACTTAAGGAGGACACATTTTCCCTTGGTCGAATGGGTCCTAGGCCCTAAACCTATGACACACATTTTCCAAGATGTGTAATTAAGTGTAGGAATTAATTAAATGTGGGTTTCCCTTTTTGGAAAAAAATTAATTAGGCTTTTGAATGAATAATTGGGCCAATTAAAGGCTTTATTAAGTCCAATTACTTAATGGGATGCAAACATAGTGTGAAAATGTAAAGGTGTGCATTTTTCAACACTACATATATATTATTGTCCCCACAGTTGTTGTTGCACCAAAAGTTTGACCTATTAATGCTCGATATAATTGTTAGAGTCAACAAATCCATATGAGGTGATTAGCCCATGTTATGAATCTCGAGGGGAACGTTGACCATCTTCCAACAATACCCCCCTCAGCATTACCTAAGGGGAGGCAAGTGGAAGACTAGATGTCATTGAGCTTAGTGGATCAGGTTCTGAAAGAGTTGGTGCAATATGATGGAGAGAAGAGCATGTTTTGCAAATATTGTAAAGTTGCTCAAATGTTGCAATATTTTTATGAAATTTGTCATGTTGTTGCAAAGGTCACTTCCAAAAGTTAGAGGAGAAAACTAAGGATGGATCCGATGTGGTTTTTTCAAGAGGATTTGATTGGTTTGGTCCACATGATCAGAGGATGTGTAGTGAGCTCAAAATTGATTTATTTTTTCTCTCTGGTCGAATTGGGGTTTTGCAAATAAACCCTAAGTGTTATAGTCATGGCGATGAATAGGGTTTCTATTTACTCGTTGACTAGCTACAAATGGTAGTAGGTCATTTCAGTCATCACTTAAGCCATTGGTGTTTTCAGGATGATCAACCTCATTTCCTAGTGCTACCAATTGGTGGGGTGTGTGCATCACAGTGACTCTTCACATCATTACTTGTGTTCCCCGTGACCAAATCTAAACTGTGATGTGTGATATGCCCTTAAAGAAGACCAATAGTGAAGGTTGAAGGATGGAAGATCAAACGACTATTGTATAAGTCATTTGAATCATATTTTAAAGTTTATCTTGGCTTGTGATATGTGATAAAGTTTAATTAATGGCTATGATCAAATTGGTTAGATCAGGTGGCTCCTGCTAGCCCATGGTGTGTGTGGTGGGTCATCAACTTTCCCCACAAGATTGCGGGTAAATGAAAAGTACTCTGTGGGACTAGTAAAAAGCGATAAGTTTTGGTAGTGGAAGATGATATTTTCATGAGCACATGGCAAGTTATGATTGTATTAGATCATTACTTCACATAGTTGATGTGAAGAAAAGAGGACTTAAGCTACCTCTAATATATGAAATAAGTGGATGATGATATTAGCTTAGCCAAATGGCAGCATCATATTGTACTATTGATGATACGATGGTTCCCTAGATAACCCTATAGGAGTGTAGACTAAGGACATATGTCCTAAAGGATAGGTGGTAACATGCGATTGCATTGCCTCATTTATTCACATTGTTGTTGTGAATAAAGAAGTGCCACATAAAATATGATAATCATATGAATTATGATGGGAGTTCAATGGTGGAGATCAATATTTGGTAATCAGACGATGATCACAATATCTCTACACATCACAAAAATGAAGGTCGATGCCCCAGGAATAATTGTGATATGTGATGGAGATCAAATGGTGTCAGTTAAAAGGAGTTTAATTGCATGAATGTGTTTTAAAGATGAAAAATTATATGAGGAATGATGGATTATGACATGAAGATAATAGATCAATGATCAAAATTTAAATATGAAGATATCAAATAGCTATAATAGTGTGAACAAGGGTTTCAATTGTAAATTGGTAGAGTGAAAAAATTTAATTGGTCCAACTACTCTAGCGACCAATTTGATTGGAAATGTGATTTATAAATTGGTAGAACAAACTACAAAGTTGATTGAAATCAGGATTGGATCGATCATACAAGCAATGCATTAAATGCATATCTAGATTAGGGTTTTGAAGGTTACCATTGATGGTGTTTTTTGCACAGCAACAACTCAGACAGAATGCAATATTCTATCTCTCTTGAAAGGTTATTTTCAATAATAAATCACTGAAAATTACCCCAAGGTCTCTCGAGTGTTAGGTCATAACAATGCATAAAACAACTCAGATAAAATGTGAAATGCTGGTAATCACAATCGAACCTTACTACAAGCAAACTGTATCTTCTTGTTTATCAGATCTTGCAATATGATGATCTTAAATCCTAAATCTAACCAAATAATAAAGAAACAGAAAAAGATAGGGATGCAAGGAAGTGATAAGATCTAAACTACTGCTAAGATAAGCAATGCCAATGACATATATCTGGAAAGGACCTATCTCAAATAACCAGTTCTTGTTCGACCCACAATGCAATCTTACAAGAACGGTGCAATCTTCTGAGGAATACAGATTTTCAAATCATAGACATTCATCTACAATTGAACTTAAGCACATTGAATATACGGTCCCGGTTGACTTTACCAGCCTACTACAATCAGATAGTTACTGGGAGTATAGACCATAGATAGCTACAAACATTCCAAATATGAAATCATAAACATCATTTATCAAACTGAAACTAATTTATTTCTGGATACTAAACCCTAAATCTTCAAGCAATTTGAAAGATAGAACAAAGGAACCATGCAAGATGGAATAACACAAGAGATTTCACCAGGAAAACCACAATGTCTTCAATTGTATTAATCACCAAAATGCTGCAACAATTCGACTGTTCTGATACAATATTTGCTTCAAGAAAGTCAAAATACTCTAACTCTTGCTCTTTAATTTCTAATGTCTTCTTGCTAATGTCTAACCCTTTACAATGAGGCAAGAATGCCTATTAATAGCAAATCCCAAGGTATGTCGGCCCAGCCAAACATTTTTACAAAATAATAAAAATTGCCAAAACAGGTCAGCCAAGGAAAAACAAACTAAGGCACACATTAAATGCCATCATCCAGGTCGGCCTTGACACAATCTTCAATGCAGTCTCGTTCAATGCATGCCCCGTGATAATAGGGAAGCACAAATCCCAAAATAAGCATCAACCGCTTCTTCCCTTATCCTTTCTTCCCCAACGAACCCTATACCCTCAAGAATGCTCCATCTAGCTCGGTGACAGGTGGCAAAGGTAATACCCTAAGCTGGCATTTAATAGCATCAATCTCTTCCTTGGACTGTTCAACAACTTTGTTCCAATCTTCCCTGCTGGACAGATACTTGTCCATCACTGCCATGTAGGTGGCTGCATCATCAAGCTGGTGGCCGGTGACAACTCCTTCTGCATCTGGGGCATAAAATTCATGCCACCACTCCTTCAGTTGTTCCAAGCTCAGATATTTAGGAGCTATCTTCTTCCTACCTGTCATTATCTCAAAGAAGGTGATGCATCCGTCATATACTGCACTAAGCTCACTGTCAATTGATTTCCTTCGTTTCTGTATCTTCTTCAGAGCCTTCTGCCTAATTTGCAGAGCCTCAAACCACTCCCAAGGTTCATCCAATTTGGAGGAGGGAAGGATACCATCCTTAGCCAGTTGCTCCTTGCCCCGTCCTATGATGACCTTCGATTTCTGCAGCAAAAGATCCATGTCTTCCTTATCCTTTGACAGTACATGCTCCAATAGCTCTTTGGCCCGGACTGCGTCCTTCCCAATAGACAGAATGTCCTTGATGGTATCATCTCCTTTCATTTGCACACTCGCCAGCCAGTCTATTGCAGCTTGAGCTGAGGCTTTTAATTTCTCAATTCCGGAGATGGTTTCCTTGGGTAGAAAACTGGGAGTAGCAGATGAAGAAGGGTGGAGTGACTGCAAGGGTTTCATCACTTCCTCCAAACATTTCTTCAGTCTCTCATTCTCTCTCCTTAGCTCATGTTTGGTTTGAGTTTCCTTCCTCAACCTGCCCACAATTACTGCGCTGGACCCTTCAAATTCTTCTATATCCTGTTCCATGGAAGCCGGTCCAAGGTTGATAGTCCGAATATTGTAGTCTTGACCAGTGACTTCCTCTCTTGTTTTATCTGCGACAGGAGTGGCAATATGGACAACCCTGTTATGCGTTTCATCTCTTTCCACCCTTGAGATCACCTTTGCTGCCTTCTTTTTCTTTCCTTTACCGATCTTCGACAGCATTTCGTCCCAGTCCAAGGGGGTATCCTCAATAATCACTTGTTTTTTCCTTGCAAGTTCCTTCTCTAGCCAATCCGGGGCTGCAAGGTCAATCCAGATTTCTTCCATCATAATTTCTTCCAGTTCTTCTATCGGTTTCTCTTCTTCTGTAGTTGCCTTATCATCCTCCTTCTCTGGAAGTTGCTCACCTTGATCAATTTCCTCGAGTTCTACCTCTGGATGCACTGGTGATGGGGTCTTAGCAGGGATATTTTCCTCCGGCTCAGGCGATCCACGGTCCCTGTCACTTTTTGGGGAGTCCTCATATTGCACCAAAGGAGAGGTATGATGTTCCTCCTCCTCCACCTCCAGCTCTGCTGCTTCATTGAAGAGTGCTCCCTCCTTGAATGGTTCTGCCTCCCCACTAGTTTCATGTCCTTCAGGATTTTCCGGTTCAAGTATGCTCGGCGGAGGAGAAACAACCCTGGACGGTTCTGCAGCTGGTGGCATAGGAGGAGAATCCTTCTTCTGCACAGTATCCTTTGGAGAGGGAGTTCTTGATTTCCTCGTATAGACTTTTATTTTCTCCCCTCCTGAGCTTTCCACATCAACAATAGGAGGCTCATCCTTTGATGCCTCTTGACCCTTCTTCTTCGAGGTCCTAATTGTTCTGGTTTTCTTTGGTGGTGGAGGAACATCCTCCTCTTCAGCTTTTCTAGACTCTTCCTCATCAGAGGACCTGCTAAGCGTTAAGGTCTTCCACCTTCTCTTTCCCTTCAGCCTCCTTTTCGCTTCGGGTTCTCCTTCCTTAGGACCTCTAACCTTGATCTTGAAAGGGGAGCTCTTCACTGTTTTCCCTTTGGGGTCATCCTCCCCAGATTCCTCAGAAGTCGACATGGGATTGAGGTCTCCCATCAAGTTGAAGGTGCAAGTTACCTTCGCATTTTCCAGCTCCCAGATTTTATCTTTTACCCAAGAAAGAGTGAATTTCATTACAGGGGCCATTAGGTCCTCCAATTCTGTAACCTCGTCCTCATTCCAGTTAATATCCCTAGCTGGCTTGTCTTTCACTGCTTCACAGGCGTGGTCCTGTATCAAATTTCTGTCATCCTCTAGTTGATCCGGGATCAACTTGACATTGTACTGCCTAACTGCCTCCACAGGGAGTCTAGAGTATCTCTTCTTTATCGCCTCGAGGTCGTCCTTGATATTGACCCAATAATCCTCTAGGTCATCCTTGTGCCTGTACTCCCTGGTAGCCTTCTTCTGTGCTTCTCCAGTTATGTCAAAGTTCATCCTTTTAGAGTGGAAGGAGAAACCATACATTGCCAGTTCTTCCCCTATAGTATGGGCTGATTGAATAGAGGGGCACATTTCTGCCACACCAATCCCGAGAGGGAAGTCCCCACCAAAGCCTGTCTTGTGCTTTTCCCTTTTCACAACGGCATCAAATTTGCAGATCTGCCTCACAACCTCCAACAAAACAAGGTGATCAGTAGGGTACCAAGGCAACCTATAAGGGGCAACCGGGCATCCATCAATTCTGAGGTAGGTGAAGGTGGGGAACTGGATGAACTAGGCTCCGTAGTTCTTTACTAGCCCCTTGGCTCCGTCAGACAATCTCATGTGCTCAGCATTCTGTAGCATCCGGGTGATATGCATTGTGAACGCATCGTTAGCCCTTTTGTAATCTTTATGCCCGATATGCAATTTTGGATAGACCTCGTAGATTATATCATGTCCAAGCATCCCTCGTGGGTTCAAACCCTTGTATGGGTAGGATATGGCCAGCACATACATGATATAAGAAGACATAGTAAACTTCTTGGCCTCCAGGACATTCCTTAATTGCCTGTCAATTTCGGCACTGATGAGCCCTACCTAGTGATAATTGGTCCCTTGTTCAATCTTGGTTATCACGTGGACCATCCAACTTTCTAGCACCCCAGCAGTCCTCAAACCAGCCACTCTACTCAAGAAGGTGATAGCATCATATACATCTGATCTGAACTCAACCCTGTGCAACTGCTTAGGAAACTTTGAATAATGGGACTTGGGTTTCTCCAGCCACGAGTTGACTATCTACTGAGCCTTGATGGGCTCATTCTCATAATATGTCTTTGTTGTTTCTATGTTCAGAGCACACACAAAAGGTAAGTCAGGCATGCTGAAGGCTTGTGCAATAGAGGTCGGACTAAAGTTGGCCAAGACCCTTCCCTCGGTGCTAACCACCCTCTATGTATCGAAGTCATACTGTCTGGCGCACTCGAGAATTAGCTCATAGCACTGGACCGCTGGAGGGAAGCCTGCCACATGCACCAGTCTAGAGTTCATCATTCCCTGCCTCAAGGCTGACAGATCCTTCTCAGCCGTCCGCTGCTTGAACTCCTCATATCTCCAGGCCCCAACATTGGTATTAGATACTTTGGCCCACACAGAAGACACTTTGCTCTCGGGAAGCTAACCCTTCATATCTAGTCGTAACCGTTCTGCCTTAGAGATGGATGACCCTCCTGTGCCACCCTTAGACTTCCCAGCAGCAGCTTTACTTGATTCAGCCTACACATCCAAAAATCATCATTAGTATTCAATTGTTGTTCATATTTTAATCCAAAAGGTAAGCATAAATCATATAAATCAACTAAAATCCATCACTACTGCTAATCCTTTGAAGATCCAAAAAAACAAAGCAGTCCGGGAAAATGTCACCATCCGAGAAAATACCGTCGGGGCAGAATTTCAGAGAAATCCGACCCAGACGGAATCCTGTCGTCAAAGCATCATTAGTCAAATGGATCGTTAGTATGGATGAAAGATAAAAATATAATCATGGAATTCACTTATTGGCAACAAGAAATAAGCATTTAACAATCATTCCATTAATCATATCATCGAAACATCAATCGGGACGAAGCCAGACAGGAAAACCGGAGAAATCCGGATGGGATGGATTTTCGCGAACAGCTCAAAATGCTCCGAAAATTACCCTGGCCCATGGAATAAGCCCAAACCGGGAAAATCTGGAAGCGAGGAAATTCCACGACAACCTCGAAAACCTGATAAACGATGAAATGTGAATCAAAGGCCAAATGATCATGAGATCTCCTCCACCTGAATTCTAATGGTCTCAAAACTAATGACAATCAACAAAATTTAGAGTGCAAAGAATCCCAAAGTCTCAGAAGCTTGCAAAGGACAAACTCTCACGCCAAAACAACGATGCCCTAATCTGGACGAATAACCCACCTGCCATTAAAACCAGGGGAAACCTTAAGGTTCAAAATATCGGCTAAGGATTCACCTAAGGCATCTGAATCTTCACAAGATGGGGGAAGGTCAGCATGATACAGGGACAAGACGGAAAAATCATCCCAAATCTGCCATTCTGGGCCAAGCACCAAGAAAACCCTAACTTCGCTGATAGCAAATTTCGCACTAAAAAGGGCAAGCAATCTAACCCAGAACTTCATCTAAAGGATACATACGCCATCTAATGGATAAATAGAGCTCATAGGGCACCAGGAATAGGGTTCTACAACAAAAATGGGTCAAGCACGGACTCAATAAATGCGGAATCAAGACCCAGCAAAGGCCGACCCAAATGATCAACATTAAAAATAGAAGAACCCAATCATGGCGTAAACAAACAAGAAGTCATCGACCACCTACCATGGATCAAAGCAGACAGAATTCAGGCGTGAGGAGGAAACCAAGAAGCAAGCGCGTCCAAGCAATGAGAACTTTAGCCAGCAACACTCCAATCAATCCACACTCAAACGACTCAAATCAATCTTCAAGGCGCAAATGAGAATCCCTAATCACCAGAGCAAAAGCAGATGAGTGACCAAAGTTAGAATGATGCTCAAAGTGCCCTAAATCCGCCCATATACCAATCTGAGCGAAGGTACCTTAGTCATTAATGCGCAACAAGACATTTTTGACAAATCCAGAAACCCGAGCCCAAAATAGAATTTTGGAAAATCTGGGAATACGCAAAAATCCGAATGGACAGGAATTTCGCGGAAATGCAGAAACCGGTAAAATAACGAAGATCGGGATTTTGGCCAAGTCCGGGAAAATCCACCCAGAACGGAAAATCCCGTTATTAAGCAGAAACCCAGATTCGGAGAATCCGCCCAGATACAGATAGAGGGCCAAGCCCGGGAAAATCCGCCAGAGCTAGAAAATCCCGGGGTTAGGTGAAAACCCGGAGTTTGCTTAGGACTCAATTTCAATCAATTCAAACCTCAAGGCAAGGTCAAAGTCGGCAAGATCAACATGCCAAGACCCCAAACTGATAAATCCAATAAAACCAGAGGTCGAAAGACATTCGAAAAGAGGGTCCCTACTCCAAGTGGGGCGTGTGTGCAAAAACTACACAACAGTTACCATGTTGAGTAAATTCAATAAATCAGAACTTGATTATGATAGCATGTGGCTCGATGTATAAGTGGCTTGCTAAAGAAGATAGCGTGAAACCCCTAGTAGAGGATATTTATAGGTGTGTTCATAGCTCAAGATAAATATTGTAGGTTAGAGGAGGTATGTAAAAAGAAGACAATCATAATTTTCTTAAGTGTTGATGTAGCAAAGTGTGTATGTGTGAGCTCTTGAGAAAGACAAAGAATGCACTAATAGAAAAAGGGGAAGGTATGAAGAGATGTGTGAGAGAGAGAGAGAGAGTAGAAGCAGATAGAGAATGCACAAGTAGTGAATGAGTATATTCCAAATAAAAATTAGAGACCTTGATCAGGGTTAACATTCAAGGTGCAGAAAGAGAGAGGTGCAGGGAAAAGAATTGTGTTGCAAATACAACAACAAAAAATTGAGCAGTTACAAATAGTGTTACAACATTGAATTGTGTTCAGTAGAAAAAATTATAATATTCTGATTGGTGGGTGCTGTTGGGACTATAAATTTCTGAATATTTTCACATGTTTTCCATAACCCTAGGTTTCCATATGGTCCTCATCATAAGCACAGGGGTTTGTTTTCATGTCATTCTGCCCACTTTTTGTCCATATTTGCCTCATTGGTTCCATCATGTCATGCATTTTTCACATTCTGGTCTGTTTTAGCTTGTGATGGTCAGGGGTTCCCCGACCCATGTTGTGTTTTCTACTTTCATGAGTCTGTGTTTCCTATTGGCAAGACTCATCTGATGTCACGACAATCACAGGTTTTCTACATTCATCATTCGGCATGACTTTCGCATTGTTTCAGTGACAGGAGGATACATATATCGGTAAGAGTTTGGATGTCGATGTAATGTCATAGCGAGGTTGTTTTATCTTGCCAACCGGTGAAATTGGGTGCCTATCGGTGTGAGTTAGGGTCTTCAATGGGATGTCATGGTGATCTCCATATGTCTTACTGACTTTGCACATGTGTTCACTTTGGCATGGGTGTTGTACTCGGTATGTAGTCTCACCGAATATTTGTGTCTCCCTGACTTGTGAATATTGAGGTTCATCAGCAAGAGCTATGTGGTATCGGTATTATGTCTTGGTGAGGTCTACTTGTCTTGCTGACTGGCGATGGAGGAGGCTTATCAGTGAGAGATGTTCTATCAATAAGAGGTCTTGGCAAGTGACCTTCGGTCTCGCTGATGGAAAACAAGAGGACTCTATTTGTACAGAAGTAATTTTTTCTTGGCAAACAGGTGTGAGCTCGGGGATTTTGGTATAACAATATAATCTATGAGATGTCCCCCCGATGGTGAAAAGTCATAGCGACATACAAAAGGAAAAAGGGGCTTTTGGGAAAGGTAATGAAATCTACAAGACGTCTCCCCAAAAGCAATAAGTTACAGCGACATATATGGGATGGATGGACTTGTCGGCAGGAAGAAACAAGTGTCACGGTGACTCAGAATGGATGAAGACTTTCGGTGAAACAAAGGGTAATCTCTATAACATCTCCCTGATGTTGGATAGCTACGTCGACAGCGAATCAAATGATATGCGCATCTCGGTGAGAAGGACTCTTATGTCTCAGTGACTGAAACAAATATAACAATAAGGTGCTCTCAGAGTGACAGAAGGTTTTTGATATAGTATCCCCACGATTCAGATGGTCACGGCGATGAACAAGGGAACATGGGAAGACATCGATAAGCGATTTTTTTCCTTCGGCATACTTACAGACTGTCTTGGCGAATGGTTGGCGAATAAAACAAAGATTCAAATGTTGTGGGCCGACATAAGAATTGCTAAATACTATTGTTGGCTGACATGATTTGGGCCCGATTTCTAGGGGGGTCGACATGAATTTGAAACGATATGTTTTCTAATGCTGGTGTATAAATATGCACCCTGATTGTAATTGTAATATCATCAAATTTTAGATTTGAAGCAGTAGGTAGAGATGGATACTGTAGAATAATTTTCTCATGTCAGAGACCATGGTGCATATTTTCAAATGGCGATTCCAATGAAATTCAGTTGGTGTGGCAGTTTATTTTTGGTATCAATTGTATGTTGAGTTTATTGAAAAGTATTGCTAAGTTGTCTCCATTTTGATTCTTTCTGGTTGTTTAAATTAACATAATAAGTTTATGTTTAGTTTGTCAATGCACATTTGTTGTATCTATGTGATTAATCTATTAGTTCTCTCAAGCAGAGATTAAATCTTTTTTGTTGATCATAGTAATCAGGAAGATTCATGTGGATTATTAAAGTAGAGCTTAGTAGTCATAATCTTGCATGTTTATACAAGTTATAAACAGATCATATGCCATCAATTTGATTTTTTTCCAGAATAAGTTTCCCACTTCTGTTTCATTTGACTCTACATACCCAATAAGGCATTGGTCTCTGCAATTTCATCATTTGAATTCATTCAGTTTCTTTATATCTGTTAATTAAGCATTTTAGGTTTTAGATCAGAAGATTGCTATCAAGTTTGATTTCATTTGTTCACTCTCATCTTCCCTTGTGGACAAAGCATTTCAGAAGGATAAATCATAAGTTAAGTTTGCTTCATTCGGAAAGGTACAACCGCCCAGGTTAGCAGCACCTGAAGAGTAGAAGGTTGAGTTCTCTTGACCTTGTCTATTACCCTAAAGTGTATCAAGAGATTGGTAGCCTCTTGAGGCATTCAGCCTACATTTTTGAGAGCTAACAAATTGGTGACCCTGCTGGGGATTACATCAGAAAATTTGGTTAAAGACCATCATATAGAGTCATTGAAGAAAAGATTTGTTATTTGAGAAGTTTCAGAAAAGGTGATTTTGCTAGGAAAAAGATTAGAAATAATGATTTTCCTACTTTTGGGAAAGCAGGTGTCGACTCTAAAAGTTTTTTTTTTGCAGCTGTTCAAACATGAATGGAAGAGGATCTCAGTTTAGGGGAGGTCATGCTGGAGCTCCTCATGGTTAGCAGTATGTGCCATATCATCATACATAGCACTATGGTCTGATGTACCAACATTAGTACCCACCTAGCGCCCCCCCTCATCAATACACAACAATGATCAGACAGTTTGATTTGGAAGGGATTCAATTATCCCCTTATCCAATGGATGGAAGTTGGAGAGGAATTGTTCCAAAGTTTATAGGGAGTGATGCAATCACTACTGAAGAGAATCTAAGCAGTTTCAATGCTTTCATCCAATATTTGGATGTGCCATATGAATATTTACACATGAGGCTATTCATGATATCACTTATTGAAGATGCCAGGGATTGGTTCAATAGCCTACTAGTAGTCTCTATTGATTCTCTCCAAGGATTTCAAGATCTATTCCTTGAGCAATTTGGGAATCCAATTGCACCTGACGCTACTCTTCATGAATTAATATGAATTTAGAAAGATTAAAATGATACAATTTATGACTTTAATCAGAGGTTTAATAAGTTGCAGAATAAAATACCTCATGGATCAAAGTTGCTAGACTCTGTAGCACTGAGTGTGTATTTGAATGCATTTGATCCTAAGACAGGGTATGAACTGAGAAATAGATTCCCAAGAGATCTGGCTGAGGATCAGAAGATGGCACAGACAATGGAAAACAACAGGAGGGCTGCAGGGATAATGGATAAAGGAGACAATCCTAAGGTTTGTCAACAAAGCAGCAGTTATCAGTACTGATAGGAGAATACTTACAAGAATGAAAGGCCAAGGTTGCATGACATGCCTTATAATACAGACTGGAAGGATGAGAAACCTATAACAGCTAGGCCTGGAAACAAGGAAGCTCCTGATCCGTTGACAAAGGGAACCTACATGGTAAGTAACAATTATTTCTGTGAAGTTTGTGATATGCCACATTCCCTAGATTATTGTGTTGTAGCCCAAAGAATGCAAGAAGAGGGAATGTTGATGGGAAACAATGGAGAGGATCACACAGTATTTTTGACTTCAGATACTTTTCACCATGTTGAGGAGAGGTACTCATCTTGAGAGGATGAAGGTTATTAGCATGATGTTTCAAATCAGAAATACAATATCCATATGGGTGAACATCAGGTCTTTTCTGACTCTGAAGAAGCTTATACAGTGCCACATTCTATTGAAGTGCCTACTCAATGCAATATGAGGAGACTTACTGAGGAAGAGATAGAAAGACTAACTATTGTTGCGGTTGAAGAAGCAAAAGGTTGTGATAAAGAAATCAGTGCATGTTGTGAGGAATCCAGTGAGTATTCAGATTGTGAGGATGAACCTGAGGATTTTGATCTGCAGTCAAGGGATTCTTCTACCTCTTATGAGGATCAGGATGAAGTGGCAATGGGAGATGTTGATTGATCAAATAGTCAGTATACAATACCTCTGGTTGCAATTGAAATTTATGAAGATACATTTGATCATGATGAGGTTTGTACATCTGAAAATGATTTCCAAGCTCTTTCAAACCCATTGTATGATGAAGAGATAAATGAAGATCAGATGATTTTTTGCCAAGATGTGTCCGTGAATGAGTTTTAGGTATTTTCAAATTCACTTTATGAGAATGAGGAGGTAATTTCAGACAAGCAAAGTGATGGAATAAATGATTGCGCTGATAATGTTTCTGATTTCCCATTCTTTGATGGTCTTGGATTTCTTTTTTATGATGACAAAAGTGAAGGATATTGTTGTAGTAATGAAAATGTTGAGCCTTTTTCTCTCAACAGTGAACAGATTTCAGATTTGTTAACTCCTAAATACTAGGGATGTGCACATGAAGGTGATCTTGAAGTTTTGTGTCCAGCTTATATTTTTTTTGACAGTGAAAGATCTTTGTGTAAAGATTCTTATGACTCCCTGTGCATTTCTTGGAGTGATGGTGAAACTTTTGGTGTTGATCAAAAATCTGTTTCCATTCAAGATGAGGTATGTGATTTTGAAATTTCTAATTCATGTGATGAAGATGTTTATTTGCATACCATGGATGATAGAATTCCAAAATTTATTGATTCACATATGCATGATATTGAGGATATGAGTCATGATCTAGTGTTGTCTCCGAAAAAAGATACTGATGAGGTACAAAAGGTTTTAGATTTGTTTGTTTCAGATGATGTTGGTTTAGCAAAATTTTTTGTTTCTCAAGAGAGGCACTATGATGGTCAATTTTCAATGCAGTTGAGAGGGTGTTTCATAATACATAACAGTGAGAAAGATAATGAGGAATTTTTCATTGAATATATTTGTATTTTGTATGTTGAAAATAACAGGGGTTTATCCCATGATGATGAAGAATTTGAAATACAGGATGGTGTTGGGACTTTGGGCCAAACTAAGCATGATTATTCTCTAAGAACTTGTAATAACAGTGACAGGAAAGATTGCATATGTGTCTTTAGGAGGAATCTGATGAACTCAAGGAAAAACTAGGTATTTGATAGGGGAAATTATGGTTGGAGTTTCAGATTGTAACAACTCAAAACAGGTGAATTTGAAACACAGAGGATTAAGTGTTTCCAGTGCATGGACAACTCTTGCTTATCCTCTCTAAAATTCTTTTCCATGCACAGTAGTTTAGGGTTTTGGTTCGCCTCCATCTTGCATCCATTTTGCTTTCATTCCTTTGTGCTTCATGTCCATTTCCATTCTTCCCCCTGCTCTTCATTTTGTGTTTGGTCTGGTCTACTCACCCAAAGATTCTGGATCCTCGCAATGATCTTACTATCATTCATCCCCAGACGGAGCCACTATTGGGACTGTAAATTTCTGAATATTTTCACATGTTTTCCATAACCCTAGGTTTCCATATGGTCCTCATCATAAGCACAAGGGTTTGTTTTCATGTCATTCTACCCACTTTTTGTCCATATTTGCCTCATTGGTTCCATCATGTCATGCATTTTTCACATTCTGGTCTATTTCAGCTTGTGATGGTCAGGGGTTCCTCGACCCATGTTGTATTTTCTACTTGCATGAGTCTATGTTGCCTATCGGCAAGACTCATCTGATGTCACGGTGATCACAGGTTTTTTGCATTCATCATTCAGCATGACTTTCGCACTATTTCGGTGACAGGAGGATACATATATCGGTAAGAGTTTGGGCATCGATGTAATGTCACTGTGAGGTTGTTTTATCTTGCCGACCAGTGAAAGTGGGTGCCTATCGGTGTGAGTTAGGGTCTTCGGTGGGATGTCATGGTGATCTCCATATGTCTTACCAACTTTGTACATGTGTTCACTTCGGCATGGGTGTTGTACTCGGTATGTAGTCTCACCAAAGATTTGTGTCTCCCTGACTTGTGCATATTGAGGTTCATCGGCAAGAGCTATGTGGTATCAGTATTATGTCTTGGCGAGGTCTACTTGTCTTGCTGGCTGGCGATGCAGGAGGCTTATCGGTGAGAGGTGTTCTATTGGTAAGAGGTCTTGGTGAGTGACCTTTGGTCTTGCCGATGGAAAATAAGAGGACTCTATCAGTATGAAAGTAATATTGTCTTGGTGAACAGGTGTGAGCTCGGGGCTTTTGGTATAACAATATAATCTACAAGATGTCCCCCTGACGGTGAAATGTCACAGCGACATACAAAAGGAAAAAGGGGCTTTCGAGGAAAGGTAATGAAATCTGCAAGACATCTCCTCGAAAGTGATAAATTACAGTGACATATATAGGATTGATGGACTCGTCAATAGGAAGAAACAAGTGTCATGACGACTCAGAATGGATGAAGACTTTCGGTGAAACAAAGGGTAATCTCTATAGCATCTCCCTGACGTTGGATAGTTACAGCGATAGTGAATCAAACGATATGCACATCTCGGTGAGAAGGAATTTTGTGTCTCAGCAACTAAAACAAATATAATAGTAAGGTGCTCTGAGAGTGATAGAAGGTTTTTGATATAGTATCTCCACGATTCGGATGGTCACGGCGATGAACAGGGGAACACGGGCAGACAGCGATAAGCGATATTTTGCCTTCGGCATACTTACAGATTGTCTTGGCGAATGGTTGGTGAATAAAATAGAGATTCAAATGATGTGGGCCGACATAAGAATTTCTAAATACCATTGTTGGCCGACATGATTTGGGCCCAATTTCTATGGGGGCTGACATGAATTTGAAACGATATGTTTTCTAATGCTGGTGTATAAATATGCACCCCAATTGTAATTGTAATATCATCAGATTTTAGATTTGAAGCAATAGGTAGAGATGGATACAATAGAATAATTTTCTCATGTCAGAGACCATGGTGCATGTTTTCAAATGGCGATTCCAATGAAATTTAGCTGGTGTGGCAGTTTATTTTTGGTATCAATTGTATGTTGAGTTTATTGAAAAGTATTGCTAAGTTGTCTCCATTTTGATTCTTTTTTGTTGTTTAAATTGACATAACAAGTTTATGTTCAGTTTGTCAATGCACATTTGTTGTATCTGTGTGATTAATCTATTGGTTCTCTCAAGTAGAGATTAAATCCTTTTTGTTGATCACAGTAATCAGGAAGATTCATTTGGATTATTAAAGTAGAGCTTAGTAGTCATAATCTTGCATGTTTATACAAGTTATAAACAGATCATATGCCATCAATTTGATTTTCTGCCAGAATAAGTTGCCCACTTCTATTTCATTTGACTCTGCATACCCAATAAGGCACTAGTCTCTGCAATTTCATCATTTGAATTCATTCAATTTCTTTATATTTGTTAATTAAGCATTTTAGGTTTTAGATCAGAAGATTGCTATCAAATTTGATTTCATTTGTTCACTCTCATCTACCTTTGTGGACAAATCATTTTAGAAGGATAAATCATAAGTTAAGTCTGCTTCATTCAGAAAGGTACACCCGCCCAGGTTAGCAGCACCTGAAGAGTAGAAGGTTGAGTTCTCTTGACCTTTTCTGTTACCCTAAAGCATATCAAGAGATTGGTAGCCTCTTGAGGTATTCAGCCTGCATTTTTGAGAGCTAACAGGTGCCATCAAATATCTGGGTAGGTGCTCAATGTAGGGAGTGGGTACTTCCTTGGAGTAGGTGATCCTAAAACCAAGGGATTGGTATCTCCTTAGGGTTGGTGCCCTTAAACTGTGTAATCAGAAGATTTGAATTACGATGCTAGATTAGGATAGTAGATCCTAGCAACTATTATCACTGCAACATTTTTCCCATCTTGGGTTTTCCACATATATCTTTTGTTATGTGTGATTATGTGTGTATGTGTATTTCTCTACATGTTGAGTTTTAATCTACACTAGAAGGCTATAAGGAATTAATTTGCATAAAGTGTTAAGGGGTAAATTTATAATTGATCTATTGATTCACCCCCCCTCTCAATATATTGTTGTGTTCCAACATGTATATATATATTCTATATCACTTAGTGAATTGGATACCTTCCGTGATAAAAAATGAGAGTTTTCCACCATCTTGTGAATAATATTTCTATCAAACTATCCCAATCAATGTCATATTAACATGCAATCTCACATCATAACATATCCAAACAATTTAACTATTTTTTCTTATCTTTGCTATAAATATCAACCCTTTTTTATCCAAACTATCATTATTGGGATGTATCTTTCCCATTCATCATGGTGTTCTTATCATTAACAACATAATCCTCATATTTTTATCATCAAAAATGTAATCAATGAATCAATCAATTTTAGCTTGGATAGCTACAAGATCCTAAGTTTTATTTGGTATTTATTCAAAATAATGTCCCTTTCATCACTCATCACTATCACTATGAACATCTTAATCATTTCATTATTATCATTATAATTATCATTATTATCTTTTGATTTTAAATTTTATCATTATCATTGTCATCATCATCCTTACATCAATAAAGCAATCAAACAAAAATATTTTTTCTTCTATATCCACAAGCATACACACTAGAAACATTGTGATTTTAATGTCAAATAAAAAACTAGATTGTTGGACATACCTAGAGACTCAGGGGGTGAATCAGTCTTATCAAAAACTTGAACCTTTCTGGAACTTAGAAAATCTTTAGCATACTACAAACTTCTTTATTAGATAAAAAATTTCAAACAAAACAATAACAAAGAAGGATATAACAATTTGATTCTTCAACAACTTCAACAGTCTTTAGCAATAAAATATATAGAAAATCTACTTCTAACTAGATCAACAGCAAGGAAATATGAAGCAAAGAACCCACATGCACAGGAGAACACCAAATTTACATGGAAAACCCAATGAGGGAAAACCATGGTGAGTGTTAACTCACAATATAAAGGCTCACTACCAAAAGGAATTGAAAACTAAGGCATGTTACCTTATAGAAAGATACAAAGGACTTGTGGAACTGAAGCTAACACAAATTCAAGGGAAAGATACAAGGACTTGATGAGATTCACTATCTCAGAGTAGGATACAAAATTTTATAGAAGAATTATAATATTTTTCAACAAAACACTCTCCTTGCTAAGGCTTTAAGGATCATTTGATCTTTCCTCCTCATAATGAAGCACTAACTCTATTAGATGTTCAATAAATTCCACACACTCACTTTTTTTCACTTGTCCACTCCTCCACTAAGTTGTATCCAAAAATATCTTGCATTTATATCCACCACAACACTTCAAAACTTCAGTTAGGCCAGCCACAAAGAAGATAAACAATAAGTTCAATAGGTCAGCCACTAAAGCATAATGTGGTCCTATCCTAAGGATAGAGAGGACCAAAAACTAACTTAATACATCTTTCAATGATATCCAAAACAATTCACACACTAGTGCACATCAATCTAAGTCAGTATCAAGGAAATGTGTAGATGAAACATGAAGCACATAACAATTCAGCTCAAAAAAATTCTTCCAATTGAATTCACTCAAGGTGTTTCTAACCAAGATAAGTTAGGACCCAAATCTAAAATAACATATATTCAATTGCTAGTTCATACCCCCAAGTTCATGGCACAAGCATAAGAACAATCCCTATTAGCCAAACATCCATAAATAACCTTAAAAGCCAACTTAAGACATAATGCAGCACCAAAGAGGCCAATTAGTAATGCTTGGATCACATGGGGATGCTCCATGAACATCCAACAACACTTATAGAAACTTCTTCATACTGTCATGAAACTAGCAACCACCACAAACCAAACAAGAACATAATACTTCATCCTAGAAACACAAAATGCTTATAAATCATGAGATATAACAGTAGCCAATCAACTTGTGGACTACTTCAACACATAAAATTGGAACTCAGACACTGTACAAATGTTGAGAACACATTGAACAAGCCATAGGAGCATAGACATCAATGCGGAGGAATGCGAAGCATTTTTTGGACCAATCCAAACAACCAACAACACTGCCAACCTTCTACAATTAACTAAAATCTCTTTGGAAAAACTAGTGATCTAAAAAGATAGGAGTGCAACATCCACAAAACGCTAACTTTGGATTCTAAATTGTAAGAACAAATATTAAACAACAGAGAAGTGAAGAGCATTCTCCCAAATAAACTTCAATGTAGCTTCTAGGAATAGAACCACTTAAGGAGCTTGTGAAGGCCAAAACTTTATTTCAAAAACACATGTTGTTGGTGTAATTAAGTATTTAATTATACTTACATAAGTTTACTTAGGCATTTAATTATGTTCCTAGGTATCATTTATTAGGTGATAGGTTACAATGGGGCCTTGACCATTATTCACATGTTTTCTTAAGATATAAGATTCCTTCTAGAAGTCTTATCTAGACTTCACATTATCTTAGGTAGCTAGTTAGTTGTCACATGTCATAGGATTAAGACACATGTCAACATCATGCCCAATACTACATCTCAACCTTTCCTATATAAGGAAGGTCATTGTACTCATTTGTACCATACTTCATACCTCATCAATTTGATAGGTCTTAATATCAAGAAAGCTCATATTCTTGCATACTCTCTTCTATAAGGTTTCCATTGTTTTTGCAAGTGATTTTGGGGTGTTTAAGGAGTTCAGCATAAACTCCTACATGGTATTAGAGCTTCAGTGCTTCAGACTTCTTCCTAGATCTGAGGGATCAATCTTGGCATGAAAGTTTTGTTGAGTGCAATTTGGAGTCCTGAGAGCCTCATCATTGAATCTAGAGCATTAGAAAAAGTCAAGATCGACTTTCGTTTCATCAAAACTTGACATATTTTGTCAAATATACAAGGGTTTGATCCAAGCTGGTTTTTTATTGGAGTCATTTTCATTTTTGCTTCAAAAATCTAGCTTCCACTCATTTGTAGGAAAAAAAAAATCTAGGTTTTGCTCCCAAGGTTGAAATCCCATCTAGGTGTCTTTTATATTTTCCATATCTTGAGAAAATTGTTGTCCAAAAATTACCGCACATCATTTTTATATAGGTTGAAGGTCAAAAAAAAAAATCATTTTTTGCTTGTTGGATCAAAAAAATATTTATGGGTTTTATTCTTAGCATCAAAATATTATCTGGGTATCCATTAGTTTTTGCATGTAACAAGTAAATTTTCCAAAAATAAAATTAGAAGGGTTGTTTCTACATTGTCGGTTAGCACAATTTATCTATTTTTCCAAAAATTCATAACTTGAGCATATGACGTCTATTTTTTGAAAACTTGATATCATCAAAAAGCTGATTCCATTCTCTACACAAATTTGAGGTTGTTTTTCATCATGGAGGTAGATGTGAATATTCATCATTGTCTGCACTATTTCCTTTTTTGTGTGCATTAGGTTTTCATTTTCTCTACAGTTCATTTCAGTTCCAGATCATTTGTCAATCAACTGTTGCTTCATATATTCCAAAGTTGTGCTAATTTATGATTTTTTTAGTGTTCCTTGGCATTAGGTCTATTGTTTCTTTATCATGATTCCAACTTGAGTCCTTGAGTGACTCTAATATGGTTTCTAGCAAACAAAATTATCTTTCCTTTGCTTGTCAAATTAAGGATTCCAATGTTACTTCACAAGTGTGCTTCCAATGCTTCTTTGTAGCGGGTTATCTCATTATGGTGGGGTTGTATGATCTCTCTTATCATCCTTTATGGGGATGGAGATTGATTGGATTTTTGATGGATATCATTGTTTTATTTATCTCTCTTTTGGGGAGGAGTTTTTCCCCACTGGTTTTTCTCCTTTTCTTCATTTGTGAGAGATTACATTTGCATTTGTACATGGGTACCTAATATGGCCTAGTAGTTGATACCCATCATTGCATCATTCAATCTTCATTTGCATCATTTTCATAATAGTCTTCTCCCTAAGTTACACTAATTGGGGGATGTCGGTGTAATTAATTATTTAATTACACTTACATAAGTTTACTTAAGCATTTAATTATGTTCCTAGGTATCATTTATTAGGTGATAAGTTATAATGGGGACTTGACCCTTATTCACATGTTTTCTTAGGATATAAGATTCCTTCAAGAATTCTTATCTGACTTCAAATTATCCTAGGTAGTTAGTTAGTTGTCACATGTCATAGGATTAAGACACATGTCAACATCATGTTAAATCCTACATCTCAAGCTTTCCTATATAAGGTGTTGCAAGTATGAGCATATTTGGTGGTGTTGTCATTGATGTTAACACAGTTAAGTATAATGCAACTTGTGTATGTATAGTTGAGATACTGTTGAGATGTTGCAAATATGTTGAATTGATGATTTTCCAAGTTTTTTTGAGAAAATTAATAAAGAGAGAAGTTAGAGTTATGAATGTGTTCAGAATGTGCTCCAGTATGTGCTCTACGTTTCTCTTGTGTTGATCCTATTCTTGTGTGGATATGAAGGGTTTTTTTTATGATATGATGGTGATATCTATTGATTTGTAGTTTTTGGTTTGATGAAGTTTGAAAGTTGTGTTCACCAGTGTGTGAACCATTATGGCAGAGTTAGTTGTCTATGACTGGGAGAAATATTTCTACTTTGCAGTCCTTTGTTCTATTTCAGATCTTCCAGATCTAGAATGTGTCTTATAATGGTGTTCTCTTGGTTTTGGAAAAGATGTATGTGGTTTGGTGATTCAAAAGTCAAGTTTCAAAGTTGTTGTATGTGTTTTCACAGTCTGGATGGACTGATGGAAGGATTTTGGTGTTCAAAGATTGTTGCACTTGTTGTAGATGTATCTAAAGGAACTTGAGATGTGTTCTTGTGCATAATAAATAATTTTGTGTCATCTGCATGCTATCTTCTTGTTGGGAAGTGTGTACATCAATGTTCATTTGTGTTTTCATTAGGTTTGGCCGACCTAGGGTTTACACTTCATTTTGAGAATTAAATTTAATTAAGGAAGCATGTGGTTGATCTGAGACATTATTTTTGGTCTTGGTTAAGTATATTTATTAGTCCACTCTCATTCCTTTCCACCACAGGAATGTTGATTTTCCAATCTAATTTGAATTTATGAAATGAGGCGTATTTGGCCAACCTTGGAGAAATTTTCTAAGGTTGAAGATGGTATAAATGCAACTCAAATTGTGAAGAATTGAATGAGGATGGAAAAGTAGCAAAGTAAGCCAAAAATTAAAAGAGTAGAAGGGTGTGAAAGTGATTTGAGGCAGTAGTACTTCATTGTGTTAGATTCCTAAAGGCAATGAGCTAAAGGTTTCTACAATCTTTTGATCAAGGCTACGAATGTGTGTTAATTTTTGTGGTGGATCTTTTGTTTTCTTTAGTATTTGTATGTAGTGAGCCTCCCTATTAGACAATGAGTCCTTTCTGTAGTCAGTGAACCTTTGTATCTAAACAGTGAGTCCTCTTTTGGGCAGTGAGCCCTTGGTAGTGGGCCTTTGTATTCAGTTTTACAATCGCTTTATATTGTGAGTTAATCCTCACTGTGGTTTTTCCCTCATTGGGTTTTCCACGTAAAACCTGGTGTTCATTGTGTTGATTTTATTTTTTGTTATATGCATTTCATGTTCATAATTAATAACAAAACAATGTGGTCTTAAAGTTAATAAGTGTTGAAGTTTTGACATTAAATTTGGTTACAATTGATTCACTTCCCCCTCTCAGTTCTCCTACGCCTTTTAACAATTGGTATTAGAGCTTTGGTTAATTGGTGTAGAGCTTAACTACTTAAGGAAGATCCAATGGTGCATAAGTTGGTGATCCCTATGTTTGATGGATTTGATTATTGTGACTGGAAAGTGCAGATGAGAGGATATATTATCTCTCTTGGTTACAAGACCTAGAAGGCTATTGAGATGAAGTATGTTGCTCCGGCGAGTGGTCCTACTTCTGCAAATGAGGTTTCTGCTTATGAGGAGAATGAGAAGGCGAGATATGCTATTTTTAGTGCTCTATCTAGAACTGAGTGAACTAAGGTTCTTTCTTTGGACATCGCTTATGAATTTTGGAAGAAGTTGGAAGATCTTTATGAAGGAAATGACAGAGAAAAATTGATAAAGAAGTTGATGACAAAGCACAGATATGAGAATCTAAAAATGGAAAAAGGTGAAGATTTTGCAAGCTATTTCTAGAGGGTTGAACCTGCAGCGAATGATGTTAGGAATCAAGGGGGTAAACTAGCTAATGAAGATATAATTGAGAAGATCCTAATAACCCTTCTGGGGTGTTACAATGATAAGATTTCAGTTATTGAAGAAATGTATGATCCTAAGAAGTATACTAAAGAAGAGCTATTGTGCACCTTGACTGCATTTGAGATGAGAAAGTTTGGAAAGGAGGAAAAGATACAAAAGACATTTAAAGCAACAAAGACTAAGGATGATCTAGATAGTGATGGTTCTGATGAGTTGGAAGCAAAATTTACCAGGAATTTCAAGAAAGGTACTAGTAATTATAAAGGTATGTTGCCCTTTAATGTTTCAGTTGTGATAATATTGGTCACTATGCTTCAAGATGTCTGAATAGAGTTGTACATACAAAGAACAAGGATCACAAAGATTAGGATAGAAGGATAAGAAATATAAGAAGATGTATTACGTTAAAGAAGAAGTCAGAATCTTTGATGATGAATCTAATTATGGGGGTGATGATAGTGAATGTTTTTAGCTTTGGAGAGTAAATATATATTTACTAACCCTAAAAAATGTGCAAGAGAGAATGCACCGAAGAACAAAAAGAATGAGATGGAAGGTACTTTGGTCACCTCCTTTCATTCCAAACAGGATGAAGACTACTGGGTGATTGATAGTGGATTCTCTAATCACATGACTGGAGATAAAAGTAAGTTCATTAAACTTGAAAAGTATGATGGTGGTTTGGTCATGTTTGGTGATGATTTAGGAGTGAAGATTGTTGGAAAAGGTTCTATTAGCTTTGATGGAATTCACAGCACTGATAATGCATATTATGTAAAGGGTTTGAGGCATAACCTTTTGAGTGTTGGTTAGATGTGTAGCAATGGTTTTAATTTTGTGTTTCTGAATAATACTTGTGAAATCATAAAAGGATCCAAAGATATGGTTGTTGTTGGAAGGAGAACTCATGGAAACATCTATCAACTTAAGGGTTTCGATGGTCAATGCCTTGTATCTCAAGTCATTGAATGTTGATTGTGGCACCAAAGATTGGGACATGTAAACTTTGATAATCTGGTCAAGATTAGTTCAAGAGATGTAGTCTGAGGTCTGCCTAGAATCGCAAAGCTTGCTAATACTATGTGCAGAAGTTGTCAGTTGGGGAAACAGACAAGAACTAGTTTTAAGGGAAAAGAGAAATCTACTACTAGAATGCTAGAGTTAATTCATACTGACCTCTATGGTCCAACTAGAATAGGAAGCCTAAATGGTGATAGGTATTCCATGCTCCTTATTGATGATTATTCTTGAATGACATGGGTTGCTCTTCTTAGAGAAAATACTCGGGCTCTGGATAGGTTTAAAGTGTTCAAATCAAGAGTGGAAAATGAAGTGAACTTGAGAATAAAATGTTTGAGACTGGATAAAGGTGGAATATTCACTTCTAGTGAATTTAATAAATTTTTTGAAGAGCATGGCATAAAAAGACAATTCTCTACTTTGAGAACCCCTCAGCAGAATGGGGTAGTTGAGAGGAAACACTAGACGGTACAAGAAGTACAACAACCATGATGAAAGAGTCAAATGTATTGGATGTGTACTGGAGAGAGGCAATACACACTATTTTTTATGTTCTTAATAGAGTTTAGATTAGAGGCAACAACACAAAGACTCCTTTTGAGTTATGGACTAGTAAGACTCTTACTATGAAGTAGTTTAAAGTATTTGGAAGCAGATGTTACATTAAAAGAGATGATGAAAATCTTGGAAATTTTGATGCTAGATGTGATGAATGGATTTTTCTTGGGTACTCTACTACTAGTAAGGCATATAGATGCTTCAATAAAAGATTGAGGAAGATTGTTGAAAGTGCTAATGTGAAATTTGATGAAGACATGCATAGACCTATTGAGATAAGTGAAGTTGAACCTGATGATCCTATTTGTGGAAAAGTACCTAAAGAGAATAAGGAGAAGGAAGAAGAAGAGGAAGAAGAACAGACTGAAGAAGAAGAATAAAATGAACTAGAACCTCTTTCTAAGACTCCTAAGTATGTGCAGAAGAATCATCTAGAGGAACAAATAATTGGAGATAGGAGTGTAGGTGTGAAGACAAGAAGTAAAGTAGTAGGTGAGGTAAATATATGTTTACTCTCTAAAATTGAACCTAAGTCTATGATTGAAGCATGTGAAGATGAGATTTGGATGAGAGCTATAAAAGAAGAGTTACAACAAATAGAAAATAATCAGACATGGGAATTGGTTCCTAGACTTGTGAATAAGAATTTAATTGGTTCAAAATGGGTGTTCCAAAATAAGTTGAATGAAAACGGTGAAGTTATAAGAAATAAGGAAAGACTTGTATGGAAGGGATACACACAAGTTGAAGGCATAGACTTTGAAGAAACATTTTCCCCTGTGGCTAGAATGGAAGCTATTAGAATGTTTTTGGAATTTTATGCTCACAAGGATTTTAGAGTATATCAGATGGATGTCAAGTCAGCATTTCTGAATGGTGAATTGGAGGAAGAAGTATACATGGAACAACTTGAAGGATTTCAATTATCTGACAAACTGGATATGGTTTGTAAGTTGAACAAGGCATTGTATGGACTGAAGAAAGCTCCCAGAGCTTGGTATGCAAGATTGGATAGACACTTGACTAAACAATGATTCAACAAAGGCTCTATTGATAGCAATCTTTACTTCAAAGTGCAAGGTAACAAAATGTTAATAGTGGTAGTATATGTTGATGATATCATCTTTGGTGGAAATGAAGGCATGTGTAAAATATTTGCAAAAGAAATGCAAAAATAATTTGAAATGTCCATGATTGGTGAGTTGAATTTCTTTCTTGGTCTTCAAGTAAATCAAACTAATAAGGGTATATTCATTTCACAATCTAAGTACGTGAAAGAGCTATTGAATAAGTTTGGAATGGATGATTCCAAATTGGTTATTACTCCTATGGTGACTGGATGTAAGCTAAGCAAAGATGATGAATCTACTAAAACTAATCAGAGAAAATATAGATCTATGATTGGTGGGTTGTTGTATATTAATGCTACTAAACCAGATATTATGCATGTAGTATGTTTAGTTTCCATATTTCAAGTAGATCCTAAAGAGGCACATGTTACAATAGTAAAGAGGATATTTAGATATCTTAAAGGTACACCATATTATGGCTTATGGTGTCCTAAGGGTGTTGGTTTCACCTTGAGTGCTTATACCAATGCAGATGGGGCTAGTTGTGTGGATGACCGGAAGAGTACTAGTGGGGGTGATTTCTTTCTTGGAAAAAAATTGGTTTCTTGGTCAAGAGTAAGAAACAAGACTCAGTTTCTTTATCCACTACAGAGGTAGAATACATTTTTGTAGCATACTACTGCACATAGGTTTTGTGGATGAAGAAAAATCTGAAAGACATTGGATTAAGATGTGATGAGCCTATTCCTATTTTCTATGAAAACAAAAGTGCTATAAAAATTTCAAAGAACCCAATTATACATTCAAGAACAAAACACATATCTATCAGATATCATTTCCTAAGAGAAAAAGTGTTGGAGAATGAAGTTAGATTGGAGTATGTGACAACAAAGGAACAAATAGTAGATATATTTACTAAGGCTCTTCCAAAGGATACCTTCGATTATCTTAGGGAGACATTGGTGGTCTTTAGCCCTCCGAACTAGGTGCACATGAAGTGCATCAGTCCAGTGAATTCATAGATTCTTTATTTATCTAGACTGATGAATGGGTCTACTCCACAGGGGGAGTATAAAAAATTTTCATTGCTGTAGTATAAGTTGAATAGGTGCACTCCTAAGGGGGGAGTGATCATAGTTTTTATTTTTTCCATTGATTTCAAAGGGGGAAAGAAAGTCATGTGAAAAATAGTAAGAAAAGGAAGAAAAATTTTCCTCCCGAAATATTGTGCAGGATGTTGTCTTTGATGGGTTTTCAAATCATGTGTTGCCATCAATGAAAAAGGGGGAGATTGTTGCAAGTATGAGCATATTTGGTGGTGTTATCATTAATGTTTTCATTGATGTCAGCATAGTTCAGTATATTACAGTTTGTGCATGTATATTTGAGATACTGTTGAGATGATGTGAGTACATGGAGCTATCTTTATGATGTTGCAGATGTGTTGAATTGATGAGTTTCCAAGTGTTTTTGAGAAAATTAATAAAGAGAGAAGTCAGAGTTATGAATGTGTTTAGAATGTGCTCCGGTATGTGCTCCACATTTCTCCTGTGTTGATCCTACACTTGTGTAGATCTGAAGGGTTGTTTTTGATGATCTGATGGTGATATCTACTGATTTGTAGTTTCTGGTTTGTTGAAGTGTGAAAGTTGTGTGAACCGTTTTGGCATAGTTAGTTTTCTATGACAAGGAGAAATATTTTTTCTCCATAGTCCTCCACTGTTCTATTTCAGATCTTGCAGATCTAGAATTTGTCTTATAATGGTGTTCTCTTGGTTCTAGCAAAGATGCATGTGGTTTGGTGATCCGTAAGTCAAGTTTCAAAGCTGTTGTATGTGTTTGCACTGTCTGGATGGACTGATGGAAGGAGTTCAGTATTCAAAGATTATTGCACTTGCTATGGATGTCTCTAAAGGAACCTGAGATGTGTTCTCATGCATAATAAAGTGTTTTGCATCATCCACATGCTATCTTCTTATTGGGAAGCATGTACATCAATGTTCATTTGTGTTTTCATTAGGTTTGGATGACTTGGTGTTTACACTTCATTTGAAGAATTTAATTTAATTAAGCATTTGGTTGATTCAAGACATTATTTTTGGTCTTGGTTAAGTATTTTTATTGTTCCACTCGCATTCCTTTCCACCGTAAGAATGTTGAGTTTCCAACCTAATTTGAATTTATGAAATGAGGTGTATGTGGCTGACCTTGGAGAAAGTTTCTAAGGTTGAAGATGGTATAAATGCAAGTTGAATTGCAAAGAATTGAATGATGATGGAAAAGTAGCAAAGTAAGCCACAAATTAAAAGAGCAGAAGGGTGTGAAAGTGAGTTGAGGCAGCAATACATCATTGTGTTAGATTCCTGAAGGCAGTGAGCTAAAGGTTCCTGCAATCTTTTGATCAAGGCTATGGATGTGTGTTAATTGTTGTGGTGGATTTTTTTCTTTTTCTTTTGTATCTGTAGGTAGTGAGCCTCCCTATTGGATAGTGAGTCATTTCTGTAGGAAGTGAGCCTTTGTATTTGGATAGTGAGTCCTATTTTGGGTAGTGAGCCTTTGTATTTGGTTTTGCAATCACTTTATATTGTGAGTTAATCCTCATAGGGGTTTTTACCTCATTTCTTTTTCCATGTAAAATATGGTATTAATTGTGTTGATTTTACTTTTTGTTATCTGCATTTCATGTTCATAATTAATAACAAAATAGTTTGGTTGTAAAGTTAATAAGTGTTGAATTTTTTAGGTTAAATTTGGTGACAACTAATTCACCCCCCCTCTTAGTTGTCCTGCACCTTTTAACATAAGAAAGGTCATTGTACTCATTTTTATCATACTTCATACCTCATCAATTTGATAGGTCTTAATATCAAACAAACACATATTCTTGCATACTCTCTTGTAGAAGGTTTTCATTGTTTTTATAGGTTATTTTGGGGTGTTTTAGGAGTTCACCATAAACTCCTACACATACTTCATCAAGAAAAATAGGAGAGAGCATAAGACATACTGTAGACCTTCAACAATATCTCTCCACTACCAACAACACTTTTGATCCTCATCTTATTATATCATTATGAAATTAAATTTTCTAACAACAACTATACTTAATACTTATTTGATTATCATAAAACAAGGCATGATATCCAACTGTGAACTTCAACAACAATACCATACATCAATTTTGGCCCAAACTGAATGTTGTCAACAATGACAATCAATGCCAACAATCTTCCTCACTTCTCAAGTCTAGATAATAATGACAACCACAAACAATTCACCAAGTGTTTTCATCAACCACTAACAACAATATCATCAACCACCACCATACATATAACAATATTCATCAAGTGTTGACATCAAAGACAACCAAAAATTAGTCTTGACATCAATGACAAAAATTTCCAACAATCTCCCCTTTTTGAATTGATGTCAACAAAAATCTACTCACTCTCCCCATTTGACATCAAGGACAAAGGGAAACAAACACCTACATGTAGAAGGCACAACATATTCTTTGACTTCAAGACAAAGAAGAAAAGATCTTCAATGAAAATAATAGCACAAACTCCCCCTTTGACCAACAACACTTCTTCATACATGTACAATATTTGCACACCTATACCAAACTCCCCCATACTACCAACTCCCCCTTAGTGGTAGCATACATCAATCCAAGAGAAAAATATAAGGCATTAATTTCTCCCCTTGAAAAGATGCACCATCTATGCATCTAGTTAGAACAAGAAGGGGCAATAACCCCTAGCTTCTATTGGAGATAAGTAAAAAGTATACTTTGAAAGTTCCTTTGTGAAGATATCTACAATTTGGTCCTTAGTAGGCACATACTCCATTTTTACTTCATGCTTTGCAATCTTCTCCCTTAAAAAATGATCCCAAATAGAGATGGGTTTAGTCCTTGAGTGCATTATCAGATTCTTGGAAATATTAATTGCACTTGTATTGTCACACAATATTGGAATGGTTTCGTCATATACACCTTCACATCCTTCAAAGTATACTTCATCCAAAGCACCTGGGTGCAACAAGATGTTGCAACAATGTATTTATCCTTTTTTTGTGGATAAAGACACTAATTCTTTCTTCTAACTGAACCAAGAGACCAATCTGTCTCCCAAAAAGAATGCACTTCTACTTGTACTTCTTTGGTCATCTACACAACTTGCCCAATCAACATTATTATAGGCACTTAGAGAAAAAAAATCATATTTCTTATACCATAGACCATAATATGGAGTTCCTTTTAAGTATCTGAATATTCTTTTCACTGCCCTTTCATGAGATTGCTTGGGATTAGCTTGAAATCTGACAACCAAACATACCGCATGCATAATATCAGGTTTAGAAGTAGTTAAGTACAATAAACCTCCAATCATGGACCTATAAAGAGTTTGATCAACTCACAAAAAGTTGTTATTTTTTCTCAAGTGACAACCAATCACCATAGGAGTACCCACTGGTTTGGAATCTTCCATCCCAAACTTCTTCAACATCTCCTTGAAATATTCATCTTGATAAATAAAGATATCATCATCTTGTTGAATAATTTAAAGTCCAAGGAAGAATTATAAATCACCAATCATTGACATTTCAAATTATTTCTACATCTCTTTTGCAAACTTTTTACACATATCATTGGCTCCATCAAAGATGATGTCATCAAAATATACAACCACAATCAATAACTTGTATTCTTGAACCTTAGTGTACATATTACTATTTGCATTACCTTTATTGAATCCTTGCTAAAGTAGGTACTTATCCAATCTAGCATACCAAGCTCTAGGAGCTTGCTTGAGACCATATAGAGATTTCTTGAGTCTGTAAACCATGTCTAGATCTTTTGATAATTGAAAACCATCCAGTTGCTCAATATATACCTCTTCCTCTAGATCACCATTCAGGAAGGCTGTCTTGACATCTATTTTATATACCTTGAGTTATTATAAGCAACAAGAGAAAGAAACATCCTTATTGACTCCATTCTAGAAACTAGATCTAAAGTCTCCTAAAAATCAATTCCTTCAACTTGTGAATAGCCCTTGCAAACTAATATGGATTTTTTCCTTACTACTTCACCATATTCATTCAGCTTATTCTGAAACACCCATTTTTTCCTATCACATTCTTGTTAGTTGGTCTAGGAACTAATTCCCAAGTTTTATTATTTTCTATTCTATCCAGTTCTTCCTCCATTACCTTTATCCAATTATCATCTTTTCTAGCATCAACAAAGTTCTTGGGATTAATTTTTGACAACAAATAAAAATTTACTTGCTCATTGGTTCTTGAATATTTTCTCTTATTCAGCACACCTTCATCTTTGTTTCTAATTATTTGAGCTATAGAATGATTCCTCTATACATTGTTGTATTTTTGAGAGTCTTCATTGCTTCAGATCCTTTCTCCTCTTTCCCTTCTACTTCTTCTTCTTCTATTTCAACATTAGTAATTTCAATCATCTTTCCCAATCTCTTGTTGTATCATCTGTATTCCTCACTCCTAGTTGAGTAACCAAGAAAGATTACTTCATCACATCTTGAATCAAACTTTCCAAGGTCTTATTCATCTCTTCTAATGTAGCATCTTCTATTGGAAAAATGTGTCTCAACCTTGTAATTCCATAAGGTATTGTTCATTCAACGATGACCAGGGGGCATGGGGTGATCCCCCCATGAGGGGTCTGAGGGGATCATCCCCTCAATTAGGGTTCCAAGGAGTAGTGCCCCTAAAAGCCAAATTTTAGATATACTTTATTATTGTAAATCTAGACTATTCATCATTATGTCTCATATCTAGCAGTCACTATTTTATTAGCTTGACTTACTCTAGAAGGAAACCTTATTTTATGAGGGCATTGTATTACTATTATGTATTGTGATGTATTCTAAGATTTTGATAGTGTTCGTGTTGGCTTTGAATCTCTGAGTGGTGATAATTCTATGAGAAGCTTGCTCTGCAAGTATATTGTAATATTTGTGATTTTTGAATAATATATTGGATGGCTTTTGGAGTGTGGGGTTTTTCTCCCAAAAGGGTTTTCCCCACGTAAATCACTTTGTTGTGTTATGCATGATATTTATGTTTATTTTAATATTTTGTAACTATTAAAGAACTATAAAAGTTTTGCATTTTTCTCCTCTCAAGATTAGTGTAGGAAATTGTTCTGCTACCTTAGCTTCCTTACAAGTGGTATTAGAGCCTGATCATCTTTGGTTTTAGTTGTGGGTTGTTAGTTTTTTTGAACTAATCTAGATTCGAGTGGGAGCTTGTGCAGAAGGCACTTTGTGAACTTTTTGCAAGAATTTTCTGATGGAAAGTTCGTCAAGGTGAATAGAGGTGGATAATTTTTTTGGAAATAATTTTAAGATGTGGAAGTTGAAGATGGAGGATCTATTGATAGATCAAGATTTGTGAGATGTTGTTGATGAGAATGTTTCAAGGCCTTTAGATCTAACTCAAGCTACTTAATATAATGTTATGGACTGTAAAGCTAAGGGGCTAATCAAATTGTGCTTGGAAAACTCTGTTTTAATCAATTTCCATGAAGATACCTCTACACAAAAACTATGGAAGAATCTTGGTGAGATGTATCAAGCCAAATCTTTAGTGAACAATATTTTCTTTAGGAATAATTTTTTTTCTTTGAGAATGGAAGAGGGTGGATGAATTACAAACCACCTAGAAGCATTCAATATGTTGGTGGCTCAGCTGGCATTAGTTGGTGTCAAAATGGATGAGGAAGAGAAATGTTAGATCTTTCTTTTTTCTTTGCCTGGTTCATGGGATTCTCTTATTTTGGCTATTGGGAGTACTTCTATTATATTGAAGACTGAATATGTGGTGGGTTCTTTTCTTTCTGAAAAGATGAGGAGGAAGGTATCCATTAATGCCAAGGAGGCCTTGAATGTTCGTGGAAGTCCTAAGGAAAAGGGAAAGAAGAATGAGAAGCATGATAAATCCAAGTCCAAGGGGAGATCCAAATCTCCTAGAAAGTCCAAATTCATTTGTTGGAATTGTGGTAAGCTTGGACATGTTTGCAAGGAATTCAAAGAAGAAAAAGAATAAATTTGATTCTGATTTTGAGTCCAAGAAGGAATATGGTGACACATTCATTGTAGCTTTGACAATTCATACAGGCAATGATGCATGGTTAATTGACTCAAGTGCATCTTTCCACATGACCTTTCATAGAGATTGGTTTTCTAAATATGAAGAATTTGATGGAGGTGAGGTGTATTTGGGTGATGATTCTTATTTAGACATTTTTTCCATGGTAAAGCTAATATCAAGTTTCCTAATGGTAGAATAAAAAGGATTAATGGCATATCACATATCCCTGGTTTAGCACGAAATTTGTTATATGTGAGAAAACTAATAGATGCAGGTGTGCAGGTATTATTTTTTGATGCAGGATGCAAGATTTTCAAAGGTGCTATGATGATTGTTAGAGGTGTCAGATATGGCACATTGTATAAGCTCAATGCATGCACAAGTGTTGAGTGCAATAGTACTTCTGTGAAAAAAATTATGTGGAAGAAGTGAGGGTTTCACCTTCAGTAGATGGTCATGGCTTTTGGGTACCCAAGGGTGTTCTTTCTTTTGAATTAAAGTTACCTACAAAGAAAACTATGTTATGGCACTAGAGACTTGGCCACATTGGAGAAAAGGGTTAAGGACCTTGAAAAATAAAAACCTTTTTGAAGGTTTTCCTAATTATAATCTTGAATTTGATTTTTGTGAGCATTGCATTTATAGAAAACAAAATCGCCTTCAATTTTACTCGAGGTCTCATAAATCTTGTGGTGTATTAGATCTTATTCATTATGATGTGTTTGGTCATATAGATGTTCCTTCAATTGGTGAATCCACATACTATGTTTCATTTATTGAAGAAGACAATAAAAGGACATGGGTATATTTTATAAAGAATAAATCTAAAGTTTTCAATCAATTTAAAGAATTTAAAGCAATGGTTGAATTGCAAACTGGAAATAAAATAAAATGTTTAAGGGCTGATAATGGTAGTGAATTTTTCTCTAATTATTTTGATATATTTTGTAAAGATTGTGGAATTCATGGAAAGAAGACAACTTTGTATTCTCCATAGTAGAATGGAGTTGTAGAAAGAATGAACAGGACACTAATGGAGAAGGCTATGAATATGTTGAGTGGTGCTAGTTTGGAACAAAGGTTTTGGGCTGAAGTTGTTGCAACTACTTGTTACCTGATTAACAAGTCTCCTACATTAGCTCTTGCTGATAAGACACCTATAGAGGCATGGTCGGGTCACAAACCTTCATTAAGACATCTTATATTTTTTGGTTGTGAGGCATATGCACATGTGCTAAAGGAGAAGTGAACAAAGTTGGAGAACAAGGTTGTGAAGTGTATCTTCATCGGATATAGTTATGGTATGAAAGGATGTACAAGCTTTGGGATCTTGTTGCACAAAAGTTAATACATATTAGAAGTGTTATTTTTAGAGAAACTAATCCTTCTTATATGTCACATTGTAGCCAAAAACAAAGTAAATAGGAAGATGTGATTCAATTTCATTCTACACCTAAGAAATTTGAATCGAGGCCTATGGATAGACAAGAAGTTAAGGAGATCTCATCTAGCTCTTAATCTTCAAAAGATGAGGAAGAACCTCCAACTCAGCTTGTTTGTAGGTCTATAAGTAATAGAAAACCACCTAAAAGGTATTCACTTGATGATTGGAGATGTATTTTTTATTTAAATACTAACATGGATGAACCTAGATCGATAGAAGACGCATTAGGTATGAATGATGCAAAATCCTAGAAGATTTCTATGGATGAAGAAATGGTAGCTTTGAAAAAGAATGATACATGGGATCTTGTACCATTTCCTGAAGGATGAAAACCTGTTGGTTGAAAATGGGTGTTTAAGAAAAAGATTGGTTCAAATGGAGGTATTGAGAAGTACAAAGCAAGGTTGATTGCAAAAGGCTACTCTCGAGTTGAGGGTATAGATTATGGTGAGATATTTACTCCTATTGCAAAAATGACATCCATTAGATTTTTTCTTTCTATTACTATTTCTTATGATTTAGAGGTTGATAAAATGGATGTGAAAATTGCTTTCCTTCATGGTGACTTGGAGGAGGATATTTATATGACACAACCAGAGCACTACATGGTGAAAGGAAAAAGTAAATTGGTTTGCAATTTGAAGAAATCTCTATATGGACTTCAACAGAGTCCTAGGATGTGGTACCAAAAATTTGATACATATGTGTTGAGTTTGGGATTTGAGAATTCTAAATCAGATCATTGTGTTTATTATAAAATTGATGGTGATTATTTCCTATTTATTGCATTATTGTTGATGATGTGTTATTTATTGGTAGAGTGAAAGGTATGATTTCATAATTGAAATCTCAACTTGTTGCTAAATTTGAAATGAAAGATATTGGTGTAGCTAAACACATTCTTGGGATGGAAATTAAAAGAGATAGAGTGAACAAAAATCTATGGCTTGGCCAAAGTAATTATATCAATTCAATTTTATAGTGGTTTGATATGCAAGATTGTAGACCATTGTGTGTTTCTATTTTAGTTGGAACAAAGTTATCTATTTCAGATTGTCCAACATCTCCATCAGAGATGGAAGACATGAGTAGAGTGCCTCACCAAAGTGCATTTAGAATTTTGATGTATCCTATGGTTTGTATAAGACCATACATTTCCCAAGTAGTGGGAGTTCTTTCTATATATATGTCTAATCCTAGCAGAGTTCATTGGGATGCAGTTAAAAGAGTCTTCAGATATTTGTGTAGTACCTCAAATTTTCCTTGTGTTATCATAGTAATATGACTAAAGACGATATTTCCCTTAACATTCATAGTTATGTGGATTTAGATTGGGCAAGTGATATTGATAACAGACAATCCACTAGTGCTTATGTGTTTACTTTATTTGGTGGTGAAATTAGTTGGATGAGTAAGTGACATGCCATGGTTGCTTTTTCCACTACTAAATCAAAGTATATGGTAGCTACTCATGCTTGTAAAGAATCCATTTGTCTTAAGAGATTGTGTTTAGATATTGGAATAAAAATAGGTGTAGTGATAATTTATCACAACATTCAGAGTGTGATATGTCTAGCTAAGAACCTGACATTTCATGTCAGGACCAAGCATGAGATATGGTCAAAGATGGCAGGGTGAAGCTAGTTAAGGTGGATAATTTTATGAATGTTATTGATTCTTTAACTAATCATGTGAGCACAATGAATTTTAGATGGTGTATAGAGACTATGGGCTTTTCATCCCCTAGCAATTGAGAGATGATGTTTATACCCCTCCTGTTGCTTTTGCAAGGTGTTCAACAAGTGGGAGATTTGTTGAGAAAATGTGTCTCAACCTTGCAATTACATAAGATATTGTTCATCCGACGACGACAGGGAGGGGGTGTGGGGGGGATCATCATCCCCCCGGTTGGGGGTCTAGGGGGCAACAACCCTAGAAGCCAAGTTTTATATACACTTTATTATTGTAAATTTGGACCATTTATCATTATGTATCATATTTGATGACTGATATTTTATTAGCTTGACTTGCCCTAGAAGGAAACCCTATTTTATGAGGTTGTTGTATTATGACTATGTATTGTGGTGTATTCTAAGAGTCTAATAGCGGTTGTGTTTCCTCTAGATCTCTGAGTGGTGATACTCCTATGAGAAGCTTGCTCTACAAGTATATTGTAATCTTTGTGATTTTTGAATAAGATATTGGGCGGCTTTTGAAGTGTGGGGTTTTTATCCCAAAATGGTTATCCCCATGTAATTCACTGTGTTATGGTATGCATGATATTTATGCTTATTTTTGTTTAAGGTTCTATAACTGCTAAAGATCTATAAAATTTTTGCATTATTCTCCTCTCAAGATTAGTGTAGAAAGTTGTTTCACAACCTTGGCTTCCTTACATATTCTACCAAATATTAATGGGAGGTCTTCTATACCACAACTCATAAAGGGTCTTAGTTCTATTGACTCTCCACTACACTCTATTAAGAAAATAGAAAATAATGTGAACTACTTCCTTCCAATACATATCAAACAAATCAACATCTTTCATCATTGCCTATCCATCTCTTGCACTATCCTATTCTTCCTTTCAACTACCCCATTATGCTAAGGGGTTCTAGGAGAAAACATATGTCTCCTAATTCCATGATCTTCACAAAAAAATTCAAATTCATATGAAGTAATTCACCTATCTATCTGACCTTAAACATTTGATCCTAGCATCCATTTCATTCTCAACTTTTGTTTTAAAGATCTTAAACTTATCAAAGGCTTATGATTTCTCTCTTACCAATGTAACCCAATTCATTCTAGTGTAATCATCTATAATCAACATAAATTAATTTCACCTTATTGACTCATTATCCTTGTAGGTCTGTATAAGTAAGTTTCAATCAGCTCCAATGGCCTTGAAATAGATCACTCCTTACTTTTGAAATTAGTCTTTTTTTTATTCCCCATTTGACATTCTTTGCACAATGTGTTTGTAGGCTTGATTATCTTGGGAATATCTCTCACTGCATGAGAGGAAATGATCTTCACCATATTTTTAAATTTGATGTGACCAATTCTTTTGTGTCATAACCAACATTCTCCATAATGGTTTAATAAGCATATCCCTCCATTAGCCTCCTTTAGATAATAAACATTACCACTTTTCCTTGTTCCTTTAGCAACTAATCTTTTGGATCCTTCCTTTCTAATCTCACAAGTATTTGCTTGAAAAGTAAGGTTGTATCCCTTGTTGAATATCTGACCGACACTAAGAAGATTATGCTTCATATCTTTGACATAAAGGACATCTTTAGTTCTATTCCTTCCATCAATTGTTATATCACCTTTTCCACATATTTTTGTTGACTTGTCATCACCAAGCTTAATAGCTCCACCATTAACCATCTTGAGACTGATGAAATTTCCTTTGTCACAAGTCATGTGGTGATAACAACTATTGTCAATTACCCAAGTATTTGTCTCTTCCTATGCATGAAAGGCAGTCCATATTTCCATTGATCTTTCATTGACCTTATTGCTTTGTAAGGTATCATACCTCTTAAATTTTCTAATATTGTTCTTTTCACCTTCCAAATCCATGAATAGGTTTTCATCATTTGAATCATTATCTTCATCTTTAGAAGAATAACTACTTTCCTTAGAATATAAACCTCTTTTGATTTTCTCTTTTGTTAACATCAACAAATTATTTATAGGGATATTTAGATTCAAAATGACCAATTCTTCCATAATTGAAACATTTGAAAGGTTACTTACCTTTGTACTTGCCAATGCCATTCTTCAATCTTCTTACAAATTTAGCTTCAACAAATTCATCTTCAATCTTCTTACAAATTTGAAAGGTAACTTACCTTTGATCAACAACTTCATCTTCAATCTTTTTATTAGATTTAAATGCAATTCCCCTTTTTGGAACATCTTGATCAAACTCTCTCATCTCAAAGGTAGTAAGAGAACCAAACATTTAATCAACTAAATAATGATCAATGGAAAACACTTTATGACTATAAGATTTTGGGAGAGATCTCAAAACCTTCTTCAAAATTTTATTCTCTTTTACGTCTCCATCAAGACTGATGATGCCAAAAAAAACTTAATGCACCAAAAGCATATAGCTTGCAATGTCTTCATCCTCTATCATCCTCAAAATTTCAAATCTTCTCTTGAAAATATGCATCTTGGATTGCTTCACTTTTGTATCACCCTCATAGATAATTTTGAGCTTTCCCTAGATATCTTTAGCAAAACTACAATTCATCACTTTTAAAGCTCTAAATGAGCTAATCCACAGAAGAGAGAATTCTTAGTTTTGGCATTGCATTCACATAATCTAATTTCTGGTAGACCTATTGGAGGAGTAGCACCAGAAACATAACCATCCTTGATTGATTTCCACACACCAAACCCATGAGATTTTAGGTGGCCTTCCATTCTCAATTTCTAGAAAGCGTAATTAGTCCCATCAAACCTAGGACCTTTGTATGAACCATCATGTTCAATCCCGGATCTTTGCCTCAAGTAATCAAGCTTTATTCAGAGGAACTTGGCTCTAATACCAATTGTTGGACATACTTGGAGACTTAGAGGCCAGGTGAATTAGTCTTATCAAAAACTTAATCCTTTATGGAACTTAGAAATTCTTTAACACAATACAAGTATAAAAGGAATTAATCTGCATAAAGTTTGATTGTGTGTGTATGTGAATTTCTCTGCATGTTGAGTTTTAATCTACACTAGAAGGCTAAAAGGAATTAATTTGCATAAAGAGTTAAGGGGAAATTTTTTAATTGATCTACTGATTCACACCCCTCTCAGTAGATTTTTTTGTTCCAACATACATACATACATATGTATGTATATATATGTATGTATGTATATATGTGTGTGTGTGTGTGTGCGTGTATGTGTTGGAACAAAACAATCTACTGAGAGGGGGGATGAATCAATAGATAAATTAAAAATTTTCCCCTTAACACACACACACACACACATATATATATATTGGATATCTTCCATGATAAAATGAGATTTTTCCACCATATCGTGAATAAAGTTTCTATCAAACTATCCCAATCAATGTCGTATTAACATGAAATTTCACATCATATCATATCCAAACCATTTGAATATTTTTATCTTAGCTTTGCTAAAAATATTGAACCTTTTTATCCAAACTATCATTATTGGGATGTATCTTTCCCAATCATCATGGTGTTCTTATCATTAGCAACATAATCCTCATGTTTTTATCATAAAAATGTAATCAATCAATCAATCAATTTTAGCTTGGATAGCTACGAAATCCTGAATTTTATTTGGTATCTCTATAAAATCATGTCCCTTAATCACTCATCACTATCACTATGAACATCTTAATCATTTCATTATTATCATTATAATTATCATTATTATCTTCTCATTTTAAATTTTATCATTATCATTGTCATCATCATCCTTACATCAATAAACCAATCAAACAAAAATATTTTTCTTCTATATCCACAAGCATACACACTAGAAACATTATGATTTTAATGTCAAATAAAAAAATAAACTATTGGAGACACCTAGAGACTAAGAGGGGGTGAATTAGTCTTATAAAAAACTTAAACCTCTATGGAACTTAGAAACTCTTTAGCGCACACTACAAACTTCTTTATTAGATCAAAACCTTTAAACAAAACAATAACAGAAAAGGATATAGTAGTTTAAATCTTTAGCAACTTCAACAATATTTAGCAATAAAAGATATAGAAATTATACTTCTAACTAGATCAATAGCAAGGAAAGATGAAGCAAAGAACACACATGTACAGGAGAACACTAGATTTATGTGGAAAACCCAATGAGGGAAAAACTAAAGTGAGAGTTAACTCACAATATAAAGGTTTGTTTCCAAAAGGACTTGTAAACTAAGGCACACTACCTTAGAGAAATATACAAAGGACACTAAAGATAGCACAACTTTAGGAGCAAGATACAAGGACTTGATGAGATTCACAATCTCAGAGTACGATACAAAATTTTATAGAAGAATTGCAGTATCTGTCAACATAACACTTTGTTGGCCAGGGCTTTAAGGCTCATCTAATCTTTCCTCCTCACAATATAGCACTAACTACACTATATATTCAATACAATCCACACACTCAATTTTTCATAGTTGTACACTCCTCCACTAAGTTGTATCCAAAAAGATCTTGTATTTATATCCATAATACTTCAAAACTTAAATTAGGTCAGCGAGGAAGAAGATAAACAATGAATTCAATAGGTTAGACACCAAAGCTTAATGTGGTCATATCCCGAGTATAGAGAGGACCAAAAAAAACTTAATACATCTTTTAATGTGATCCAAAACAATTCACATGCTAGTGCACAACAATCTAAGTTAGCATCAAGGAAATGTGTAGATGAAACATGAAGCACATAACCAGTCAGATCAAAAACATTCTTCCAATTGAATTCACTCAAGGAGGTTCTAACCAAGATAGTTCATGACCCAAATTTGACGTAAGATATCTTCAATTGTTAGCAAAAACCCCCCAATTTCATGGCGCAAGCAAAAGAGAAAACTCTATCAGCCAAACATCCACAAATAACCCATAAAACTAAATCAAGACATAATGCAAGTCCAAAGAGTCCAATCAGCAACGTGTAGATCACATCAAGATGCTCCATGAACATCTAACAACACTTCCAAGAACTTCTTCATACTATCATACCACTAGTGACCATTGCAAACAAAACAAGAATAGAATACTTCATCCTAGAAACATAGAATGCTTAATCATGAGATATAACATTAACCAATCAACTTGCAGACCACTTCAACACACAAAATTGGAACTAAGACACTACATAGACATTGAGAACACCTTCACCAAGAGGGAAGAGTAGAGACATCAATGTGGAGTATTTATTAAATTATTCCAAACAACCAATAATAATGCCAACCTTTTGTAATTCACAAAAGTCTCCTCAAAAGATAGGAGTGCAACATCCACATAACACTAACTTTGAATCCCAAATTGCAAGACTAAATCTTCAATAGTAGAGAAATACAGATCATTCTCCCAAATAAACTTCAATGCAACTTCCAAGAAGAGAACCACTTAAGCAACTTGAAGAGGCTAGAACTTTCTTTCAAAAAAACATGCTTCACCAGGAATATCAAGAGAGAGCATAAGACATATTGTAGACCTTCAACAACATATCTACACTATTAGCAACACGTCTAATCCTAATCTTAATATATCATTATGAAATCAACTCTACTAGCAGCAACTATACTCAATACTTCTTTGATTATCATCAAACAAGGCATGACATCCAACCATGAACTTCAGCAACAACACCATGCATCAATGTTAGTCCAAACTAAATGTTGTCAACAATGACAATCAATGCCAACAATCTTCCTCACTTCTCAAGTGCCGACAATAATGACAACCACAAATAATTCATCAATTATTGTCATTATCCATTAACAACAAGCTCACCAACCACTGTCAAACATATAACAATCTTCATCAAGTGTTGACATCAATAACAATAATTGCCAACATAAACATCAACCTTGATAACATATAGTTGTCACATCATTTTCCAAACATTAAAATTTCCTATTTTATCCATCATTTTTCCCCACATTAATAATCATCGTCATGCATTTATCTCATTAGCACCTTGGAAAAAAATTATACTATTGTATTTCTATTGACAATTTATGGTTAACTTGATTTATCTTTGATCTATGTTTAGATTTTTTATTTATTTCTTAGATCTTTCGATATGTATTTTTTCTCAAAATATGACTAATCACAATCACTACAATCATTCCATGTCATGGCATGATTTGAGTAGTGTATATTGGAGCATAATAATTTATTTTTATGTGTTCTTTTTTATGGATATTCTCTCACAAGAGACATCAAGCCAATCACCTTGATATGTGATGGAAACTCCTCTCCATGTCTACTGCTTGTCTCCACAAGTACCATCAAGTGCATTTCACACCTTGAGAGTGTAGGGGAATCCTATTATTTGTTGTTTTCTTGAGAACCATTCCATGCACTTGATACATTTTTTACCTTATTCTTTTATACCCTAGTGTGCATAGCATCTATTTCTCTATCAAAATAAGGTTACTCTTCATATGCATTGGTTAACAAATTTTTCACTATCAAAATTTATAACTTAAAACTTGTATGCCCGCCTATAGAGACAATCTCTACCAATCGTTGGGTAATTTATTTACTTGATAAAATAACTTCCCTTTTAATTTAGAGTTACAATTCCCTCATAAGATAAAATTTTGATTTTTAAATTAAGTTTCCAAAGGTATTATTTTAACTAGAAAGCAAAGAAAGGCCAAACATATGACTAATTTTTTCTACAAAAATATTGGAAAGATGAAACTATGCAATGGATATTCCAAAAACCATAAGAAAATGAAATAAAACTGATGGATGAGAGGTAAATTAATTAAATTTATCTCACATAAATTCACAAATTTCTCTCACAAACCCTTCAATTAAATTCAACTCCAAAAGGCTTACAATTCTCTGTAATTTGTACAGCTAAGTTGCAAATTGCAACCAGCCAAACTTCTCATTCAAAATAATGGAAAATCATACCAAAATTACATTCAACCTCTTGGGTTAGGGCTGTTACATGCCCATTAAAATGCACACCAAAAAAATTAAAATATGAAAAGAAAATTCACACAAAAAATCCAAGGTTGCAATGCAACCTTCACACCTACAATGCACACAAAACAATTACAACAACCTGTAAAGGTTGTGGTCTTTTCACATGCCCAGGAAATGCAAAAATTCTTAAATGAAAACCAAATTATTTCCTTCAACAATCCAAGGTTGCTTTAGAACCTTTCTCTTGCAAACAAACCAATCTCACAACACAACTACACACTTCTTCTCTGCAACTCCAGGAAAATTCAACACATCTTCACGCCACCAAAAATTTGAAACAAAACCTTCTGCAATCAACCTCTAGTATGCTACACCCTATTCTCTCCCTTCTTCTCTTTCTGGAAAGACTTAGTTGCAAAATGAATGAAATTTCCTTTTGTCAAACTCTGGATTGTCATTTGCACTGAATTTGCATCAATTTGGGATGAATTTAATTAAGTTTCATACCACTCTTCTCAATTTCAATGCCATTCCCAGAAATTTGACCAATTTTTAATTCAAAAATCAATAAAATATTCATTAAAACAAAAAAACATTAACTCCACCACTCCCAGGATGATTCCAGTGCTTTTATTGAAATTCTACTTTCACCAATGAAAGCAAACCTTGATTTTTCCCACTCTTGGTCACCCACCTTTAGGTTCCTATTTTTTAGGACACTTGGAATGAAGTTTTAAATCAAAAATTCAAAACAAATAACTCCCCAGAAAGCCACTCCTTTGTTTTGATTTTCTTGCTTTTTTGTTTTTTCACATTATTCACCACTATCTCCACATTCAAATTGAGTCAAATTTTGAAAGAAATTTGAAATTGCATTTACAAGACATGTCATTGCATTTCCACACACACAAAATTTTAATTTCAAAAATATTATGAAATTCCACACCAAAAATAAAACAAAACCAACTCAAACCTCTTTTTGGTGATGTAAGATTGCACGAGGCCATGGATGCTCCTGCATCAATAACCTTTTGAGATAATAATTGGAGTATGGGCTAATTTATTACTTTAAGTATAACCAATAATTTGTCTACCTACTAACAAAATAATATTAATATTTGAATTGAAATTAATAGAGAGGGCTAGGAGTATGCTTAGTGGAGCTAGCTTGGACTAAAATTTCTATATAGAAGTATTTTCTACAAATTTTTACATGGTTAATAGATCTCTTATATTAGTAATTTTGAAAACATGACTATAGTGGTGTAAATGGAAATAATTTCCTCATTATAAAATTTTAAGTTTTTGGTTACCAAGCATATACGTATGTACCTAGGGATCTAAGTAGTCAAAGCTAAAGAATAGAAAAGTATTATATATATTCATCAACTACATAGTGTTAGTGTGAAAGAATACAAGATTTGGGACCATATGGAGAGAGAGTTTTATATAGGAGTAAAAGCACAAAGACGATTCCATGAAACGTGGAAGTTTTTTCCTTACAAAAAAATATGAAATCGGCTTCAATAAAACAAGATCCCATTTTTTAATAAACAAGATCTCGTTTAGGTTAAAAATTGAGTAGATAGTTAAATTTCCTCACTACAAGATTAGAGACCTCAACATAATTTTATGATCACTCATATACTTATATGGTAGTGATATATATTCTATTTTTTATGGATCTTCAATGAGTAAACATGTGTGAAGCCTAGGCTCAAACCCATGTTTGTAAGGTATCTAGCTAGAACATTATAAAACTCGGTCCATGATATAAAGATCATTACTTGATAATTATATGGGAAAATACTCTTAAAATAACTCTACATTGACTCACCTCTTAAGGGTTTTGTTGACCTTGTTCCCAAGAATAATGTAGCTAGTTTAGGATCAATGAATCAATTTCCCTACACTTGAATGCTTAACAATCCTCAAATTTACTATGGATTATTGCCTTTCAATCTAGATAGAAAATCAATCTAGCTATGATCATAGGTTATATTTCCACTCCTTTTATTCATATACTTCGAATACAATTAGGGAAGGAATAGAAATTACCAATACTAATGAAGGATTCGATATCCAAATTTTAAGATCTAGCTCCAACAACTTGTCAAGACACATTTTGATTTTCTCTAAATATATTCATTTCTATAAATTCAAGGGTAGACCATAGAGACTATCCTAAATTGTCAAAAGTGGGCTAATTTATATTTGTACTTAATTCCTCGATCATAGAAGTAATCTAAGGAAATAGTCAGTCTATTCATAAATTCAAAAATATTCATAAACTAATGTTCTTGCATATGTGATGAATCCAAAATATTAACCCCAAGTTACTTTCCATCCTATTACCCTAAACCCTAAACCGATGTCTTTAGGGGTCCTAATATGACATTTCTTAAGGGGATCAAAGAAGTTATCAAATTTTGGTGAAGTTTCTAGAGGCAACCAAATTTAAAACAATAATATACATTCAATATTTAGTGATTAAACTATAACCTAGAGCCTTCAACATTTTTAGGTTTTATCGAGTCGATTATTTGGAAGGAACTCATTTTGGAAGCCCTTTATGTTTCAAAATGTAACTTTTTGGATGTTATGGTTGTTTTTCTGATATTTGGTTGTCATTGATGTCAACACTATTGGCCTTGAAGTCATTAGAAGTTGTATATGCCAAGGATATTAAGAAAATTGTAATAAAATAAGTTGTAGGTTGTCAGTGGTGAAGTGAATTTCAGTTTGTTGGTTAGCTCAGTACGTTGATGATCAAAGGTTTGGGATTAAAGGGTTTCTTTTCAAGTATATCTAGTTTATCCATGTTAAGTTTTAGAGATCTGCATGAAGATTTGATCATGTTATGAGTAGTTTTGTTCTGACAGTCATTTTGTTGCTGCAATTGATGTTCTTGAATGAAGATGATGTGATTTTAGTAAGTTCAGTTGTTGTGGATGCTTCTCTGGTGATTCATGATGTTTTTGGATGTTTCTAGATCATGCTCTATATGTGTTTCACGTCTACATTGATCATTGTGCTCACGATTAGATATTTTCTCTTGTGTGTTCATGTTTTTCATGTTCTTGGTCGACAGGGTGTTGTAGTGTGTTGGGGATCTTCGAGGAATAATTTTTGAAGGTTTTTTTGTGTTTGAATATTTTATTTTGGGTCTTCACTATTTTGTGGCTGACATTGGTTGATTCGCATTGAAAATTATTTATTGTTTTGGGCTGACAGTTTTCATATGTTTTATTATTTTGTTGAGGCCAACATGTAGTGATGTAATAACTTGTTGCGGATATATATGAGAAATTATTTATTCCATTTGAAGGTGTTCTTGTGTATGAGATGTGTGAATAATTTCCTAATCATTCGAAGGCAAAAGCAGAGTGTGAAGAAGAATAAGCAGAGTGTGAAGAATTGTTCATGAGCTTATCCGGAACTGTAATCAGGCATTAGCAAATGATATTTTCTCAATTCAAAATCTTCTAGATGTAATCCAAATCCTTTTATAAGACAATGAGTCTTCCTTTTGTAATTGAGTAGTGAGCTCTAGCCAGTGTGCCTAAATGCATGTGCATTCCCCATTCACATTTCTTTATACTTTTAATAGGGTATAATCTTGTGGACTAACCTCCACCATGGTTTTTCCCCTAACAGGGTTTCCACATAAAAAATCTTGGTGTTATGTGTGTTTTTGATGTGTTGTTGATTTATGCTTTCATGGTTATTGATCAAATATGAGAATAAGGTTTTAAGTTGAATAAGTTTTGAAATTTTGTGACAACTGATTCACCCCCCCCTCTCAATTGTCTTCCCTTGTGTTGCCAACAATTGGTATCAAAGCAAGTTCCTTGGAAGAAGTTTAATAGGTTGAGGTGATTCAGGATGGTGACATACAAGAAGGATAGTCCAAGATTTGATGGAATAAATTATTCTTCGTGGAAGGCTCAAATGGAGTGTCATCTGAGATGCATTGATGAACCGTACTCAAAAATTACAAAGAATAGGTATATCATTCCACATAATGGTCCTTCTACTGTAGATGAGATTAAGGAATCCAAGTACAATATAAAGGCTAAGGAAGCATTGTTGAGTGCTTTGACTAATTCTGAGATGACAAATGTTATGGATCTGATGACTGATTATGAGATCTAGAAAAATTTTGAAACTTTGTATGAAGGTGATGCTAATGTGAAGATTGCTAAGTTACAAAGTCCGAAAGGGAAATATGAAATATTGAGAATGGGTGATGATGAGAACATTACTTCTTTCATGAAAAGAGTGAATGAACTTGTGTGTGGCATTAGATGTGTTGGTGGATAATTGGAAGAATCAAATATTGTTGCTAAAGTGCTTAGATCCTTGCCTATTGCATACAAAGTCAAAGCTACTAATATTGAGGAGCTCTGGATTGTAACAAATGTAACTAGAGACATGTTGATTAGTAAGCTTACTGCTTTTGAGTTGAGTGAGTTTGGTGATGCTCTTCCTAAGATAAAATTTGCATTCAAATCTACTACCTTCAGGAAGGATAAACAGGGATATGATCTGGGTGAAAGTTCTTCTAGAAAGGTATTCAAGTATGAGGAGGAAATGAGAGAGATTAAAGAAGAGGAGAGAAAACTAGAGGATCTTGAAGCACTTATTGTTAAGAGAGAAGCTAGAGGAGAAGGTAAGTATAAAGGGGAATTTCCTATTAAATGTTTTTCTTGCAATAATTTAGGTCATTTTGCATCAAGGTGTCTGGAAAGAGTCCCTAAGCCAAGACCTAACAAGCCTAGATTTCAAAGAAAGTGTTATTATGTTGTTGATGAAGGTGTGACAGATGATGAATCTGATAAATGAAATGTAAGTGAAGACGAATGGGTATTTATTGCTATCAAGGAAAATGATCTAGCCCCTATTGAATCTGTTAGTTGCTCAAATGTGGAGAAAGCTCTAGCGACCAGAGTTGAAGAAAAAGATGAATGGGTGATTGACAGTAGATGCTCTCATCACATGACAGGTGATAAAAGTAAATTTGTGATCCTGTAAAAGTGTGATGATGGTGTTGTAAGATTTGGTGATGACAAATCAGGTGTAATCCATGGCAAAGGATGTATTTCTCTTGATGGTAAGAATAATACTGATGATGTTCTATATGTGGAAGGTTTGAAGCATAATCTCTTAAGTGTTGGAAATATGGTTGACAAGGGATCAATCTTCAATTCAAGAATGGAAAGTGTAGAATATTGGGAAGTTCCAGAAATGTGATTGCTTCAAGTACAAAAACAAAAGGTAACATCTTTCACCTGAATGTTGCTAGTAAAAGTTGTTTGATTGTTCAAGTTGATGAATGTTGGTTGTGGCATAGGAGAATGTGTCATGTAAACTTTGACATAGCTAGACCACCCAAAACTTATGGAAATGATTCAAATGATTAGAATAATAGTTATGTCATAGGAAAGAAAATTTAGACTCAAAATCAAGTCCAGATCATTCTGGTGAATCAAGAAAATCAAGAGGAAGGAACTAGTGAAAGTGCAGAAGAGTGATCACAAGACCCAGAAGTTTAAGAACATCCTAAGATTCCAAGGTATGTAAGACTAAATCATTCAAAAGATCAGATTATAGGTGATAAGAACAAAGGTGTTCAAACTAGGAGAAAAAATGCAGAATAATACTATCTAATTTCAAAGACTGAGCCTAATAGTGTCAATGAAGCATGCAAAGATGAACATTGGGTGGAGGCAATGAAAGAAGAACTACAACAAATTGAGAAGAATAATACAAGATAAATGGGTCTTGATAAACAAGTTGAATGAGCAAGGTGAAGTTGTTCCTAGACCTAAAGACAAAAATGTAATTGGAACTAAATGGGTCTTTATAAACAAGTTGAATGAGCAAGGTGAAGTTGTTAGAAACAAAACAAGATTGGTGTGTAAACGATATTCTCAAATGGAAGGAATTGACTTTAAAGAAAAAAATTCTCCTATTGCTAGGATTGAAGTTGTGAGACTATTTCTTGCTTGTGCTACTTACAAAAACTACAAGGTTTATCAGATGGATCTCAAGTCAACATTTCTAAATGGAAAACTGGAAGAAGAGGTGTATGTTGAGCAACCTAATGGATTTCAATTGACTGGTCAGGTAGATATGGATTGTCGGTTGAAGAAAGCATTGTATGGACTTAAGCAAGCCCCAAGAGCATGGCATGCCAGACTAGACAAGTATTTTTTGAAGCTTGGATTTAATAAAGGTATTGTTGATAGTAATTTGTATTTCAAGATTGATCATGATAAAGATTTTAGTGTTAAAGTTTTATTGATGATATCATCTTTGGAGGAGATGATAGTTTTTGCATGAAGTGTGTTGATGGGATGCAGAATGAGTTTGAGATGTCTATGATTGGTGAGATGAAATTATTTTTGGGATTGAAAATTACTCAGCTAGGTAAAGGGATCTTCATATCTCAGTCTAAGTATGTCAAATAATTGCTAAAGAAGTTTGGTATGGAAGATTCAAATCCAGTTGGTACACCAATGGTGACCAGATACAAGTTGACACAAGATGATGATTCTTAGAAAGCAAATCAAACTAGATACATATAGATGATTGGTGGATTGCTTTATTTGACTCAAACTAGACTAGATATCATGAATTTTGTATGCATTGTTGCAAGATTTCAAGCTAATCCTAAGAAATCTCATGTAACTACTGTGAAGATGATTTTTAGATACTTGAAGGGGACAATTGATTTTGGGTCGTGGTATCCTAAAGATGATGCTCTTACTTTGAGTGCTTTTACTGATGTTGATTGGGTAGGTGATGTGGATGACAGAAAGACTACTAGTGGTGGTGCATTTTTCTTGGGTAAGAAGTTGATTTCATGGTTAAGTAATAAGTAGAATGTCATTTCTTTATCTAATATAGAGGCATAATACATTGTTACTGCTAACAATTGTACTCAAGTATTGTGGATGAAGCAGATGTTGAAAGATATTAGAGTTGTGTATGATGAACCTATTGCTATATTCTATGATAATTCAAGTGCAATTAAAATTTCTAAGAATTTGGTGCTGCATCCAAAGAACAAGAATATATCTATCAAGTTTCACTTTTGAGAGAGAAGGTGAGTGAAAAGGAATTCAAATTGGAGTATGTACCTACTAAGGAATAGATTGCAGATATCTTTACAAAGTCTTTGCCTAAGGATACTTTTGAGTATCTCAGAGGGAAGCTAGGGGTGATTACCCCTTCTAATTAGAACTAATATGCATTGACTTGCATCAATCTATGCATTTCAAAGTCATATCTTGATCTAGATTGATGTTGTGGTGGCTGCTACTAAGGGGGAGTAGTCAGATGTTCAGATATGTGGTTCAAAGCTTGTGTGGAGAAAATAAATCTTTATCATTGATGTCAAAGGGGGAGAAGAGTCATGTGAAAAACTATGAATTATCTAGGGAGAAGAGTCGTGGGGAGAAGAGTTGTGTGAAAGAGTTGAGGAGAAAAGAGTCAGAATCTAAGGGGGAGAAAGTGTGAAAGGTAGTTGTGTTGATGTTGCTTTTCACATCATGTGTTGCCATCAATTTCAAACAGGGGGATTGTTGGATGTTGTGGTTGTTTTTTTGATATGTGGTTGTCATTGATGTCAACACTATTGGCCTTGAAGTCATTAGAAGTTGTATATGTCGAGGATATTGAGAAAATTGTAATAAAATAAGTTACAGGTTGTCAGTGGTGAAGTGAAGTTTAGTCTGTTGGTTAGTTCAGTATGTTGATGATTAGAGGTTGTGGATTAAATGGTTTCTTGTTGAGTATATCTAGTTTATCCATGTTAAGTTTCAAAGATCTGCATGAAGATTTGATTGTGTTATGAGCAGTTGTGTTCTGAAAGTCATTTTGTTGCTTCAGTTGGTGTTCCTAAATGAAGATGATGTGATTTTAGTAAGTTTAGTTTTTTTGAATGCTTCTCTAGTGATTCATGATGTTTTTGGATGTTTCTATATCATGCTCTATCTGTGTTGCATGTCTCCATTGATCAGTGTGCTCGTGATTAGATATTTTCTCTTGCATGTTCATGTTTTCATGTTCTTGGCTTATAGGGTGTTGTAGCGTGTTGTGGATCTTCGAGGAATAATTTTTGAAGGTGTTTTCATGTTTGAATATTTTATTTTGGGTCTTCACTATGTTGTGGCTGACATTGGTCGATTCGCATTGAAAACTATTTATTCTTTTGGGGTGACAATTTGCATATGTTTTATTATTTTGTTGAGGCCGACATGTAGCGATGTAATCACTTGTTGCGGATATATATGAGTGATTGTTTATTCCATTTGAAGGTGTGCTTGTGCATGAGATGTGTGAATAATGTCCTAATCATTTGAAGGTAGAAGCAGAGTGTGAAGAAGTGTTCATGAGCTTAACCAAAACTGTAATTAGGCATTAGCAGATGTTATTTTTTTAGTTCAAAATCTTCTAGATGTAATCCAAATCCTTTTGTAAGATAGTGAGCCTTCCTTTTATAATTGAGAAGTGAGCTCTAGGGAGTGTTCCTGAATGAATGTGCATTCCCCATTCACATTTCTTTATACTTTTAATAGGGTATAATCTTGTGGACTAACTTGCATCATGGTTTTTCCCCTAACAGGGTTTCCATGTAAAAAATCTTGGTGTTATGTGTGTTTCTAATGTGTTGTTGATTTATGTTGTCATGGTTATTAATTAGATCTAAGAATAAGGTTAATAATTTGAACAAGTTTTGAAATTATGTGACAACGGATTCACCCCCCCTCTCAGTTGTCTTCCCTTGTGTTGCCAACATAACTAACATTGTAGTTATATCATGAGTAGGTAAACCAATAAAAAAATTATATAACATTGCAAGGTCTTTTGAAGAACCTTTAAAATATTACTTTTAGTAAACACATATACTTGAGAAATATAGTGCTTCATTATTTACAGTTTATTTTTAGTACCTTACTTCATAGATCCCCTTAAGCCATCAAATGTTTTGTCTTAGGACCTTAATGAAATTTGGTTTCCTTGGGAAACTTCACCAAATTTTATTCACTTAAGCCATGTCATTTTTTCCTAGGACCTTACTACATAGATCTTCTTAAGCCATCCTATTACCCTAAACCCTAAATCCATCATTTTTTCCTAGGACCTTAATTCATAGATCCCCTTAAGCCATACTATTATCCTAAACCCTAAACTCTAAACCCTAAACCATAAAGCATTCATTTTTTCCTAGGACCTTAATGAAATTTGGTTGCCTTGGGAAACTTCACCAAATTTTATTCACTTAAGCCATGTAATTTTGTACTAGGACCTTACTACATAGATCCCCTTAAGCCATCTGGTGTAGGAGCACCTCGTTCATTGAATACCTTCAAAAGGAAAAATTATAAAATTTGAGTTTTCAAATGTAAAATCATGTAAAAGAGTTATCTTGGGATCAATTCCAATGTATTTGAGTCCCTAATAGGTCTCTAGGTGGTTAAAATGAGGAAAAGTGTAAAACATGCAAAATTTGCAAAGTTGTCAAATTGGGAAAAGTGCAAAAAATAACAAAAAATAAACAAGAATGTGAAGGGTCAAGGGGGGAAATGGAAGGTTTGGTCAATGAAGTTGTAAAGGTAGTTATTTTTACTAATGTAAGCATCAATATAAAGCATGGAAAAGGTGGGAAAAAGGTAGACTTTGAATCTTGTAACCAATTTTTGTAATAAAGAGTACCCTATTTTTTTGAATCAATGCCTTCTTTGTGATTTTTTCCATTATTATGGGCCATCTTCAATATTTTTTCTATTGATTTGAATTCAATAAGGTTTAAAATATTTAAATAAAGTGATTTTGATCAGATCTAAGTGAATTTAGGGGTTGGTTGTAGGGATCTTTCTTATAACTGTTTGTAACCCTTAAAACAGGGGTTTTGAGAGTCTCTTGAGTTTTAAACCACCATTCCACCGATGGAGGTTAATTAGGTTGATGGAATGGAATTTTTTTGGATAATTTTTAGTTTTTTTATGTGTGCATGTGTAGGGGAAGTTGTGGTGCAAGGTTTTGGTGTTGCATTTATTAGAAATTATGTGGTTTTGCTTTGAAAGTTGGTAGTTACAAGTTAGGTTTTGATAAAGCTAAAGTATTTGAGGTTGTAAATTAGTTTGGATATCATGTGTAGGAATATCCCAAGGTGTATGAAGCACTTTCAATGTGGCTTGAGGTTTGGGAGGAGTGGTTCCAATAAACCCTTGTTTGCTTGATGCAAATTTGTGCTTGAATGAGGGTTTTGATATTTGATGCTATATTGAGACTTTTAATCTATAAGAGTGATTGAATCTAAGGATTTTTGACCTAAATCAATGCTACCCAAGGTTATATTATAGTTTCAAGTTGATTTAATGGTGGTTGCTTTGAAATTTTGACCTATTTGGTGCATTTTGGCAACTATATAGACATGTTTCAGAGATTCTTTTCAAAACAATAGTATTTGAGTTTGTGATATGCTAAAATAGGTCAAAATGGGTTTCTGAATATGTATTGGGTTTGTGGAGATACAAAATTATTGAAGAAGTACCACCCATTTTAGGGGTTTGGTGACCTACTAGCAATTTCATGATTTGACTACAAAATAATGTGGATCTATTCTAATAGTGATATGAGTAATTTATTTTGGTTAGAAGTTGTCTGATCGATGTTGTCAAAAATGTTTCAATGGGTTGGGAAAGGTCTTGAGGATAAACTTTTTGATTTAATGTTTTGAATAATGTGGAACATTGGTGCAAAATGGTGCCATGACTGCAAGAGATAGTGAGTATGAATGGATCAGTGCTTTGTAAGTGTGTATTGGTTTATTTCAATAAAAAAAATGATGGTTACAGTGTCTTGAAAGACTGGTAAAAGGTCTAAAGAAAGAGTGGATGGTTGTTGTCTTTTGGTCTTCTGGAGTAAGTTGATATAAAGTGAAATTTTGTGAACAATGAAAGAGTTGAATGGTTCAATGTTTCTAATCAGGTTATTATTTTGGTTCAGTTAACTTGATGGTGGTTAAGTTGTGATAGAGTCTGATAAGGGTCTGGAATATTGATGTGGTGATTTGGCTTATTGGAAGCTTTGTAGTTCAAAGTGAATTTGATGGATTTTGGTGAAATAATAAGTGCGTTTTTGATGGATTTGCTAACTGATCTTCTCAAGTTGTGAATAGGGTCAGAAGTGCCCTTGATGGTTTGTGGTTTTTGGTAGATGCTCTGAATCACCATCCTATTACTCTAAACCCTAAATCCATTATTTTCTCCTAGGACCTTAATTCATATATCCCCTTAATCCATCCTATTACCCTAAACCCTAAATCCTAAAGCATTCATTTTGTCCTAGGACCTTAATGAAATTTGGTTTCCTTGGGAAACTTCACCAAATTTTATTCACTTAAGCCATGTCATTTTGTCCTAGGACCTTACTACATAGATCCCCTTAAGCCATCCTATTACCCTAAATAATAAATTCATCATTTTGTCTTATAACCTTAATTCACAGACCCCCTTAAGCCGTCCTATTACCCTAAACCATAAAGCATTCATTTTGTCCTAGGACCTTAATGAAATTTGGTTTCCTTGGGAAACATCACCAAATTTTATTTACTTAAGCCATGTAATTTTGTCTTAGGACCTTACTACATAGATATCCTTAAGCCATACTATTACCCTAAACCCTAAATCCATCATTTTTTCCTAGAACCTTAATCCATAGATCCCCTTAAGCCATCCTATTACCCTAGACCCTAAACCCTAAACCCTAAACCCTAAAGCATTCATTTTGTCCTAGTACCTTAATGAAATTTGATTGCCTTGGGAAACTTCACCAAATTTTATTCACTTAAGCCATGCCATTTTGTCCTAGGACCTTACTACATATATCCCCTTAAGCCATCCTACTACCCTAAACCTTAAATCCATAATTTTTCCTAGGACCTTAATATATACATAGATCCCCTTAAGCCATCCTATTAATAGTTAATTATTTTTTCATTCAAGTAACATTCCTTAGACAAAAATGATGCTTACACATTTTATCATTTGTATTTGATTAGGCCATTTATATTGAATTGTTTAAGGGTATATCCTAAACATGTACCTTACATTTTGAAATTACAAATATAATGCAAGTTCACTTATATCTTAGAGATCATGGATCAATTCAATAATGACGATATCTATAATCCACCTCCACCCACTCAACCTCATAACCCTCCACCTCCACCACCTGAAACTGATGGTGAATGATTGCAAGAATAGATCAATGCAAATGTTAGATCCATTTAGGATCAAATCAATGCTATTCAAAATGAAGAATGTATCGCACCACCTTTGAGGCAGTTTGCATATACAATGCAAAATATTGTTGATGTTGTTAGGTCCATGGATGTGATCTTAGATGAACATCGATAATGGCTAGAGGAGAGAAGAAAGTGTGATTTTGAAAAGGAAAACACAAATAAATGAAGAGATGCAATAGAGAGCCGCAACACTTTATAAATTAAGACAATGATCTTATATTTATGAATTTATGAATTTGGTTGGATGAATATTTTTAGTGATGAATTTATGAATTTGGTCCTATGGTTATTTTTAGCACTTGATAAATTTATGAATTTGATTGGATGGATCTATTTTTGGTGATGAATTTATGAATTTGGTTGGATGGATATTTTTTAGTGTTGAATTAATTAATACAATAGTAAAACAATGGATTTATAATAGTATAATTTATGACTACTATCATAATTTCTCCTGTTGGAAAAATGTAATTTACATGCTGATGTAAGAAAGGCGTTGATAACTTTCCTTCCAACTCAAAATGACCCAACATAAATAAGGAAACCTTCCTTTGGTCACAAAAACACCCATCTTTCCCAAAACACACACAAAAGGCTTCTAGCCCTCAAAACACACTTTTTGATGAAATATTTTGAATAAGGCCAAAAAACATCATTTAAGCCTTGAAACAGATCCCAACACAATATCCCAATGGATCACCAGAGGTTTCTTTGACCCAACATCAAGAATCAATAGACTGATATGCTTCTAGGCTACTTAATTAGCCATATTTAACAAAGGAAGTACTTCCTAAACTCCTTGATTTCACCAAGACTCACTTGAAAGAGTTAATTTGTGACTCAAAACCACAAAATCCATAATCACTTTATAGATTTAAGACATCTAACCCATTGATCCACCAAACCCTCCATTTTCTTGCACAAAAACTAGGGTTTACAGAAATTCCACCATTTCAGACTTATAAAACACAACCAATGCTTCAAATAGCTTCTATTTGTTCTAACTCACATCTTCACAAACTCAATTCCATCAAAAATTCACTAAAACCCTTCTCAAAACCACCATTTTCACAAGAAAATTGCACTACCCAGCCTTAGGGCATCATACCATTTCACACAAACAATCCTTCCTACCTCCTAAATCAAAGGAAAACCTAACCTAATTTGTGATATTCCATTCCTCCAAGCAATAGGGTTTGATAGTAGGAGGAATGGTCTATTCCATTTTTTGGTCACCAAACAGAGTCTCACTATTTTTACCAGTCAGTTATAGAAAATCTATGAGATCTTCCCCTAAAATTAATATTAGACTATCAAAATGGATTATAATGAAACTTAAAAAATTCTAGAATGATATCAAATGAATTTAAAAGCACCCCAAGCCCGTACGGGTCCGTACAGATTGTGTAAAGTTCAAAAAAATAGAGAAAAGTGTAGAAAAATGTTGTATATTGATGGAAAATATTCAATACAGTAATCAACTCCTCAACTTTGAGCCTTGGAGAGGCTTGTATACATTTTCCATTCAAAACTAACCACTTCAAACATCCATAACTAACTTTTAAAATACTAACCCTTTATATTCTCTAAAAATTGCATTTTGACAACTTTTTGCTTGAAAACATTTGTTTGCATTTTTTAGCAACTTTTACAAACTTGACACTTACAACTCTAAATCACCCAAATACATCATAAATGGTCTTTTTAGACCTTATTTAATATAAATTGACTCAACCACCCCAAATTCCCTATACTTACCCTATGATCAACATCAAATGATCAAATTTTGACAAATGTGTTTAGGTGCTCCTGCACCACATGCCTTAGACATAAATGAGATTTTTGTGAATGTTTTAAGTTTATTTTTTAGTATGTACATGTATTAAAATTGCATAGTTCTAGATCTTAAATTTTGAAATTTGTATGTACACATGGTAAAGTTGAATTATGTATGCATGCATTATACATCCTATTTTTTATTTTAAATGTATGTATCTTAAATTTTGAAATTTGTATATACATGCTCAAGTTGAATCAATGTATGTATGTGTATGTATATGTATTCACATCCTATTTAAAAAAAATTGCATACACGTTTAAAATTTAATGATTTCTTGTAATTTTGTAAGTTTGTATGTTAATTTTGTATAATTTAATGTACGTGAACACTTATATATATATTGAATCATAGATCAATTTGATATTGATGATATCATTAATCCACCTCCTCAGTAACCTCCACCTCCACCCCCTCCACCTCCACCTCCACCTCCCCCTCCACCCCCTCCATCGCATATCCCACCTCCACCATTGACTAGATCCGATGAAGCTCACTTGCAAGCATGAATCAATGAAAATGTTGTATCCATTAAAAATCAAATCAATGCTATGCAAAATTGATCATTAATTCCACCACATGTGAGACGATTTGCATCTATGATGCAAAACATTGTCAATCCCATTTGGTCAATTCATTCTAACTTAGATAGGCATCAACGAGTTAGGGAGGAGATGAGATGATTTTATGTAGATGGTCTCTCATATAAACAAATTTTAGACCTAAAAATAACAAAATCCCATCTAGAACCTTATTTTATCAACCTTAATACTCACCAACCCATTCATGCAACTAAATCTAGAATATGCATGAGGTGGTGTATACATCCATAGATGAGTGCATATTTTTTGGATCGATGGTGGATGGTATTTGACAATCCACCATATGCTAGTCTGGAGGTCCCATTATATTTTTTGAGGAAACTATATGTAGAGTTTGTTTTGGGGAAAAAGCCCAATTATTTTGATTTTAAATCATTTCAGGGTGTTGGTGACGGCATGCCACAACAGAGGTTAGGGGCAAGGGCTGATCCAAAATGCCCCGTGCATGCACAACCTCTTGTTGCTCCTATTTTTCTTTCCATTCCCGCACTTGTGCATCAATGTGCGATGATATCCACACTAGGATCTTTGAGTACGCTTGTAGGAAACCTTGATGAGCATGCTACTGTGATGGTAGTTCGGGAGCCTAGAGATCACAGTGATGGAGGAGAATTCTATGGATTTGGTCCTAATACCACTCCACAAGTTTTGACACCCCATGTATGTACTAGTTGGCATTAGTTATGCTATGGACCTAATCAGGTCACACCCAGTTTGGGTGGACATGGAGATTCTGATGGATCATCTAGTCGCATCAGTTCATTCATAAAATTTCTTACTGCAGAGCATCACCCTATAGACACTACGACATAGGTATAAATATGCATCTACATGTTGAATTAAATAAGAATTGTAATGTTCACACATATATCAAAAAAAAATTGCAACATGTTTTAACAATGAAACTGTTTGGTGTAGATGACCATAGGGGAATCATCATCTCCTCGAGTACATATGTTGACACCAGTGCTAGTCAGCAACCCTTATGGGGTATTTTGATTTCAATTTTTTAAATTGCATATGAAATAATTTTTAAACTAAGTGACTTTTTAATTTGTAATTCAATGAACATATTTTTTAAATATTTAAGTTGGTCAAGTGGACTCAATCGACTTCCATGTCAATTCCACCTGAGGTCTTGTCAAGCGCTCATCCATCGTCGAGTGACTCACATAAGGGGAAGGTACATTTATATTGGAAATTATTTAACTTGTTACTATACTTAAAATTATGAATTTTGAATTCACTATATATCAAACGTGCATGTACACTTGTAAATATTATAAGCGTTAAATGTCTATATGTATGTCTAGGTTGACACAATAATGAGAATGGGGATCATACAAACATTAGATGTGGTGACTACTCATGAGGCATCTAGATTTTCAGTTGTTTAAAAAAGTTTCTACATGTAAAGTGTGCAAACTTGAATATATATTTTTTAACCTAATTCAAGTATACGTGCTTTAAATTTGACCTTGTCGGACTTTGTTAGTGCAACTTTTTTCCCTGATGAAGTCATAAAACCTTAAGGAGGACATGCAAAGCAGCTAGATATCATGGTAATTTAAAATTTTCATTATATTTAAAGTCAATTACAAATTATACATTGTGAATAACTTAAATTAAATTTAAAATTGAATATATATATATAAATGAGCTTGTACATATTAAATTGTTTTTCTTTTATAGCATGAACACATCTTGTAGTTGAGCATGTACAAACAATTCCTAGAATAGAGGGTGCACAACCTCTTACGATACAATTTAAATATGATTTAAATTATAAATTACATTGAATTCAATCATTTTTAATTGTAGAATTTCATCTAATTTCAACTTTCTTTCTCTTGTACATATGTAGATTGATTCAGAGCATTTAGAGGTTGGTCCAGGTGCACTAGAGAATGTAGAGCCAGATATCTTGGTAATTTAATTTTATGATGAATTATAAAAAAAAAATTCATCAAATCAATTTTAATCATCTTATATTTGATTTCATCTTTATTTCTCTTGTACAAAGTGGTTCAAGTCATCTGTGTAGTCCACATGGTGTGAAGAGGTCTCTTGATTATAGAGACAATATGAGTAAGATGATTTCATGGGTTGTATGAGTAAGATGATTTCATGGGTTGTATTTGATTATTTCATGGACTACATATTTGGTTTCTCATGGACTTAATATGTTGTTTCATGGACTTTATTTCATAGGTTGTACTCTAATGGACTTAATATATATTGGTTTCATGGAATTAATATATTGTAAATAATGGACTTCATTATTGTTTAATTTTCATTTACACATGTACATTTATGCATTTTATGTGAAATTTTAATATGTAATTGATAGGACATATTTTTACTTTCCAAAAGATTCATAGTCAAGATATTAATACGACATTAATGTGAAACTAAATACAAATATGAAATTAAAGTTGAAATTAATATGACATTTCAATATTTGTACTTTACAAATTTAGTGTTCCATACATGATATATACATGATATACATGATAATTAGTGATGATTAGTCAATGAACTTATTTAATTCATGTCATAATAGGATGTCTTAAAGGGTTCTAATAGGATGTCTTAAGGGGTCCTAATACAAATTGAATAATAGCAAACATCTTCACATATGGACGTCTTAAGGGGATAAAATACTTTAAAGTAAATGTCTCATATTTAATTGCAATTGATATAATTAATTTAGAATTTAGGATGACTCATCATAATAATCAAATTTTGTACAATTTAAATAGTGTCAATATTTATTTAATTCATGCCGTAATAGGATGTCTTAAGGGGTCCTAATATGACGCCTTAAGGGGATCAAAGAAGAGTATAATTAATTATAAATATTAAGTGATAAACAAGTATTAGACTTTATGGTGACTCATCATAACAAATGATATAATTAAGTATAATATTTACGATATGTCCTAAAAAGGACACCTTAAGGGGATGAAATACTTCAAAGTACATGTCTCATATTTAATCGCAATTGGTATAATTAAGTAACTTAGAATTTAGGATGACTCATCATAAAAATCACATTCTATACAATTTAAAGTGTCAATGTTTATTTAATTCATGTCGTAATAGGATGTCTTAATGGGTCCTAATAGGATGTCTTACGGGGTCCTAATACGATGTCGTAAGGGGATCAAAGAAGTTGTCAAAATTTGGTGAATTTTCTTGATAGCAACCTAGGTGGTGGATACCCCCAAACCAACTCAAATTGATCAGACTCAAACAAGGAACCAACCCTTGCAACACAATCCACTCCCCTTTTCTCAAACACACACCTAAAGGCTTGTAGCCCTCCAAAACTAAATTTTCACAATATCTTTTAGAGAAGGCCATACAGATGCCTTCTTGACACTTCTAAGACTCACTTCATAATCCAACACAACATACCAAAACACTCCATGAGGTTTCTTTGAATCAAAGTTGAAAACCAATAGACTGCCCCTGCTTTTATGACACCAAATAGCCCTCCTTTACAAAGGAAGTACCTCCTAAACACAATTTTTTCACTCAAACTCAATAGAAAGACACTAATTGTGTTCCAAAACAACAAAAACCATCATAAATTCATAGATTCAAGACTTCTAGGACTTTGATCCTCCAAACCCTCACTATACATACAAAAAGATAAGGGTTTACACAAAATCATAACACCTAGGCTAATCTAACTCAAAAAATGCCTCCAAGACATCACAATTACCCTGTAAAAACTCAAAAATCCATTACATGGATAGTTCCATGATTTTTTTTCTAAAACCCTACCTTAACACCTAAATTTCACATGGAAAATCACATTACTCAGCCCTAAGGCATCATCCCAAAATCAACAACTTGACTCCTCTACCCACTTGACCACATGTAAACCTGACCTATCATATTACAAGTCATTCCACCAAGTTACAGGCCATGACAGTGGGTGGAATGATTTATTGCATCATTTAGACTCTAATCAAACCCTTGACTAGTTTTTAACAGGAAGTTTCACAAAAACAATAAATTATCCCACAAATCACAATGGAAAACTCTCAAACTTGCTTCTATTGAAATCCAATCCATGCCCCTACAAGATACAAAAGTATTTAGGGAAATTATAGACTGTACGAAGTCATACATAACCTAAAAAAGTTTAGAAAAATAGTAAATTTGTAGAAATAAACGTTGTTATTGCTTTTGAAACTTCAATACAATATTCTCCAACTAATGCTCAAGCCTTTTTGAGGATTTTTATACTTGTTTCCTTCAAATTATAACTAACAAACACCTATAACTACTTTTCAAATTCCTAGATCCTTCAACTTCCTAAAAGTTGCACTTTTGCCATTTGTTGTTTTTGACAACTTTTACACTTTTTTGCAACTTATACTAACTTGACACCAATGACTCAAAAACCACCCAATTACATAATAAATGGTCTCAATAGACCTTATTTATTATAAATATACCATATATAATTCCTAAAGACCCTAACATCTAGACTTGACATGTTGACCTACATTTGTAATCTCCATGTGCTTGGGTGCACCTGCACCATACAACCCCACTGAAAAAGAACTCATGTCACATGAGTTGTGCCTTGTACCATGATTCATCTCAGATCCACACACTCTCTGGTCTACAAATCTCCTTCCTTGGTTCAGATACAATGATCTTGTAATCTTCCTTGCATCCTTGTTCTTGTTTGCACTTGAATATGTCTCCATTTCTGCAATCAAACCTTCTAGTTGTTTTATGCTAGTCGCTTGACCAAAACCTGATAAGGTTCCTAGCTTCATACCTACAGTCAAGCACTTGTTAGGATCCCTTGACCTTTCCTCTCCTTTTTCTCATCTTCATGCTTGCTTCTACCCTTACTCTCTTGTCCATTTTTTCCTCTCATCACTGTCCTCAGTCCTACTGTCTTGTCAACATTTTGAACCGCTGTACCATCGGATTTACAATCTACTGTACTTGCATATCTTACTTGTTTTTCAACCTTACTTCCAACCAAATGACTCACCATGGTTCCTATCAAAACATTATCATTCCAATTCACTATCAACAAACCTAAATCAACCTTTTCACCTATTGTTAGAGCATTCTCAAGCTTTGAACTAACTATAGAACCTATATTTTTGTCTCCTTTCACAACCTCTACAAGTTCCTTCTTTCCAAACATGATTACCTTAGCCTCTTTACCCTTACCTTTATCTTCTTCTACAAGCGGAGTCAAAATAAATGTACTTCCATCTTTCTCTATGGTATAAGTGTTTGTTCGCCCATCATACAATGCATGCTTGTCAAACTGCCATGGCCTACCTAGGAGTAAGTGGCAACAATTCATTGGAAAAATATCACACACTACCTTGTATTTATAGCCACCAACTTGAAATTCAACCACAGCTTGTTCATTAACCAAAAAGGATTGTCCATCACTCAACCAAGACACCTTATATGGCAACTCATGAGGAATCTTTTGCAAATTCATTTTACTAACCATCTCACTTAACACCATATTCTCAGTAGAACTTGAATCAATGAAAATTTTGCATACCTTATTCTTACACTTACATGTGGTCTTGATGAGATTTTTTTTTGCAATGGTTCCCTCTCCTTGGCTACCTTAAGTATGGTCTTCCTCATCATCAATGATTCACCTATTTTAGAAGAAGCATGATAACTTGGAGAATTAGTACTCTCACACTCCTTTTCTTGTACTATTTGATCCCTCCTTTCATTCCTCTTTTCACCTCCACTTGATGAAGTACCTAATTTTTAAGGGTATTTGAATGAAGGATGCCCAAACTCATTGCAATTGTAGCATCTTCCTACAAAAATATTTGAATTTTTGCCACCACTAAATCTACCTCTAGAACCCCTAAAACCTCCTCTTGCATCAACACCTTGCTCTTACCTTTATTTTCTTCTTCTTGTTCCTCAAATGGTTGCTTTGTTGTAGGGGTTGATCCACTCCCTCTTGCATTATTACCTTTGCCTCTAATAGACTTCTCTTTCCTTCTTTTGATCTTTTCCTCCATCCTAATAGCCAATTGGAAACACTCTTCAACATTCTTTGGGTTAGCAACAACCAATTCATCTTGTATATTGAATATAAGGCCACCTAGGCATCTAGCCACTTTTTCAACTTTATCTTCATCTCTTCTTGACCTTATACTTAGTTTGTAGAATTCATTAGTAGAGACCTTAACATCTAAATCCTTTTGCTTCAAACCTTGTAATCTTTTATACAATTGAACTTCATAGTCTTTACGAAGAAATTTACTTTTAAGTTTTGCTACCATCTTGTCCCAAGAAACTATCCTTGAATTACCTTGCTTTCTCCTTTTTGTTTGCTCATAGTCCCACCATAGAAGTGCATGGCCCTTGAGTTTTTTTTTTGCTACCTTCACCTTCTACTCATCAGAAATGTCTTCACTTTCAAAGTCATTTTCCATAGGTGAAATCCAATCAAGCAACTCTTCCTCATTCAAATTTCTACCATACATAGGTAGATCAACCTTTACCTTATGAGAATCACCTTTAACTACCTTGAGAAAATTTTCCATCCTTTGATCTTCAGGGTCTAACTCCTCATCCACATCTTCATACTCTTCATCTAATTCACTCTTAGGTTCATATATTTTCTTATTTGTTTCCAAGGAAGCAAGCCTTTCCAACACAGCATTGTGTGACTCCAAAATCTTGGCATGTTTCTCCTTCAACTCTTGCAACTCTCTAGCGACACCAACATTCTTAGGAGGCATCTTCACAATTTTTTCTTTTCACCTTCCAACCTGCAACTTCAACCAATCATCAAAAAAAGATCTAATAACTAATTTTTGATACCACCTAATAGCAACCTAGGTGGTGGATACCCCCAAACCAACTCAATTTTATTAGACTCAAACAAGGAACCAACCCTTGCAACACAATCCACTCCCCTTTTCTCAAACATGCACCTAAAGGCTTGTAGCCCTCCAAAACTGACTTTTCACAATATATTTTAGAGAATTCCATACATATACCTTCTTGACACCTTCTAAGACTCACTTCATGATCCAACACAACATACCAAAAAATTCCATGATGTTTCTTTGAATCAAAGTTGAAAACCAATAAACTACCCCTACTTTTAGGACACCAAATAACCCTCTTTTACAAAGGAAGTGCCTCCTAAACACAAATTTTTTACTCAAACTCAATATAAAGTCACTAATTGTGTTCCAAAACAACAAAATCCATCATCAATTCATAGATTCAAGACTTCTAGGACACCGATCCTCCAAACCCTCACTATACATACAAAAAGACAAGGTTTACACAAACTCATAACACCTGGGCTAATATGACTCAAAAAATTCCTCCAACACATCACAATTACCCTACACAAACTCAAAAATCCATTACATGGATAGTTCCATCATTTTTTTTTTCCAAAACCCTACCTTAACACCTAAATTTCAAATGGAAAATCACATTGCTCAACCCTAGGGCATCATCCCAAAATCAACAACTTGACTCCTATGCCAACTTCACCATATGGAAACCTAACCTATCATATGACAAGTCATTCCACTAAGTTACAGGCCATGATAATGGGTGGAATGACTTATTGCATCATTTAGACTCCAATCAAACCCTTGACTGGTTTTTAATAGGCAGTTTTAGAAATATAACGAATTCTCTCAAACTCTTAAACTTTCTTCTATTGAAAGCTAATCCATGCCCCTACAAGATACAAAAGGATTCATGGAAAATACAGACTGTACAGAGTCATATAGAACCTGAAAAGTTTAGAAAAATAGTAAATTTGTAGAAATAAACATTGTTATTGCTTTTGAAACTTCAACACAATCTTCTCCAACTAATGCTCGAGCCTTTTTGAGCATTTTTATACTTGTTTCCTTCAAATTCTAACCAAAAAATTACTATAACTACTTTTCAAATTCCTAGACCCTTCAACTTCCTAAAAGTTGCAATTTTGTAATTTGTTGTTTTTGACAACTTTTACACTTTTTTTTGCAAATTTTACTAACTTGACACCAATGACTCAAAAACCACCCAATTACATAATAAATGATCTAAATAGACCTTATTTAGTATAAATATACCATATCTAATGCCTTAAGACCTTAACATCTAGACTTGACATGTTGACCTACATTTGTAATCTTCATGTGCTTGGGTGCACCTACACCATTTCCCAAGGCAAATAAATTTAATAGTAATATACATGTTTAGTGATTATACAATCAAATTTAAAGTTTCAAAGTAGGGTGACTCATCATAACAAATGATATAATTAAGTATAATATTTAGGATATGTCCTAATAAGACATCTTAAGGGGATGAAATACTTCAAAGTACATGTCTCATATTTAATCACAATTGATATAATTAATTTAATAATAATATACATGATATTTAGTGATTATACAATCAAATTTAAAGTTTCAAAGAGGAAAACATGAACATTTAACAAACAAAATATATAGAATATTGATTTTGATATATAAAAGTATAGAGTATAATTGTTTATGGACATGTATATAAATTTGTACAAAATGTTTAATTGTGTAAGTATGTATGTACATATATGTCAACTCAAAACAATGTTTACAAAATTTGGCTATGCCATTTCAAGAACATCTGAAACTTGTGCCCATAATGTAGTAGGTCTTCACACCACCTAATATCAAAATGGTACAAGAAATATTAATGAAATCATCAAAACACACATATTTTAATTTATATAAAACTATCTATATGTACACAACTTGAGTACTTGTATTTAAAAGTATTCCACGTATGTGTAGATTGAATTTGCATCCTCTTCTTTTTGTTTCAAAGTATGAGATCAATGTGATGATGGCTTAAGGATACAAAAAAAGATAATAAATCAATTTTAACTATTAATGTACAAGAAATATTAATATATAATCAAAACATGTATTTAAATTTAATTTAACTAATAATTACCTGTTTTTACCAAGTATTCCATGTTGTCTAGGTTGAATCTGCATGGACTCTCTTTTTTGTCTCAAAGTATGTGATGAATTTGTGATGATGGCTTAAGGATATAAAAGGAAAATTTAAATCAATTTCAACTAATAACACACTTGAGCAATATCAAAACATGTATTTAATCTATTTAAAAGGACAATATAAAACTAAAACTATATTTACTTATTCCATTATACCATCTACATCCTCTCTTTTTTACAATGCATCTATGATTGTCTCATGCTCTTTCATAGAAATTTTCCATAGCTCTTTATTTGTAGGTCTTCCATGATACCAATCTAGTTTTATATTTGTTGCCACCACCAAATGTGAGTAGTGTATAATCTTCTTATGTGTTTCATAATCTTCAAATGTTGGCGGACCATTCTTCCTTATCAGGTATTTTCATAGCCAAGTGCCAACAACCACCACTGATCCTATTAGATAACATGATAGCCATCATCAAAGAAGTTCTCAAAATTTTCTTAAGGGGGTCAAATTTTTTTTATCATTTGAAATTTGCTTAAGGGGATGCCTTAATGGGATCAATGTACCTATTAGATAATGATATCCATCATCATCTTCTTGAGGTGCTATTAACTTATGTTTAGTCTCCACACAATGAGCCAACCAATATTTTGTTTCCTCTTCATTCCCCTCAGGTGCAATAATAGCATACACATGTCTTGCAAAAAAAAATTGATTTAATAACTTGCATGTGACCATATAATTTTACCAATCTGCATACATCCATTCATATGTATATAAATATATAATTTAGTATTAAAAAATACTAATAAAGTGAAATAAAATGAAATAAATTAAATTAAATTACCTTCTTGTACAAGGTCTTAAACACGGTCATAATCTTCTGATGGAAACACTTGATCATTTTCTTCAATTGTTGTTTCATATTGATTGTGTGCTTGTGCAGGTTTCAATGATCTTTTCTTCCACTCTTCAACCCATTCCATATTTTCATATGCTTCCCAATCTCCTGAGATGTAAAACTAACAAAAACATGCAAGCTCCCTTATCCAGATAGTCCATGAGCTTGCATTTGAACTCTTAAATGAATTCCATTTAGTAGATCCACTAATTGTCTCACAATAAAGTCTAGGTGGAATGTTCTCTTCTTCAACCAACCAAAAGAATCAGTAAACTATAGAGTACTCGCTCGAACCAGGTGTAGATAATCTTGTATTGCACCAATCCATAATCCTACGTGCATCTTTAAACTTTACTACGTCCTCAAATTTCAATTGTTCTCTAGAAAGAATTCTTTTAACAAACGCACCAACTCCATCAAGTTCTCCTTTACCATGCCCAGCTTAAAAAAAACTCCACATATGTTGGACACTAAGTTTCGTGTGAACCCTACTTAACCAATAGAACATTCGAGCATTCTTGAACTATCCCCTACAATTATCTGACCATATGAGGTTCTATCATTTGGATTCCTCTTTCTAATAAATTTGTATAAAATATATTGAAATAGTATTGAACAAACTCTGACAAGTGTAACTGGTTGTCACTCAAATATAAATTATACTCCCTAAAAACTTTTCTTCATCTGCATGTCTATAAACAATATGAACAAACATAGCCACTTGCACTAAATTATATTACTGTGATTGAATTTCCTCTTGCGGAGCTAGAGTTTAGTTTTTAGCAAAACCAACCACTGATAGTATAGTACTAACTGGAAATTTGTTTCTACATATGCAAAATTGGCCATCAAGCCATCGAGCATGTTGAGAGTGCATGACATAATTTTGGTACAATCTTATTGTTAAATTCTAATATGAATGCATGTACACTAACTTTTTCTGTAACTAAATCATAATGCTTTCCAATTTTTCCATCTTTTAAAGAATAGTCAACATTCTTAAATCTTTTAACATCCACTAATTGTTATCCAAAATCATTAGCAACACTTTCATGCATAAAAACTCTTAAGAATGAAATATTTCCACAACGAGTGCATTTTCTTGAAATACAGAACTTAAATAAAATAATTTCCCATTAGATATTTCACAAAATAAACTTGATAAAAACTCCCTTATTGTTTCAGGTGGCATATTAATACCATATTCCTACATAATCATGTTAGTATGCAAAGTACAATGTATATATCGAAAAACATCATAAAAATAATGAAATTGAACATGCTTTTTAAAACAAGATATTCATTGCTTATTAATTTTTACATACCAAGGTTTACATTTTTTAAAATACCTTTGACTTATTTAATATTACCAAGTAACACTAAACAACGAAAAAAACTTCTATAAAATTCATTTTGTGTTGTATCTAATAGGTGTTTTGGATGAGGATCACAAAATTTGGACACCACTCTTAATTTTAAAACATCTCTAGCATTAGATGATACCCTAGTATTATCATGCCAATATTTTTCAATCAAAGATTTAATTTCAACATTCAGTTTCATGTCAAACCTTAGGAATCGACCACTAAAACTCCAACATTAGTTGATTGGATGATTTTCTATACTTTCTCTTCTTTTTTCCACTCTTAGCAAAGTTTTAGGATGTATTTTTAAAACTTCACTAATATTGATTACCATTATTTTATTCAAAGTTGCTTTATTAACTATAGTAGTTGTTATAGCTTTTCTTGTTGCATTCTTATCGTTAGATTGACTATTTTTTCAAATAGATTGAATGGAAATAGCAATAGTAGGCATAGCATGTTTTAGTGATTGATCTTTTCTTCTTTGTTTAACAAAAATTCCTAACTTTTTCATTACTTTTCTCATTTTTTGCATTCTCATCAATTGCATCATTAGTTGACATTGAATTGAAATTTTTTTACGATAAAAGAATTATTTGTGTAGACACCTAAAAATGGTCTGGAGAATCTAATTAATTAAATACGACTTATTTGATTAATTAATCTTAAATTCATCTACTTAGTAAATAAATAGAAATATTTATTTATATTAAGTTCATTATTAATTCTTCTATTTTATCATATTATTTCCCTCTTAATTAAATAAACAAAATTAAATACTTTGTTTTATTTAATTATTATCATTATTATTTCTTCTATACTTTATCCATTAATTCTATCTTAAATTAAATACACAGCTTCAATAATTTATGTTATTTAATTACCTCATCACATTTCTTCTTAATTAAATAAAGATATCCTAGAATCTTTAATTTAATTATCATATTCCTTTTATTTTTAATTTAATAAACAACTTCTATAGTTTGTTTTATTAAATTATTTATTCCTCTTTTGCTGAATTTAAATAAACCAAAAATATTTAAATAAATGCATAAATCATATCCCTCTATTCACTCACCAATAAAATTAGATTTTTTAAATCTAATTAATTCAACTGTCATTCACGGGAAGAGTCTCGGGGACAAACCTGCAGGAAATCTTCTCAATCTTCTGCCTCAAATCTTTCCTCTCATCTTGCCTGGTGTTTTCATGGGGAGGAACAATCCTCCATGATTAGCTCCACCTTCTCATCTCATACCATTCAATTCTCCAAATTGAATCTCAACCTCTGTTGTGTTACCCCTTCACAAATGTGTGCCGTGAAATCTATAAATATAGGTTTCTGGCTACAGGAAAAGGATCCTAATTGGTGCAATCTTACTCTGCAGGTTTTCCAGGAATTCAAGCAAATAGAAGCAATCATCAAGCAATCAAGCATTTTAGTTCATCAATCATGGTTGTTTACAGTAGTTTCTTTCTCATAAGTTTTACTGTAGAATCATCTTAGTTGCATTTAGGAATCATAATAGTTTAATTATCAATCTTTAAGTGTCATTTCAACAATCTATTAGCTTATTTAAATCTAAGAGCAAAGTAGATTAGAGAAATCTTTAAAGTTAGAGAGCAATAGGACAGATTTATGAAGGTTCCTGTGTTTAAAATAGTTTAAATCTCTTGAATCTTTGATGCAATGTCTTATTTAGAAGTGTAGATGCATACTTAGTTTGTTTATCTCATTCATACACTTCCATTTTGGTGCCCACCATGGGGCCTAACCCCATATTCTACAATTTTTTTGTGAAAAGTGTCTTATAGGTATCGGTGTGTTTGTTTTAACGGAATCGTGGTTTTTTATAGTGCGTTGGCTAGATTCTGTAGCGCGTCGGAGGAAAACTATAGCGCATTGTACAACTGTTTTAGCACGCCGCACAACTGTTTTAGCACGTCGCGCAACTGTTTTAGCACGTCGATCCACTATTTTAGCACCTCAACCCTTTGTTATTTAAATATTATTTATCTGGATCCGATGCATCTACGGCCAGATTTTGTTCTTTAATCTTTTTTTGGTTAAAATTTATCAATCCTAGGATAGAAAACGGGTTAAAATTTATCAATCCTAGGATAGCAAATGGATAAAAATTGATCAATCCTAGGATAGAAACTTCATTATTACTTGTGGGTTTAAAATTGAACATCATGCTTCTTATGGAGCAATATCTCCATATAGATTAGATAATTTGTCTTTTGGGTTTTAAAAAAGTGAACAACTTCTTTGCTGTGATTGGGTGATAGGTTTATGCTCTCCCCTTGACTGGGTGCATCAGAATACCAAACTCACTTTTACTTTGCACATTTTCAAGCTTTCATTAAAACCTTTAGACAGGCCTGCCATAGTGGGAAAAAGTACTCACCCTACAGGAACGACCTAAGTGGGGACAGCCAAAAGCCATGGCATTGCAACCCACTTTAAAATTTATGTGAATTTGGGGAAACCCTCTTTCAACGGAAGTGTGCATGGATAACCATCCCCAAAATATTTGTTCTAAATATTGGGAGGTCTCTCGAGGGAGTTTATCCATTTTCCACTCTGAATGGAAACCCTATCTAAGAACCTAGAAATAGAAACACGCTTGTCAGTTCCCGAACATTGTAATACTTGGCGGTGCAGGGGCGGGGAAGAATCTACCCTCAAGCACTCACCATATAATTGCCAAGGACTGTTTGCTTAGGGGATCTAGTATCCACTTCCGTCACTCTGAGTATGCACTTGGAAAAGACAAAAACACGGGCGCCCTCTAGGGGGTGACATGGTTGTGTGAGTCGACGCAATTCCAAGCTGTGGGTCGTTTGAGTATATAAACGATGACCTTTTGTCTCTAGGAGTGAGTCTGTTTGAGTTATCTTACCTTGTTATCAAACCAATAAAAATCAAGAAGAATCATGTTTGGTTCTTAAAACATACACTATTTGTTTAGATTCTAGGATTTTGAATCAACTATTCTATTCTTGCTTGTTGTGTTTTCCTTCATTAAATTCAGATAAGATCATCACAAAAACCTTCAAATCAAACACTTGTGAAATTCTCATGATTCGAGATTGGGTATCCACCAAATTTGTCAAGAAGTCTCTTGTCAAACAAATCAAAAAGCCAAAGAAAACACTTACATACAAATAACTCTTGAGAAAGCAACGATTTTGATATCAAAGCAGAAAAGTTTTACTCCAACATAGGACCTTTATTTATAGATATCACGATTTCTCTAGAGGTTATACGGATGACTATGCTGTAGCTCCCTTAGATTCACAAGCATTTTATCAAAGAAGGGCTCTTAGACAACACCACAATCACAGTCAACAAATTTGTCTAGAATACATCCCACAACCTGCCATAAAATAGGATACAAGACCAAGTGAATTTCATAGAGTAAGATAGTTTCCTGTGGCACCCCAAATACATTCTGTAGTGCGTCGTAGCTCTGTTTTAGCGCGTCATAGCTCTGTTTTAGCATGTCGTAGCTCTGTTTTAGTGCATCCTAGCTCTGTTTTAGCGCGTCGTAGCTCTGTTTTAGCATGTCATGGTTCTATTTTAGCACGTCATGGCTCTGTTTTAGCGTGTCATAGCTCTATTTTTGTGCCTCAGAGATCTATTTTAGCGCTCCTGAAAGTCAGAAAAATAGAGAGTTAGTAAGATAGTTTGTCAGTTTGCCGACATCGAAAAACAAGGTTTTTATCAGTCCAAAATGTTTTTCCATAGTCCGAAACACTTGAATCATACAAAAAAAAAAAAACTTTACGCCTAGGTCTTGAAACATCTTGCAAAGTGTCCTTATCAATCATCACTAAATCTAAGATTTTTGTGTCAAAATTTCCCTATCAAGGATTTTATCATCCTTCCATCACGAAACTAGAGACAACTAAATCAGATTTTTAACATAGTTCTATCAAAAACTTCGACACTTATCAAATCAAAAATCCAAGATCAAAGTCTAGAGTAAAACTTTAAAGTTTGTATGCCTATTTTCACACAATCAGCATATCAAAGACAACAACAAGAAGAAAATGAAAGAATAGAAGCCATGGCTAAAGAAAACCCTTGGGGATGATACAACAACACTGATCCTCTCACTAATTCACAAGAGAAAGAAATAACTGCAAAAGAAATAGAGAAAGTTTAACAAGACCCTCATTTCCATAAATTTATGGAAAAGATGTTAGAGCAAGATATGGAAAAGTATCTTTTGTTATTAGTTGACAAAGGTGTTAAGCTTCCTAAAGACTTTGATGTCAACCAACTCAAGGAAACGACCACACCTCAAGCAACTAGTATGGAAAATCCAAATCAAATAGATGCTTTGACAAGACAAATCCAACAATTACAATTGCAGTTCCAAAATATCCAACAAGGGCCAACAAAAAGATATTCCTTACAGGACATTTGCCCTTATCCATTTGACCAAAGCATTAACATGATACCATTTCCACGGTATTGTGAATACCCAACGTACAACAAATACAATGGAAGAACCAATCCATTTGATCACGTATGGGAATTTAGAGCCATGAGCATAGAGTTCGCACACGAGGACTCTTCCTTACTACGATTATTTCCAAGAAGCTTAGGAAACACTTGCATGGAGTGGTTCTCTAAAATGGAACCCAGGATCCAATCTTTTGAAGAACTGATCAATAGGTTCATAACACACTTCTCATTCAATATCCAACATGGGGTGACCTTAAAAGAACTCTACAACACCAAACAAGCAAAGGGTGAAAAGTTTCTTTCCTTTCTCCAACGATGGAGAAGGCTATTTGCTAAATACCCTAGATCTATTCCTATAGAGGAGAAGATAGAGATGTTCATTGATAATCTAGTGGATGAAATGAATTATAGATTGGACTTGCAATGTCCATCTACATTTGAGCAAGTTATCGAAAAGGGACTCAAAATCGAAGAGGCTCTAATCAAAAGAGGAACAATCAAACACTTCATTGAAGGTTCAAACAATAACAATTCCTCTAACAACAATGAAAAGCCAAGATTTTGGCAAAGGAATAAAAATACCAATACCATAATCGATACACACATATCCAAACCAGTATTCACCTTGATGCCAACCACTACAAACAAACAAAACAATGATCCTAATGTCAAACAAAGTAGTGATCAAGGAAATAATCAAAACAATGGAGAAACAAAAACCCAATCATTCCAACGACCATCCAATATACAAAAATTCACACCATTACGGCAATCATTGGAATCAGTCCTCAAAGAACTTTTAGATGAAAAACTTATTCAAGTACAAGAGGCTAGAAATTGGGACCCTCAAGTCAAACCATCATGGTGGAATGACTCACATTACTGTCACTAGCATCAAAATAAAGGCCACATGACTGAAAATTGTTGGCAGTTAAAACATGCAGTACAAGACCTTATAGATCAAAAGAAAGTATTTGTACAAGGGCACCAAACAAACAAAGATCATACAACATTCAAAAATCCTCTACCCAATTATCAGAAGGGAGAATCCTCTTCCACAAACAGCAAAGGTAAGAATGTCGGTTATGTTTATGACACAACGATCCTTTGTTTTTCTGCTGTCAAGGAGGATGAGGAGTTATGCAATCAAATCAATCGAAACAATGACATTACACCTACTAATTTGGTACAACATATGGACAAATCTGAAAACCAAATTAATGTAATCACACTCAAAGGGAAACAAGAGCACCAACCAGTTAATGCTACAACAAGGGCACAATCTAAAGTTATATTGAAAGGAGCATCATTATCATCCCAATCTGTGGATCCCCCCTCCAATCAATATAATCTCATCGATCAATTACAGAAAATACCAACGCAAATATCTATCCTAGAACTTCTAAAGATCTCCCCATCACACAAAGAGGTTCTTGAGCAAGCTCTTGTATCAACCATGGTACCTAACAATTTGGATGTATGTCAATTTCAAGCTATGGTGGGACATCTATCTACACCTCATTGCCTTTCATTTTTCGAACATGATGATGTATCACTCACCCATCCACATAATTCTGCCCTTCACATTGAAGTCCCCATCCATAAACACCGTGTAAAGCGTGTCCTGATAGATGGAGGGGCTAGTTTAAATATTTGTACCTTAAAGCTGATTCATGCACTAGGATACTCAGATGAAGCCATTGATACAAGAAGAAAAATCACAATCAAAGCATATGATGAGGAAGAAAGATCCTCTAAAGGATTGATCATATTACCCATTCAAGTGGGACCTATTGTCCAAAATGTGGTTTTTCAAGTCTTAGATAGGGAACTGACATACAACATACTGTTGGGACGTCCTTGGATTCATGATATGCAAGCAGTACCTTCCACCTATCATCAATGTCTGAAATTCCCCATCAATGGATAGGAGGTAACAATCACAGCAAACTATAATGACACCCAAGCTTGTCATACATTGAAAACATCTCAGGATACATTAATACCTCATAATAGAGAAGTTAGCACATCAGATTCATCTAATGGTGAGAAACAACAAAGCTTCATATCAAAGTGGCTTCCAAAACAACAAAAATCACAAGAGATCAAGGTGGCACAATCTAACCCTTCAAATGTTGAGGAACAATTGGCTTCACTCTCACACCAATTCACCAACAAAGTACAAATAAGTGACAAAGGAATAGGTGAATATGGTGTCAGACACTCTTTCCATCTATCACAGATGTTACCCTCCTTACAAACATATGGACAGCCATCTACAACCACACAAGAATCAACACAATCTATAATGGCATTAGATGGCAGATTTGTAAAAGCCGAAAACTTAGATAAAGAATCAGAAGATAAGGCTATACTAAATTGGCTTTAGAGATGAGGAAGCTTCCACTTCCACGAGTGATATCATAGATACATATCAATATGGAAAGGGAAAATCTATTCTGGAGAAGATGGGATATTCAGGACAGGGACCTCTTGGGTTAAGGAAACAAGGCATAACAGAACCAATCCAGCCACTCACGCTCCAACATAAGGATAAAACTAGACTAGGATATACAGCAGGACAAGGACCTCTTGAACGAGGGGAACAAAGTGTAACAGAACCAATCCAAGTTCTCACAATTCAGCATAATAACACAAATGGGCTAGGATATACAGAAGGACAGGGCTCTCTTGAATCAAGGGAACAAGGCACAACAACACCAACCCAATCTTTAACACTTCAGCAAAATGGCAGAACTGGACTAGGATACACAGAAGAAGCAAGAGCAGAACTCACCAATAGAACTATGGAGCGTATTCTTAAAATGAGAGATAACTTCGAAACAGATTCAAATGAATATGAGTGGGACAACTTATCATATGTTTCCTATGAAGATATTCAGATTGATGTTATCAAAAAGTATACCCCCAAACGTGAGGAGGGTCAAAGCTTGAGTTTTAATCCTATTGTCTTTGAAACACAAAATTTCGATGACTCAAGTGAAGACGAACAGACATCGAGTGAGATAAATGATGTAGAAGAAAATACCTTCGTAGGCCTCGACATAACCACTAACAACTTGGACAACATTTCCATCTGAGCTTTCACAATCGCTGACCTCAACCCATCTAATGATTCATTGCCTTTACTACATCCCGAGCTTATCGAGTGGGAACCCCAACACCCCATCAATCTCCCTATTTTTGACAATGACTCCGTTATTATTAACTACCTTTGTTGTACATAATCTGATACTTGTTCTACCAATGCTTCTTTTAATGATGCTTTTAGGCAGGAGGGTGCCAAGCCTTTCAGTTGCAAAAGTATGGAAATAAATAATGGATCTAATGGTGAAAACCATTCTATGGCAGTATTTGATCCTAAAATAGTAAAAACAAAGAACGCATCCAATGGTAGAAACCTCATTGAGGTGCCAAAGGATGGAAGGCTTGACATCCTCCCACAACATTACCATGAAAGATCATCAGTGTTGGTAGAACCCACACAGTCTATTGATATTGGCACAGCAGAGAAAGTAAGAATACTACACCTGACAGCATCCATGACAGATATAGAAAAGCCAGATTTTATCAAATTCTTTGAAGAACAATGCATCAATTTTGCTTGGTCATACTCTGACATGCCAGGCTTAGACACAGATCTTATTATGCATCATTTATCTTTACCAGCTGGCACTAAACCAGTAAAACAGAAACTGAGAAAGATACATCCACATGTGCATTATTGGTAAATAATGATTTGAAGAAACTACTAGATGTTGGATTTATCAGATCTATTGATTATGTTGAATGGATATCCAACATTGTACCTATTTCAAAACTAGATCACACCATCAGAATATGTATAGATTTATGGGATTTAAATAGAGCATGTCCAAAGGATGATTTTCCTTTACCAAACATAGACATGATTGTAGATTTAACAGCTAGCCATCAAATGCTATCACTCATGGATGGATTTTCAGGATACAATCAAATCAAAATAGCTCCTGAAGACCAAGAAAAGACAACATTTACATGTCCATGGGGCACCTTTTGCTAGAACATCATGCCTTTTGGGTTAAAGAATACAGGAGCTACATACCAGCGAGCTATGACAACAATCTTCCATGACATGATGCACACCTTCATGGAGGACTATGTGGACGACATCTTAGCCAAATCTCACACCAGAGAAGGACATCTAGAGATACTTGCCAAAATATTTGATAGGTTGGAGAAATTTAAAGTTAGATTAAATCCCAAGAAATGTGTCTTTGGAGTAACATCAACAAAACTCCTTGGATACATAGTTTCTACAAAAGGAATTGAAGTAGATCCAGCAAAAGTTAAAGCCGTTGTGGAAATGCCACCTCCTAAGAATATCAGCACATTAAGATCTCTACAAGGCTGACTACAGTCCATCAGAAGATTCATCTCTCAACTAGCAGATCGGTGTCATCCATTCAACCATCTTTTGCATAAAAAATGTGTCTTTTAAATGGGATGAACAGTGTGAGAGTACTTTCAATCAAATCAAGCATTATTTAATGACACCACCAATCTTGGTGCCACCCATTAAAGACAAGCCATTGTTGCTATATATTGCAACAACAGATATCTCTTTAGGAGCCTTGCTAGCACAAGAGGATAGAGAAGGAAAGGAACAGGCAATATACTATATCATCAGGACACTCAATGGACATGAAGTAAACTACACCTTCATCGAAAAATCATGCTTAGCAGTAGTATTTGCAACACAAAAATTGTGACACTATATGCTCACTCACACTGTCAAGCTTCTTGCAAAAATCGATCCCCTCAAGTATTTATTGAGCAAAGCAGCTTTAACAGGAAGGTTGGCAAAGTGGGTCATGCTCCTTAGTGAGTTTGACATTCAGTATGTTGAAAGGCAAGCTATCAAAGGACAAGTCATTGCTGACCAATTAGTAGAAGCTCCATTGTCAGATAGTCATCCTATGACCATGGAATTTCCTGATGCAGATATCCTCAATGTTACAACACAACCATGGCAACTCTACTTTGATGGATCCTACACACAACATGGATCAGGGGCAATAATTTTATTTGTCACACCTCTTGGGCACACAATTCCATGATCTTATAGGCTTACCTTTCGTTGCACTAACAATGTGGTAGAATATGAAGCTTTAATCATTGGAATTAAAGTAGCTATTGACTAGAGAATCACAAACTACAGGTGTATGGAGACTCTCAGTTAATCATCTATCAAGTCAACAATGATTACCAAACTAAGGATAACACACTGATTTTATACAAGAGATTGGTAGATGATCTAAGGAAATACTTCATAGATATCAAATTTGAGCAGATACCAAGATCAGAGAAATGCAAGATCGTTATCAATTTATTGTGGAACAAGTATCAAATCCTACATACGCAAACCCCAAATCCCAAACCATAAGTCTTTTGGATAGTGCCCAATCTTCCATTTACGGAGACATTTATACTTACCTAAAATATAATATCTTACCGCCAAATCTTTCTGGCAACCAAAAGCACAACTTCATACGCCAATCCGCCAAACATACCATTATTGCTAACACCCTTTACTGTCAAGACCTAGATGGTACTCTTTTGCGTTGTTTAGAACATAACGAATCTGCTTCTACTTTACATAAGGAATTTTTGGCACACATTCAAGCGGATTATCTTTAGCCAAGAAACTCCTTTGTTTGGGATATTACTGGCTGCACATGGAGCAAGAATCTTATCAGTTTGTTAAGAGATGTCAAAAATGTCAGATTCATGGCAATCTTATACATGCACCAACACAAGAGCTCCATCCATTCGCATCTACATGGCCATTTTGTCAGTGGGGATTGGACTTGGTAGGGAAAATTAACCCATCTTCATCTAATGGACATAAGTTCATTATCACAGCAATAGAATATTTTACAAAATGGGTGGAGGCAATTCCCTTAACCACAATCAAGGGGAAGCAGATATCATCCTTCATACTTAATTATCTCATTTGTAGATATGGGATACCCCAGTCGATCATCACAGATAATGGCAGGCCTTTCAAGAACCAAGATGTCCAAGAGCTATGTGAAAAGTTCCACATCCAACATCGCTTTTCAACCCCTTACTACCCTCAAGGTAATGGACAGGCAGAAGCTTCAAACAAAACAATCCTAAAGATTCTCAAGAAGACTGTAAATGAGGTAGGGTGTGATTGGCACATTGACAACCACCTTTTTTGGGCTTCTGGGACTAGCACATCAGAAACACCAGCGGGGCACCATATGCTCTTGTCATATGGATCGAGAGGCAATAATGCCTGCTCGAGGGTAGAAATTCCATCCCTTCAAGAAGTTTCACTAAAGGGACTCATTTGAATAGGGATTACATGATCTCAGGGCTTCAAAGATTAAGGCTACTTGATGAGCGTCAACAACAAGAGTTGTCAATCATTTGATAGCCTATCAACAAAGAATGTCTAGGAACTATAATCATAGGGTTAAGCCTAGAGTCTTCCAGATCAGAGACTTGGTCCTATGGGAAAACCCTAGAAATCAAGTAGACAGACAAAAGAAGGGAAAGTTTGAACCTAGCTAGATAGGGCCTTATGTCATTATATCAGTCTATGGATCAAGAGCATACCGGCTATCTACACCAGAAGGAGATATGTTGGAGGAACCCATGAACAACATTCATCTTAGGCGATTCTATACTTGAGGATACCTAGTGCATGGTCAGTAAGGTTGTCTTGATGAAAACCTGGCAAACAGTCATGAACAAACTTTATGCCTCAATCTCCTCCAAAAATCTGAGAAGAGCAAATCAAGGCTCGATGCCATGTTAGAAACCAAGATCGGTTACAAGCAGAATGGAGCCTTCCACAAAGAAAAATCGAAGAGGAGAGGTTGCGAGATGTGCAACATAATATTATTAGAATTTAATAATTACATGATAATGATTTGCTTTATAAAAGCAAAGGGTAAAACCTATCGGTATCTTGAGCAACAAGATGAAGATAGAACCTATAACTTAGAGATTAAATAAAGCCTAAGTAAACTTATGCAAAGTGTAATCAATAATTAATTACACCAACCCTCCACCTAGTCACCTTTTCCACTTCACAAGATATTCTTTTGTCTTTGTCTTCCGAGTTTTTCCTCCATCTTTGATATCAAAATCTCTTCAATCTCATCTGATCATTGTTTAGGAAATTGATTCTCCAATTCCACTGTACTATCCTTGCTGAATTCTACTTCATAATACTAATGTAGGTCTATAATGTTGAATATAGGCGATATACCCATACCATCCGGTAACTCCACTTCGTATGCATTTTCTGAATCAAATTTCTTCGAAATTTTCAGAGTTAAACTTCCTCATCTTGAGCTTATTGTATGTGCCAATGGACGTCTTTCCTTTCTGATACCATCACTTCATCTCCAACCAGAGACTCCTTATGTATCCTCTTTTCATCTACTTTCTCCTTATACTTCTAGTTCATATCTTCCAATTGCTCCTTCACTTGAGTGTGCATTCTTCATATGTTCTACAAATTCCTTTGCTTCTACACTCTTTTATCTTCCATACTGATGTCTCTCAATTTGATATACCTCTAGGATGAACTCTAGTAACAATCTCAAAAGGTGTTTTTCCTATACTCTTGTTCACTGAATTATTGTAAGAAAACTCTACTTGTGCAAGGACTAAATCCCAACTTCCGATCTTCTCTCCAACCAAGCATCTCTACAAATTTCCCAAACTCCTGTTTACTACCTCTGTCTGTCCGTCAGTTTGTGGGTGAAAAGTAGAACTAAACTTCAAATCTTTCTTTAACTTCTTCTAAAGTGTCCTCCAAAAGTAACCAACAAACTTTGTATGTCTATCTGAAATAATACTCCTAGGTAATCCATGCAATCTGACCACTTCCTTGAAAAATAAGTCTGCTACATGTACTGCATTTATTGTCTTCTTACAAGGTATGGAATGTGCCATCTTAGAAATTATATCTACCACCACAAATATAGAATCATTACCTCTCTGTGTCTTCGGTAAACCAAGTATGAAATCCATGCTGATATCCTCCCAAGGTCTCTCCAAAATTGTCAAAGGCTTATACAATCCAACATTCTGACTACTCCCTTTTGCAACTTGGAAAACTCTGCAACTCTACACAAATTTTCTAACATCCTTATGAATATGTGGCCAAAAGTAGGTCTCACTTACCAATGCTACTATCTTATCAACTCCAAAGTGTCCTTACAATCCTCCACTATGTTTTTCTATCACCAAGTTATCCCTCATTGAACTCCAGGGTATACACAACTGATTTCCTCTGAACAACATATCCTCTTGAATGAAATAATCCAACCATTGACTCCTATCCTCCAAGACTGGTTCTTTACACGCTCTCCAAGGTTCTACAAAATCTAGGTCTTCCTCATACAAGTTCTTCAATTCATCAAAACCTAATACCTCCACTCTCATCTCTGTCAGTAAATTCCTTCTCCTAATCAAAGCATCAACAACTCTATTTGACTTTCCACTCCTATGTTTCAAAACAAACATATAACTCTACAAGAATTCCACTCATCTCATATGTCTCTAATTCAACTTACCTTGACTGTTCAAATATTGCAAAGTCTAATGATCTGTATACAACACAAACTCCTTAGGAAACAAATAATGTCTCCACTTCTTCAATGCTTGAACTATGGCATAGAACTCTTGATCATACACTGAATATCTTCTCCTAGCATCATTCAATTTCTCACTAAAATAAGCTACTAGTCTTCATTCTTGACTTAATACTGCTCCAATTGCATTTCCACTTGCATCACAGTCTACCTGAAATACCTTATTAAAATCTGGTAAAGCCAACATAGGCTGCTCAGTCACCTTTTGTTTCAACAACTCAAAACTCTGATCTGCTCCAGATGTCCACCTAAAATCCTTCTTATCTCCTCTCATTGTTTCTATCATAGGACTGCAAATAGAACTAAAATTCCTAATGAACTTTCGGTAGAAACTAGCTAATCCATGAAATGATCTTACCTCTCCAATGTTATCCGATGTAGGCCATTCAACAATTGCTCTTACCTTCTCAGGATCCATTTTCAATCCATCCACAAATATCAAAAACCCCAGATATACCAATTCTTCCTTCATGAAACTACACTTCTTAATGTTTATTAGCAATTTCTCTTCTCTCAACCTCTGCAAAACTTATCTTATGTGCAACAAATGTTCTTCTCTACTCTTACTGAAAATCAAGATGTCATCCAAATAGACAATCACAAACTCGCCCAAGAATTTCTTCAATACCTCATTCATCAACCTCATGAAAGTACTCGATGCATTCATTAGAACAAAAGGAATCACCAACCACTCATACAATCCTTCATTTATCTTGAACAATGTCTTCCACTCATTCCCTTCTCTAATTCTGATTTGATGATACCCACTCTTCAAATCTATCTTTGTAAAGTATTTAGCTCCACTCAAACAATCCATAATGTCATCCATCTGGGGGAAAGGAAATTTGTACTTCACCGTGATCTTGTTTATGGCTCTAGAATTTGTACATCTAGAATTTGTACACATCCTCCATTCTCCATCCTTCTTAGGTGCTAACACAACAAGTATTGCACATGGACTTAAGCTTTCTCTGATCAAATGCTTCCTCAACAACTCTTGCACTTGTCTATTCAACTCTTCATTATCTGCAGGTGTCATCTGATGTGCTACTTTATTAGGAAAACTAGCTCTAGGAATTAGATCCATGCAATGACTAATAATCCTCATAGGTGGTAATCCATCAGGAACATTATTTGAAATGATCTCCTCATACTCTGTCAACAACTCTTGTATCTCCTTTGATTGTTCTTCTACATGCTTCAAGTCTTCAGCCTTCTTAGGAACAAAGGCATAACACATGTTCTCATGTCTCAATCCATCCAAAAATATCCTTCCATAAACTAAACAAATTCTAGCACTCGTACAAACATCGACCTTAGGAACATCTTCCAAGGGCAACAAAGTCTGCTTCATCCCATTAGCAACAATGGTATATGTGTTCTTCTTTCCATCATGAATAGCATGTCTATCATACTGCCAGGGTCTTCCCAACAAAACATGGCATACATCCATAGGCATGATATCACACAAAGATTCATCATGTTAATTTCCTATCTTCAATTTCACCAAACATTGCTCACTTACCTGTATCTTATGCTCATCTTGAATCCAAGCTATCTGATAGGGCTTCGGGTGTTTCAATCTTTCCAACTTCAATTTGGTCACCATTTCTTCAGAAACTAGGTTCTCTGAGCTTCCACTGTCAACAATCACTTTGCAATATTTACCAACTACCTTGCATCTGGTTCAAATCAAATTCTTTCTTTGCAACGGTTCCTACTCCACATCACTTTGACACAATACTCTTCTATTCACCAACACTTCTCCCTCTTTCAGTTTGTTAGATGATCTGACATGGCCTTCCTCAACAAAGGTTGTTCTTCTATTGTTTTTTGTCTTTCTACTTGTCTCTCCCTAACTACATTAAAATGCTCTATGTCCTTCTCCACCACATTTAAAACAAGTTCCCTTAAATACTCTTTTCTCTTGTCCTCTATCCTCTTTTCTATAACCCTCATTCTGGTAACCACCATATCCTCCTCTTTGGTAAGAGTTTCCATCATCTCTTTGGTATGAATTATCGTTCTTACTAACCTCCCTATCTTTATTCTGATCTACAAAAGTTCCTCTTCCTCCAATAAAAATTATTCCTCTCTAAAATATTCCACCTCTTCCTCTCCATCTCTACTCATGTCTCTTATTCAGCTTCTCTTCTTCTTTTAGGGCACATTGATATGCTTCTTCCACACTTTTCACCTTAATCAAACTAATCTAATCCTATATAGACTGCCTCAAAAAATTCACATATCTAGCTACTTGCTCAATCTCATCCTCTAAATGTCCAGATCTGATGTTCAACTTGTAGAATTCCTCAGTATACTTTGTCACACTTGACTCCTACTTCAAATTCTGCAACTTCCGGAACAAACTGATTTGATAGTCTACAGGCATAAACTTTGTTTTTAATTTATTCACCATCTGATCCCATGATTTTATCTTTTCCTTTCCTCTTCTTTTCCTATCTATTTGCAAATGTTCCCACCAAAGGGATGCATGCCCTTTCAACTTTGTACAAGAAAATTTCTCCTTCTCTTCAACGGTACCTTTAAAATCAAAATACTTTTCCATCTCTATTATCCAATCAAGCAATTCATCTAAATCCAAGTTACCTCTATAATCTGGTGGATTGAAATGTGGTTTCATGTTTTCTCTAGTTAGGGCTCTTATGAACCTCTCTTCCCCCTAATCTAGGACAGGTTGATCTTCTCTTCCCCTTTCTTCTTGTACTTCTACCTCTTCATCACTCACATCATCAACTAGTCGACCTCTCCTCTAGGCCGTTTTGACTGCATCTAACCTAGCAACAATTCCTCTCAACATGTCCATTAAAGTTGGGTTTTCATTTCCATGCGCTCCATTTCCTCTAACATTCCTTCTTCCTAACATCTTTACACAAGTCCTTTGCAGCTGCAGGTTAGATCCTCATTCCACCACCCCACAACAAATCTTTAATATGACTCCACAAATTCTGGCAATCTCCCATGGATCAAATATCGCTCTGATACCAATCTAGTGCAGCCATGATAGGAGGGTCCTCAAAGAGAAAAGTCTAGACCGTGCAAAAAGAGTTACACAATAGAGGAAACACAAAATATGGAGGAAAATGCAAATTCAAACATTCTCATTAACAAAAACCTCAATTACAATTGGTTGGCAACATCCAAGCATATAGATTCGGCTCACAAGCCTGATACAACATGCTCAAATACAATATCCCTATATGCTCTTTAACACGAGCTGAAATCGAACATATCCAATCTAATATTCATCTAACTTCCTTCTAATGATCTATTACAATGATTTATATCACATCCAGAGATCTAGAATCATCCGTGTCAGCCAAAGATCATTACAATCTCCAATGAAAAAAATATAACATGCACATGAAATAGATTGACCTCAAATTTGAATTACTCCTCGATGAATGCATAGGATGAAGTGTGGACCAATAATTAAGGTCGGGGAAACTCCACAAAACAATATGAATCACACTGTCAAGATCCACAAGTAATCAAACTAGCTGTTAGGTTTGAAATTATTCTGGTGTCGGTTCAAGAAACTGTCATTAAATCCAGAAGTGATAACTTTCTGAAAAAATATCCAATCACGCTCAAATCTTGGAATAAGGAAAATTAACATGTCCATGATGTAAACATAGATCCACAGGGCCTGGTGATAAAATATGATGAATCCACCAACTTGAACTAAACAAGAACAAAAATTGAAATGAAATATTTTTGGTTGATGCAAGATTGCCAAGAACCAAGGATGCTCCTACATCATGTATGCTTAACACAAAATAAAAAATTGGTAGGATGTTGTCATATATTCCATTCAACCTAATGCATATGTCATACTACATTTAAATAATCAAAGATAAGAGTCGATGTCATTCAATTATGATGCATAAACAAATGCATTAGACATGTCATAAAATTTTGATGTATAATGGACATATAATATACACCATTTAACCCTAATACACAAGTGCACTTGCAATGGAATACATGCCATTATACCAAACCAAAATTCCATTAGACCAAATTGACTCATCATGAAGTCTAATGGCATACATGCCATTAGACCAAACTGACATGCAAGGTGGTGTAAATTTCATTTTGTTCATTGTATGACCAAACCAATAGTTCTAACACATCTGGATGGGTAGTTTTATGCTAGGTATGGTCCTATTTTGCACCCAAACATGTCGGAGTGGTTCGAGCTACAATGCACTAATGATATCTCTTAAGAGACCAAAGTGCAAAAAGGTAGCAAAATTTGATGAGTTGTTACTCAAAAATTGTGGCACTTAGAAATATTTTTTCTAAAGATACGGGATCATGTAGGGCCCCTCTATAATAACCTCTCACGGTTTTTGATATCTCTGAGTCATTTTCCCATGGTATCAAGTTTTCAATTGATGGAAAAAAGTGTCAAATGCATGCAGTGTAAAGTTGTAAGGTGGTGTAACTTTCATTTTGTTCATCATACGACCAAACCGACAATTTCAAAACATCTAAATGGGTATTTTTATGCTAGGAATGGTCCTATTTTTCACTCAAACATGTCAAAGTGGTCTGAGCTACAATGCACCGACAATATCCCTTAAGAGATCAAAGTGCAAAAATACAGAAAAATTTGATGAGTTGTTAATCAGAAATTGTGGCACTTAGAAACATTTCATTTGAAGGTATGGGAGAACATAGGACCCCTCTACAATAAAATCTCTCAATTTTTGATATCTCTAAGATGTTTTCCCATAGTTTCAAGATTTCAATTGATGGAAAAAGTATCAAATGCATGTAGTATAAAGTTGCAAGGTGGTGTAACTTTCATTTTGTTCATCATACGACCAAACTGATAGTTCCAACACATCCAAATGGGTAGTTTTATGCTAGGAATGGTCCTATTTTTCACCCAAACATATTGGAGTGGTCTGAGCTACAATACACCAGCAATATCTCTTTAGAGACAAAAGTGCAAAAAGACAGCAAAATTTGACGAGCTGCTACTTGGAAACTGTGGCACTTAGAATCATTATGTCTAAAGGTATGGGACCATGTAGAGCCCCTCTAAAATAACCTCTCACAATTTTTTATATCTCCAAGCCATTTTCCCAAGGTGTCAAGATTTCAATTGATGGAAAAAGCATCAAATGCATGTAGTGTAAAGTTGTAAGGTGGTGTAACTATCATTCTATTCATCATACGACCACACTGATAGTTCCAACATGTCCATATGGGTAGTTTTATGCCAGGCATGGTCTTTTTTTGCACCCAAACATGTCAGAGTGCCCTGAGCTATAATGCACCAATGATATCTCTCAAGAGACCAAAGTGAAAAATGATATCAAACTTTGACAAGTTGTTACTCGAAAACTATGGCACTTAGAAATATTATTTCTAAAGGTATGGGATCACATAGGGCCCCTCTACAAAAAATTCTCTCAATTTTTGATATCTTCAAGCCGTTTTCTCATGGTGTCAAGATTTTAGTTGATGGAAAAAGCATCAAATACATGAAGTGTGAAGTTGTAAGGTGGTGTAACTTTTGTTTTGTTCGTCGTGTGAAAAAACGGACAATTCTAACACATTTGGATGGGTAGGTTTATACTAGGCATGGTATTGTTTTTCACCCAAACATGTTGGAGTGGTTTGAGCTACAATGCACCAGCAATATCTCTTAAGAGACCAAAGTGCAAAAAGGCAGCAAACTTTAATAATCTATTACTAAAAAACTGTGGCACTTAAAAACATCATGTCTAAAGGTACAAGATCATGTAGGGCCCCTCTATAATAACCTCTCTCAATTTTTGATATCTCTAAGCTTTTTTCCCATGGTATCGAGATTTTAGTTGAAGGAAAAAGTGTTAAATGCATGCAATATAAAGTTGCAAGGTGGCGTAAATTTTGTTATGTTCATCATGTGACCAAACCAATAGTTCTAATACATCTAGATGGGTAGGTTTATGCTAGGCATGGTCCTGATTCACACCCAAACATGCCAGAGTGGTTCGATCTACAATGCACTAGCGACATCTTTTAAGAGGTTGAAGTGCGAAAAGGCAACAAACTTTTACGAGATTTTACTCAAAAATCATGGAACTTAGAAACATTCCATCTAAAGGTATGGGATCATGTAGGGCCCCTCTCCAATAACCTCTCTCTATTTTTGATATCTCTGAGCCGTTTTTCTATGGTGTCAAAATTTCAGTTGATGGAAAAAGCATCAGATACATGTTGTGTAAAGTTGAAAGGTGGTGTAACTTTTGTTCTATTCGTCGTGTGACCAAATCGATAGTTCCAACACATTCAAATGGATAGATTTACGCTAGAAAAAGTCCTATTTTGCACCCAAACATGTCGGAGTGGTCTGAGCTACATTGCATTGGAAGCATGAAGCTTACACGTGAACACATGAAGTATACACAAGAAGCATGAAGCATACACATGAATACATGTAATTTACATGAAGTATACACATGAAGCATGAAGCATACACATAATGCATGAAGTATACACATGAAGCATGAAGCATACACATAAACACATGAAGTATACATAGGAAGCATGAAGCATACATGTGAATACACATAATACGTGAAGTATACACAAGAAGCATGAAGCATACATGTGAATACATGAAGTATACGTAGGGAGCATGAAGCATACACGTGAACACATGAAGTGTACACAGGAATTATGAAGCATACATGTGAATACACATAATACGTGAAATATACATAATAAGCATGAAGCATACATGTGAATACATGAAGTAGACATACAAAGCATGAAGCATACACATGAATACACATAATACATGAAGTATACACAAGAAGCATGAATCATACACATGAATACATGTAATGCATGAAGTATATATAGGAATCATGATGCATACACATGAACACATGAAGTATACATAGGAAGCATGAAGCATACACGTGAATACATGTAATATGTGAAGTATACATGAGAAGCATGAAGCATACACATGGATACATGAATTATATATAGAAAGCATGACACATACACATGAACACATAAAGTATAAATAGGAAGCATGAAGCATACACATTAATACACATAATACATGAAGTATACACAAGAAGCATGGATCATACATGTGAACACATGAAGTATGCTCAAAAAGCATGAAGCATACATGTGAACACATGAAGCATGCATCATACAACTAAATACATGAAATATACATAGGAAGAGTGAAGTATACACATGTGTGAAAGAAACCCATAGAGTTGGGGACAACAGAGAGTTTCCAGAGGAGCAATGTACACTAGAAGAGGTGCAAGAAGTTCTCATGGAGGAGGACTTGAAGACAAATGTGAAAGAAGTGCAACAAGGAGCACTGGAAGAAGAAATGGGAAAGGAGAAGGAAGTGTCCATGAAAGAGGCATTTAAGGAGACATCTTGGTCTCTTGATTTATTTTTTAATGATATGTTTGAGAATGTGAATGCAGGTATGCAAAATAAGGAGAACAAGACCTTGAAGATGATAGAAGATACAAAGAGAGTGTCCATAAACAAAGTTGAAGATGTGAAAGAAAGGAAACAAGTTGCAGTAGTAGACAAAAGAAGACAGCTTGAAGCAGAGGTACATTGTAAGGTACCTAAGGATGAAAAGAGGATTATTAAAGAAAGGAGGGAGCCTACAAAGGGAAGGAGATGACAATCCTTGAAGCCCAAGAGGGAGGAACTTTGGGACAACGAGACAATGACAAGGTGAATATGAGTAAAAAAATTTATTTTGATTATGCAAGTGAAAATGGAATGTCAACTTGCAAGGTAGAAAGAAGAAAAGTAAATTAGTTGATCATGGCTATATAGTACCATTTTGGAAAAGAAAATATGTTGTAAAAGAACAATAGGTAGAAAGTAAGAAACATGGAGTTGATCAAGCCAAGCATGGAGAGGATCATGAGAAGGTTAGTAAAAAGCTTTGTATGCAACACTATTGGAAGAAGAGAAAGAAAAGAAAACCTCTAAAGTTGGAGTGCATCCTTGATACCAAGGAACTCAAAAAGACAAGAAATAAAACATATTTGCAATATATGGTCAAATGGAGGGGTCTTCCTCTAGAATATGCTACTTGGATGTTTGAAGATGATATTGTCAAGCATGGATATATTGTTGCAGGTCTACATTCAAGTGGAACTTGAATCTTTTCTTCCCTGGGTGTATGGTGCAGGGACATCAAGGCCTCATTAGGAATTATTATGCATATTTTTGTCATTTTTGAGTCTTAGGTTGTTTGGAGTCTAATAAGGTCATTTATGACCATGTGGGATCATGATTGATCCATTTTTGGAGTGTTAAGGGGGTCATTTGGAAAAAAGTGTAAAAATTGTTAAAGTTGCTAAAAATAGTTGTCATACAATTGTGCAAGTGGAAAAAATCATGATACTGTTACAAACCAAAAAGGGAAAATTTTAAAAATGGTTGAAAATGCTTAAATACTCCTTCAAAATTTGAAGAGGTGGTGGTGAAGTTGATTTTTTGAAGTTTTGTTGAATGAAGCAAGTTTTTTCATATGTTTTTTGAATGTTATAGTGATTTTCTGCTATTTAGTACAACTTGTATAGACTAGATGAGGGTCTAAAATCAATTGAATCTTATGTATATGTGAATCTACTAAATTTTGGTTTTTGTTTCATCAATTTTCATTGAGTATTATAAAAGTTATGGCCATTTTGGTGAAGGTTGCCATATTCTAACAACGTTTTCTAGAATTTGTAGACTTAGAAACTCGTGGTACGACTTGTACAATATTTATACTGATTGGGAGTCAATTGCATGTTGTATTGTGATGAATATTATTTCATTTGCAAGTGGTAGGATGGATTTTTATTAAGTAATAAAGAAGATATAGCATTTTTTCTAAAATCTACCCAAACCCTAGTCGGGGTAACCCATGGGCTTTCAAAATGTGATATCTTTTGATTCCACCATTCAAAAATACTAAAAACTCACCCAAAATTATGTCTTTGTATTTTCTTTAATATTTTCAAGGTTGTAGCTCCTATTATGCATGTGTTGGGAAGAAAACTTCACCAGTCCACTCCAAATTAGCTCAAAAAAAGTATAAAACCCTTACACTGTGGTGTTTGTGTAAATATTTGCATTTTCTTCATAGAGGTTGGAATCGGTAAGGGTTGGGAAATGTCTTTAGTGGTTTCTTAGACCTAAATCAATAGTTTTTGAGTATTTTTGAAAGGTTTTTACATGCTTAGTTTTGACTATCCCAAGTGAACTATTAGACAACCATAAGGAAAGGATGGGAATCAAATCAAGTTGGGGTTTGTGCATGGAACTAGGGTTATTTACTTTATGAAATCAACTCTTGAATGTATGAAAGAGGTCTCCCATGCCTGCTTTGTGGTTTTGAATGTTCTTCAATGGTTGATTTTGTGTTACATTGAAACCATTCTATTTAGTTGATCAATGCAAGGTGTAGTTTCCTCGGTAGTTGTTGTTTGTCACCTCATTTGAAATTGTATCCAAGGTTGTTGAACCCAAGATAGGTCTACCATGCATGAGAACTGTCTCAAAGTATTTGAATCAAGTATTTATGAGAATCCCTTGTTAGTAACCTTGAAATTACTTCTAAGAGCAAGCAAAATGTATTTGAGCTTTGAGTACCCTATCTCTTGGGTTTATTACTAAGTTGCTCAAGACCTTCCTATGAATCAAATTGGTGTCAGAGCTAGAAGACCCTGAGAGTTCAAGGTATGCACTAGGACAAGATATTTGTGATAGAAAGTTTTTTGTAGGTATGAAAGAGAGCTAGTGACTTATATCCTCCAATAATCATGAAATTGGGTAGAAGGTGTGCAGATTTCTTCCATGGAGAGGAAGTGGGTAGAAGAGGTCTTGGAGAGTGCATCTTCTAGAATCATGTTGGGTAGAGGATAGTTGTGTGTGTGAAGGTATTGGGATACCAAAAGAATGGAAGTGTTGATGAGAAAAATCCATGAAGAATTGAAGAGTAAGAAGTTGTCAAGCAAGCAACAAGAGATGAGAAGAGAAAGGAGTGAGATGAAGAAGAAAGACGAGAAGGAAAAACAAGTAAATATTCAACAAGAGATAACAGGAATAAGACAAGCTTTGGAACAAATGCAAAAATTTGAAGAAAGAATATAGAGTATAGGAACAAGTGTGTGGAGTTAGCATATCGCCATTACCAAAATTGCCAAGTGGTCGGTAAAGAAGATTGTTAAGAGGAAGAGGAAGCATAGGTTGGCTTCCTTGAAGAAAGAAGACAAGAGTGTGAAAGAAACCCATAGAATTGGGGACAACAAAGAGTTTCCAGAGGAGAAATTTACACTAGAAGATGTGCAATAAGTTCTCATGGAAGAGGACTTGAAGACAAATGCGAAAGAAGTGCAACAAGGAGCACTGGAAGAAGAAATGGGAAAGGAGAAGAAAGTGTCCATGAAGGAGGCACTTAAGGAGACATCTTGGTCTCTTGATTTATTTTCTAATGATATGTTTGAGAATGTGAATGCAAGTATGCAAAATAAGGAGAACAAGACCTTGAATATGATAGAAGATAGAAAGAGAGTGCCCATAAACAAAATTGAAGATGTGAAAGAAAGGAAACAAGTTGCAGCAATAGACAAAAGAAGACAACTTGCAACAAAGGGACATTGTAAGGTACCTAAAGATGAAAAGAGGATTATTAAAGAAAAGGAGGAAGCCTAGAAAGGGAAGGATATGACAAGTCATGAATCCCAAGAGGGAGGAACTTTGGGACAACAAGACAAAGACAAGGTGAATATGAGTACAAATTTTTATTTTGATTATGCAAGTGAAAATAGGAATGTCAACCTGCAAGGTAGAAAGGAGAAAAGTAAATTAGTTGATCATGGCTATATAGTACCATTTTGGAAAATAAAATATGTTGTAAAGAAACAATAGGTATAAGGTAGTAAATATGGAGTTGATCAAGCCAAGCATGGAGAGGATCATGAGAAGCTTAGCAAATTGCTTTGTATGCAACATAATTGGAAGAAGAGAAAGAAAGGAAAACCTCTAAATCTAGAGTGCATCCTTGATACCAAGGAACTCAAGAAGACAAGAAACAAAACATATTTGCAATATTTGGTCAAATGGAGGGGTCTTCCTCTGGAAGATGCTACTTGGATGTTTGAAGATGATATTGTCAAGCATGGATATGCTGTTGCAGGTTTGCATTCAAGTGGAACTTGAATCTTTTCTTCCCCGGGTGTATGGTGTAGGGGCATCAAGGTCTCATTAGGCATATTTTTGTTATTTTTTTATCCTTAGGTTGTTTGGAGTCTAATAAGGTCATTTATGACCATGTGGGATCATGATTGATCCATTTTTGGAGTGTTAACGGGGTCATTTGGAAAAAGTGTAAAAATTGTTAAAGTTGCTCAAAATAGTTGTCATGCAATTGTGCAAGTGGAAAAAATCATGAAACCGTTACAAACCAAAAAGGGAAACATTTCAAAATGGTTTTAAATTCTTAAATACACCTTCAAAAGTTGAAGAGGTGGTGGTGAAGTTGATTTTTTGAAGTTTTGTTGAATGAAGCAAGTTTTTTCTTGTGTTTTCTAGACGTTGCAGTCATTTTCTGCTATTTAGTATGGGTTGTATGGACTATATGGGTGTCTAAAATCACTTGAATAGTGTGGATATGTGAATCTAATAAATTTTGGTTTTTATTTCATCTATTTTCATTGAGTATTTTAAAAGTTATGGCCATTTTGGTAAAGGTTGCCCTGTTCTAACAATATTTTCCAGAATTTGTTGCTTGAGAAACTTGTGGTATGGCTTATACAGTATTTATACTGATTGGGAGTCAATTGCATGTTGTATTTTGATGAATCTTCTTTCATTTTCAAGTGGTGGCATGAATTTTCATTGAGTAATAAGGAAGATATAGCAATTTTTCTAAAATCTACCCAAACCCAAGCTAGGGTCACCCATGGGCTTTCAAAATATGATATCTTTTGATTCCACCATTCAAAAATGCTAAAAACTCTGCCAAATTTCTTTCTTTATATGTTCTTTAATATTTTCAAGGTTGGAGGTCCTATTATGCACGGATTGGGAAGAAAACTTCACCATTCCTCTCCAAATAGCTTAAAAAATAGTGTAAAACCCTTACACTGTGGTGTTTGTGTAAATCTTTGCATTTTCTTGATAGGGGTTGGCATTGGTAAGGGTTGGGAAATGTCTTTAGAGGTCTCTTAGACCTAAATCAATAGCTTTGGAATATTTTTGAAAGGTTTTTACACACTTATTTTTTATTTTTCCAATTGAACTGTTAGACAACCATAAGGAAAGGATGGAAATCAAATCAAGTTGGGGTTTGTTTATGGAACTAGGGTTATACACTTTATGAAATCAACTCTTGAATGTCTAAAAGAGCTCTCCTAGGCCTGCTTTGTGGTTTTGAATTTTCTCCAATGGTTGCTTTTATGTTACATTGAAACCATTCTATTTAGTTGATCAATGCAAGGTGTAGTTTCCTTGGTAGTTGTTGTTTGTCACCTCATTTGAAATTGTATCCAAGGTTGTTTAACCCATGGTAGATCTTCCATGCATGATCACTATCTCAAAGTATTTGAATCAAGTATTTTTGAGAATCCCTTGTTAGTAGACTTGAAATTACTTCTAAAAGCAAGCAAAATGGATTTTAGATTTGAGTACTCTACTTCTTAGGTTTGTTACTAAGTTGCTCAAGACCTTCCTCTGCATCACATTTCCCACTAGGGGAAGGAAATATATCACACACTGCCTTCAATGGTCAACTAGATGGAGTGTTTGTTGACTCTTTTGTCTTTCAAATGCACTCACTTGTCCTCCTCTCTTCACTCATCTAGAGACACAATTTATACAATAAGAGGTATAGACTTTAATATATAGAAATTGAATTGTGGAATGGAATATAACAAAATAATCACTTACCACAAAAAATAATCATCACACTCATCCACAAAATTAGCATGTTGATGATCTAGAGTGATAAGAGCATGTAGCAACCATCAAGATAGCAATTAAAATACATACAAGTATCATGAAAATTTTCAATAATAGATAATAGAAGAGAAAATATAATGTCAAATTTACTAATATGTTGCATACCTCTGCCAAAGGATTAGAACTAAATATTGTTGTAGAAACTCCATGGTCCATCATGCCATGAACATCGCTAGGGATGTTTGATGTCAACATCTAAAAATGAAACAAAAAATATGAAGTTTTTTTATCACTTTCATCATTTTCTTTGTTTAATTAAAAGCATAGACAAGGTAGTGAACTATTTGAAAAAATGCTTCAAAGAAATGTGGTCTCATGGTGATGGAATGCTATGACGAATGCCATACCAAGAAAATTTCTATGGATTGTCTTGATGTCTATTTTTGGATTTCTTTTAAGGTAGTTATCATGGTCTTTCTGAAGGTATATAACCATATATTTCCCATGGTATCCATAAAGAATGGAGAACTTGTTGATATTCATTGAATGTTACAAAAAGGCTATTGAGAGACATCATGATGAGAAATATATTTCACCTAGTAGATAAGGACCTTTGGTCTCAATATGGAAAAAATGAAACATTGCAAATATATATGTTAAGAGTTTCATAATACAAGATGAAAAACCTACAATGGAAAAGAGGACACAACCTCATGTAGAAAGGGACAACCATAGCAAAATTTTAATGACAGTCATACCAATAATGCAATGGGCAATCACTTTTAATAATGGCAGGTTTTTGAATAATAAAGGAAACCTTGAACCATGCCCATGCATTAGTATCAGTCACCATACAAAAAGAATAGTGAATACCATTGTGATGAAAGAAGTGAAAGGTTATATTCTTGAGAATTCATGAAGAAAAGACATTTATCAAGCTAACAATGGAGGTCAATCTCTTCAAAAAGATAGTCAAGTCTTCAAGACAATGACCTCCTTGACAGTAATTCATAATTGCATGGTTACCTTGAAGGCATTCTTGATGACTATATACAATTACCCCTATGAAAAAGATAGAACATGAAGATAAGATGGGCAATCTAAGAAGGTAAATACAAGGGCAATGACAGTCCTATGAGAAGGAAAAAAAGGATAGTCATTAATGATTGTGATAAATATATAAATGACTATGATTTAGGATTCTTAATTTGTCCTTAACATAAAATTTATGACTGTGATTTTAAATGATTGCAATAATTCTTGAAGGACATTGATCTTGTTGATAGTCCTCATGAATGTGATGAAGACTTTTATATTGTTGGTAGTCTTAATGACTGTACTATGACCTTAGATGAAGACCTTAAGATAGTGGGTAAGCAATGTGATTTATGTATTTGAAAGTGTGCCAGATGAAGTCTTAGTGACTGTGACTATGCTTTGTAATGAAGCTAAAGACCCTGTGGTTTTTCCTCATTAAGTGTCATGGTTTGTCCTCAATGAAGTCTTATGACTATTCATAGTTCTCAATGAGTCTTACGAGTATGGTTTGTCCATTTAATAAAAATACAAAGTTTTAAAGAGGAAAGTATGGATAAAGTACATCATTCATACATGTAAGGATAATCATTTCATACTAATAACTGTGACTATATTGTGACCTAAGGGGAGTATTTATGATTGTACTATGGATCCTTATGAAATAAATTCATTAGGAAAACTAAAAATTTAAAGTCACAAATTCTTTATGAGGAAAATCAACCTAAGGGTGACCTAGGATAATAAAATATCAATGATTAAGGCATGATAAACAATCAATGGGTAGTTTTTCAAATGTCAATGAAATAGAGGAAAACCACTACTAATTGAGGATAGTCATATTGCCATCATTCCAATAGGAAAGTCTAGTATGAGGAGAAAAATTTTCATTATATTATTGTGTAGTCAAAGATTTAAGGGAGGATAATAATAAAAGAGAGGTTAGGGCTATAGTGAAAAAGGGCATATAATATTCTACAACAAATGAAAATCAAGACAAATGATAGGGGGAGTCATATGTCAAAAGTTGTAAGACTTAAGCATAAATAGAAAGATGTCTTGGAGGTTGTTGATATTGTACAAGACCTCAAGAGAGCTTCAAATGGGATATCACTTCATTGATGATAGTGATAGGACTCTTAAGGAAGAAAGAAGATTCAAAGGATAGTTTGATAATACAATGGTCTCCAAGGATTTAATGGTAGTTCATGGATTTGTTTTAGACACTAAATGCATGTACGTGGTTGAAGATAACAATGCATAGAATAGTGAAACCATGATGAGTAAGAGAAGATATGGAAGGGAGATTTGAGATAAAAGGCTTCCAAGAAAGATTATTCATTACAAAGAGCTGACTTCAAGGGTTACAAAGCATAGCCAAATGATATAGGGCAATCATTGAAGTGTCCTTAACTTCACATCAAACTCATCATAGTCATGGCAAAGGGAAATTTTAGAATTTAAAATGACAATCCTTTGTGCTTTTTCATCACAAAATGACAGTTTTCAATTGTAAAGAAGACACTGTCATCAAAGAAAAAGCTATAAGATAGAAAAATTAATATGTGAAAGGGTTTGAGATTGAAAGGAAAGTGAAAATGACAAGTTCAAATCCAAAAGATATGATGCATTATTTAAAATACTAAGGAGTTCCCCTACACCCATCACTTTAAAGAACCTAGTTATCTAAGTTCATATGGTTTCAAACATTATTTTAGATTTGTACATGCAAAATTACCAAAACTAGCTAACATTGTTTAAAAACATCATTAATGAATAAAGGTTACTTGAGTGAAAGTTGTTTGAGGACAAGAATAGTGAGGTGTCAATGTCAAAGGTCCACCAACAAACTATTTCACATCTAAAGTGTGTTATGAGACAATAATTCATTTAACGTTCAACTATTCACATGTAATAATTATTTCTTTAATACTAGTTGCATACCAGTGGACTCAATGTCATAAACATATAGGGGTTTAGAGGAATGGTGCACGTATCATCAACACTCTGACCCTAAATTTTCATCATAATCATTCTACTAATTTAGTTATTCTTACATTTCAAAATAGAATTTAATTTAAATTAAATTAAATGAACTTGTTGAATTTTACCCAAGTATCAATGTTGAATGTTTCATTCAGCAAGGTATTTGTCATAACCATCTGCTCTGCACTGATGTATGTTGTGTAGTTGTATCCTTAGAACTCTCACTATCATACATGCAGACAACACCACAAGAGTGGCAATGGTGGATTGGAACTTTGGGCCTAGAAGTCTCACCCACATTAGGCTCTACTAGAGGCCTTGTACACTATAAAATGCTCTGAGTGAGTGATCTAATCAAGTCCAGAGTGTCCACCTCGATACTGTCCTTCACAAGAGAAGGAATGATGACATGCTCCATGACGGTTTTGGCTAAGGGTCTTAGTGCCTATTGCGGATTATGTCATGCATCCATTCTAGATCATGTGTGGAGCCCCCACCTTTACTTTGAAAGTCTAAATAGTCAAAATAATTTGGCACCTTATTGAGGACAAACTCAAAATAGAGTTTCCTCAAAAATATTGTGGTACATCATAGTTATTGCATGGAGATTGGTCAAAAAACATCCACCACCACTCCCAAAACTTATTTTTAATTAATTCATGGTGGCACCAATGGATGGGAAACCTCTTGCATACATGTGATAAAGGTGCATTGGTTCTTGGTTTTGTAAAAAGGGCACACAAGTCGTCTTTGCTAATTTTTTCTTTCTTCACTTATGCATAGGAAAGTCCACTTGCATAAATTTTTTTTAATTCATCCCTCTTATTTGACCAAAAATTAATTTGTTCACTCATTTCTCCTACATGAGATATAATGGACTTTAGCGATTCGAAAATTCCTCTCCTATAAGGGTGGGTTGCAACATGTTCATTTGATCTTGCAATCAATTGTTCAAGCTCTCTCTTTTTTGTTTTCAATTTGATTTAAAATATTTTCTTGAGTTCCTTGAGGATTCCTATGAACTAAGGGAGGGGTTTGAGGTTCTTCTTGTTCAAGAGGGTCTTCATGACGGGGTGATTGTGAATTATCAATATTTCGAGGTGGAGCTTGATTTCCTAGAAATTAAAACAAAGTTTAATTAAAAAACCTATTTCAATCTACATTTTTTCAAAACTAAAACAATAGAAATACATACATCTTTGACGTCTTGGAGAAATACTCATGAAGAATCATAAGTTAAGAGTGCAAAAAATGATCTCCTTTTGGCAAGCGTGAGTTACAAATGCAAGAAAATGGAAGCACAAGTCGCGGATGGGAGAAAAACAAGGTTTAACATGCTGGTTTTTTTAATTTTCCTTTTCAATTTGGCACTCGCCAAATTCACTTTTTTTTTAATTTTTTTTATATGTGACACCTAAGTTTTTGTGTCACAACTTGGTGCACTTACCCATATTCCTACATGTTGGTTTGGAAAAAAGAGATCTATATGACATAGCTAGAGCACTATGTGTAAAAACATCAAAAAAATGTTTTTTAAACTAAAAATTTCTAAGTGCGGTTTTAAGTAATCTCAAACTGAGATGTGTCAAAATTTTAACTCTTTTATTTTAGGATTGAGATTGAAAATTTTTAGACCCAAATTATATTATTGTGTTTATTATGATATGGATGGTGGTCATTTCCTTGAACTATCACTTTGTACATAGATGGCATGTTATTCTTTGGTAATAGTAATGAAGTGATTTATGATTTGAAGTCTTAAATTTTATCATAATTTGACATAAAGGACTGATGAGTAGTCAAGTACACTTTGGGCATGTAGATCAAAAGAGATATATCTAATTGAAAGATTTAGTTAGGTCACAAAAAGTATGCAACTACAATGTTGGAGAGATTTCTCATGTTAGTTTGTAGGTCTTTAAGTGTTCTTCTTTTGACGAGGATAAATTTATCAAAATAGAGTAGTTTCTATCTACACCCACATGGATCAAGTACCTTATGCTAGTGTTTTTGAGAGTTTAATGCATGTTATGGTTTGTACAAGACTAGACATCACCCAAGCAAAGGGAGTCCTCAGTTATTTCATGGTTGATTTTGGATGAGATTATTAAGATGCAGTTAAAAGGGAGTTTAGATATTTTTGGGGTTCCTTTAAGTATTCCATTTATTATCATGTTTCTTCTATAAGGGATCCATACTTTGTGGATATTTATGGATATATGGTTTTAGATTGATTAAGTGACATTGATGGTAAAAGATCCACTAGTGATTGTATTTTAGATTTATTTTCTAGTGCTACTAGTTTTATGAACAAGTAGTAGGCTATGACCAAATTATCCACTATAGAAGGAATCCATCTATCTAATGAGATTGCATTAGATGTATGGCTAATTTAGGGGTATATTGTAGCTCTTTGTGATAGTTACAATGTTATATGTTTGAAAAATAATTTGATGGCATGCCCCAATAAAGGTAGATCTTGAGATTTGTATTGTAATCTCATAATTGTTGAGAAATACAATTGATTTTACTTTGGAGTGTGTATTGTTTCTACTGAATGAGTTTCCCCACATAAATCATCTTGTTATAGTATAATCTCTTTGTGTATTATTTTTTATACTATAGTATTAATTATTTTTTCATATACGTCCTATCATAGTTGTATCGTTATTTCATTTTAGTGTTATAGTTTAAGATGGAGGATTATCTTAGTCCAAAGTTGCTATGGTTACAATTGTAAGGCTTTTGGTTGATAATTCATCATTACAAATCTTTTATTTGTATAGTTTTTCTGGATTTGATTGTGTGCAAAATTTTTTTGAACATCAACATTTCAGATCACACTACATGATCCATCATCAGGATGAAGAGAGCATGAGAAATGAAAGGATGAATGCAGACTTAAATAAGATAAAAAGAAGAGAGGGAGGGAAGGTGAGGATGCACGTAGACCAAGGACAAGGCTAAAGATGAGGGAGAACAAGTTAGAGAGAAAAAAAGAATTAAAATTAAAATGAGGGAAGAACGAAAGAGAAACCAAGAACGAGGACAAATCAAAAATTAAGAATGAAATGCAAAGAACAAGGAAACATCAAAATACAAAGAAGTAGGAAACAATGAAGATGAGGATACAATAATAGATCAAACAAAAAAGAGAAGGCCAAAAGGTAAAAGAACAAATGAATAAACCCCAAGATAAAAATTCTAGGGAAATTAAAAAGGAGAAGGAACAAAATTAACAATAAAGGAAGAAAGAAAATTAACAAAAGAAACAGGCGACGGCCCAAATCGTTGAAACAAAATAAATTTTTAAATAACAACACTCCAGAGAGGAAACAAAACAAATAAGCAAGGGAGAAAGAAGGAAAATAAACCAAAGAATATAAAGATAGGCAAGGATCGAAATATAAAGGAGAAACACGAAAAGGAAAATAAAAAGATGATGATAACGAAAAAACGGGAAAATGAACAATTACGAGGGCAAAGGAAGTAAGGAAAAAAAGACAAGAAGCAAATGATAGGAAATTAATGAGGAAATAAAAGAGACCATGCCAATGAATGAGCAAAGGAAGGAACAAAAATTAAATTAATAAATATGAAAAAACAAGAAACCAACAAGAGAAAACACGCATGAAGAAAATAAAAAGCAAAAAAATAGAACACCAAAGAGAACCGAGCGTAAAAAGACCCTAAGAGAAGAGAAAACGAGAAAAAAGGAGACGCATATATATATATATATAACTATATATTGTTAATATATATATATATATACATATATATATTGCTAAATATAATTAATATATATGAATATAAGTAAAACAACTATATATATATCTATATATATAAATTGAGATTAATTGGTCCAAAAAACCATAAAGGTCCATTAATCTCATGATATATATGTGTAATTAATGTATATATATATATATATAAACAAAAGAGTACATATACGAAAAAGGGAAAGCAAAAGAACATGCAAAACAAATGTCAACAGTACAAAAGGAAGGAAAAACGAAAGAGAAGAATACGCATGACCATAAGAACAAAGGAACGAGAGAATGACTCACGAAAAAGGAAAGAAAGGTAGGGAAATATAAATATATTAAAAAAAAAAAAAAAAACATATATAAGATTAATAAAAATGAAAGGGAGTAAATTAGTATACATTTTATCTATATATATGTATAGATAATTAGGATATATAAGATTAGTAAACATTAAAACTATATTTAAATTAGTATACATTTTAACTATATATATATATAAATATTAATAAATATGTATATAAATACAAAAGAAGAGATCTCAATGATAATAAAGAAAAAGAAACTCAGGAGAAGGAAAGAGAACAAAACAACAAGAAAACCAAGAAGAAAAAAACCAAGAACAAACGAAGGCAAAAAGGAACACCACTATCAAGATACGACTAAGGCTATCGAGAACTAGAGGGAACCAGGATGAAAGGAAGAGGATGAAAACAAGGAGAGACCAATTCACTTGAGGGTACAGAGGGGAAAGAGAGAGAGGATGAAGGGGGAGGAAGAGATAGGGGGGAGGTAAGCGACGAGAGAAAAAGAAAAAAGAGGGGGGAAGAAAAGGAGCGCGGAAAGGCTAGGACTGATCCTCGTTGTGAAGGTTATAAAGTAAGGGCTGCCATGCATTGCTAACACCCCAACCCTCATCTTGGTTGAGGTTAGAGGGGTGGTTGTTAATGTGAATGGCTTCCATGAGCTTCCTTTTGAAAACATTGTCTTCTTTGCACAAGATCTGAGTGTTTTCTAAGCATATGTGGTGCTTAGTTTTAGCAGAGTAGTCCGCAAGTGCAGATTTGACAACTCGTTCATGTTTGATGTCCGCATTGTGCTCCTTAATTCTTGTGCAAAAAGAACGACCTGTTTCACCTATATAAGGGATACCACAAGAGAAAATGACCTTATATACACCAGACTCAAGTAATATGTCTCTTGAGTCCTTGAGAGAGGGGAGATGGTGTTTCACGGTGGAGAGAGGTTTGAAAGCACAATGAAGGCCTTTCTTCGAAAGGATCTTGGAGATTTTTTGGGAGATACCTTTAATATAGGGCAACACAACACCCGGGAGGAGATCAGGCTTGGAGGTGGAGGAAGTGGAGTGGAACCTCTGCCTAGCATGGTTGAAGGCTCTAGAGATCTGCTTGTTGTTGTAACCATTAAGGAAGAAGACTTTACGGAGATGGGCCAACTCTTGGTCCAAATAATCTTTATCACAGATACGAAACGCCCTCAAGGCGAGGGTTTTGAGGATACCACTTTTTTGACAGGGGTGGTGATGAGAGGACGAGTGGAGCTAGAGGTTGGTGTGGGTGGCCTTACGGAAAACCCGACGACCAAGGGAGCCATCAGGTTTTTTAACAAGCAGGATGTCAAGGAAAGGGAGTTGACCATTAGATTCAATCTCCTTGGTAAAGGAGATACACTGGACCAAGCTGTTTAGGTGGGCATGAAATTCTTCTAATTGGTCGAGCCCATGTGGCCAACAAACATTGGTGTCATCCACATATCGTTTCCACCATTTTGGCTTGAGGGGGAAGGAGAAGAGGGCTGACTCTTCAAATTGTTCCATCTAGAGGTTAGCAATGACAGGAGAGAGTGGAGAACCCATGGCCACACCATCAACTTGTTCATAAATGACATTTTGGAAAGAGAAGAAGGTGGATTTAAGGCATAACTCTACGAGCGAGGCAATATCAGTATTAGTTTTGCGCTTGATAATCTCAATGGCATCAGGGATGGGAACTTTGGCGAAGAGAGAAACAACGTTAAAGCTCACTAAGATGTCATTATTGTCCAGCTTGGCATTCTTGATAAAATCAACGAAATGGGTGGAATCTTTAATGTGGGAATTAGAATTACCCACCAAAGGAGAGATTAATTTGGCCAGGAAGGACGCTAATTTGTAAGTGGGAGAGTCTATCGTATCCACAATGGGTCTTAAAGGAATATCCTTTTTATGAATTTTAGGGACTCCATAGATACGAGGCGTCACTTCTTTGGAGGGAAGAAGAAGTTTTTTAGTAGCATCATCAAAGGGTGAGAGGGAAATAGCTTGCTTGACTTTATTAAGAATTTTGAGACACGGATTGCGAGATAAGATTTTATAGCTAGAATGGTCAGAAAGAAGGTTGAGCATTTTAGAATGATAATCTTGTTTGTTCATGATGGCAGTGGCATTCCCTTTATCTGCTTTGCAAATGATTAAGTCTTTATTGCGCACCAAATTATTGAACGCAATAAGTTCAACTTTAGGGATGTTGCTCTTGGGGGGTTTGGCACGACGAAGGGCGACCGCACAATCTTGTCTAATTTCTTCAACAATATTAGAAGGCAGCCCATGTACTATGTTTTCAATTTCAATGAGAAAATCTATGTGGGGAATAGTACGAGGTGAAATGGCAAAGCTAGGTCCCCGTTTTAAGAAATTGATGGCACGAGGGTCTAGGGTGGCACTAGAGAGGTTGACCACCAACTTCAACTCCCAATCTTGAATAACATTAAAATCAAGGGAGCTAGTCCCACAAGGCTCACGCGGAAGAGACTGAGAGGACCTAAGCCGACTATCAATGGGTCAGACACCATTAATAGCGGGGTCAAAAATTGGGGCAAGGTTGGTCGAGAGGGAGAGAGGAGGAACCACATCTAAGGGCGGGATGACTTGCGATGAAGAACAGATTAGGTGGGAGTTGTCAGAAGAAGGAGAGATGAATGGCGGCATGGAGGCTACGGGATATAGCTGATTGTAGCAATTAATGTCAGAGATCGAAGAATTGCTAGATGGACTGGTTGCTCTCAAAGTGGAGGAAGAGACATTAATGTAAGATGAAGAATTAAAAAAGAGTGGGCGTGGGTTGACGGAGCACTTACCTCGATTACCACTGAGACAAGATGGTGAGATGACCGGGTTCAGAGAGCCGATGAGCTAAGCATGTTGCGCTGAGGGACAATCCCCTCTGAGGTCTGAGACAAACGTTGGAGCTTGAGCCGTGGTCGAAACTGGATTACTGTTGAGACAAGACAGTGAGATGACCGGGTTCCAAGAGCCGTTGAGCCGAGCATGTTGCACTGAGGGACACTCCCCACCGAGGTCTGAGACAACCGCTGGAGCCTGAGCCGTTGTCGAACCTGTTTTGTTCATGTTGAGCGCCTGATTAGAGGAGGAAAACGCCAAGGGTGAGCACTGGAGGTTAGGTGATGGGTCGCTGGGAGAGGAAGAACAACGTCCTTTGGACATAGAAGATTTTGGTGGGTAATTCTAATTCCCACATTAAAGATTCCACCCATTTCGTTGATTTTATCAAGAATGCCAAGCTGGACAATAATGACATCCTAGTGAGCTTTGACGTTGTTTCTCTCTTCACCAAAGTTCCCATCCCTGATGCCATTGAGATTATCAAGCACAAAACTAATACTGATATTGCCTCGCTCGTAGAGTTATGCCTCAAATCCACCTTCTTCTCTTTCCAAAATGTCATTTATGAACAAGTTGATGGTGTGGCCATGGGTTCTCCGCTCTCTCCTGTCATTGCTAACCTCTACATGGAACAATTTGAAGAGTCAGCCCTCTTCTCCTTCCCCCTCAAGCCAAAATGGTGGAAACGATATGTGGATGACACCAATGTTTGTTGGCCACATGGGCTCGACCAATTAGAAGAATTTCATGCCCACCTAAACAGCTTGGTCCAGTGTATCTCCTTTACCAAGGAGATTGAATCTAATGGTCAACTCCCTTTCCTTGACATCCTGCTTGTTAAAAAACCTGATGGCTCCCTTGGTCGTCGGGCTTTCCATAAGGCCACCCACACCGACCTCTATCTCCACTCGTCCTCTCATCACCACCCCTGTCAAAAAAGTGGTATCCTCAAAACCCTCGCCTTGAGGGCGTTTCGTATCTGTGATAAAGATTATTTGGACCAAGAGTTGGCCCATCTCCGTAAAGTCTTCTTCCTTAATGGTTACAACAACAAGCAGATCTCTAGAGCCTTCAACCATGCTAGGCAGAGGTTCCACTCCATTTCCTCCACCTCCAAGCCTGATCTCCTCCCGGGTGTTGCGTTGCCCTATATTGAAGGTATCTCCCAAAAAATCTCCAAGATCCTTTCAAAGAAAGGCCTTCATTGTGCTTTCAAACCTCTCTCCACCGTGAAACACCATCTCCCCTCTCTCAAGGACTCAAGAGACATATTACTTGAGTCTGGTGTATATAAGGTCATTTTCTCTTGTGGTATCCCTTATATAGGTGAAACAGGTCGTTCTTTTTGCACAAGAATTAAGGAGCACAATGCGGATATCAAACATGAACGAGTTATCAAATCTGCACTTGCGGACCACTCTGCTAAAACTAAACACCACATATGCTTAGAAAACACTCAGATCTTGTGCAAAGAAGACAATGTTTTCAAAAGGAAGCTCATGGAAGCCATTCACATTAACAACCACCCCTCTAACCTCAACCGAGATGAGGGTTGGGGTGTTAGCAATGCTTGGCAGCCCTTACTTTATAACCTTCACAACGAGGATCAGTCCTAGCCTTTCCGCGCTCCTTTTCTTCCCCCCTCTTTTTTCTTTTTCTCTCGTCGCTTCCCTCCCCCCTCTCTCTTCCTCCCCCTTCATCCTCTCTCTCTTTCCCCTCTGTACCCTCAAGTGAATTGGTCTCTCCTTGTTTTCGTCCTCCTCCTCTTCCTTTCATCCTGGTTCCCTAGTCTCTATAGCCTTAGTCGATCTCGATAGTGGTGTTCCTTTGCCTCTGCTTGTTCTTGGTTTTTCTCTTTGGTTTTCTTTGTTGTTTTGTCTCTTCTCCCTGAGTTTCTTTTTCTTTATTATCATTGAGATCTCTTCTTTTGTATTTATATACATATTTATTAATATTTATATATATATATAGTTAAAATGTATACTAATTTAAATATAGTTTTAATGTTTACTAATCTTATATATCCTAATTATCTATACATATATATAGATAAAATGTATACTAATTTACTCCCTTTCATTTTTATTAATCTTATATATGTTTTTTTTTTTTTTTTATATATTTATATTTCCCTACCTTTCTTTCCTTTTTCGGAGTCATTCTCTCGTTCCTTTGTTCTTATGGTCATGCGTATTCTTCTCTTTCGTTTTTCCTTCCTTTTGTACTGTTGACATTTGTTTTGCATGTTCTTTTGCTTTCCCTTTTTCGTATATGTACTCTTTTGTTTATATATATATATATACATTAATTACACATATATATCATGAGATTAATGGACCTTTATGGTTTTTTGGACCAATTAATCTCAATTTATATATATAGATATATATATAGTTGTTTTACTTATATTCATATATATTAATTATATTTAGCAATATATATATGTATATATATATATATATTAACAATATATAGTTATATATATATATATATGCGTCTCCTTTTTTCTCGTTTTCTCTTCTCTTAGGGTCTTTTTACGCTCGGTTCTCTTTGGTGTTCTATTTTTTTGCTTTTTATTTTCTTCATGCGTGTTTTCTCTTGTTGGTTTCTTGTTTTTTCATATTTATTAATTTAATTTTTGTTCCTTCCTTTGCTCATTCATTGGCATGGTCTCTTTTATTTCCTCATTAATTTCCTATCATTTGCTTCTTGTCTTTTTTTCCTTACTTCCTTTGCCCTCGTAATTGTTCATTTTCCCGTTTTTTCGTTATCATCATCTTTTTATTTTCCTTTTCGTGTTTCTCCTTTATATTTCGATCCTTGCCTATCTTTATATTCTTTGGTTTATTTTCCTTCTTTCTCCCTTGCTTATTTGTTTTGTTTCCTCTCTGGAGTGTTGTTATTTAAAAATTTATTTTGTTTCAACGATTTGGGCCGTCGCCTGTTTCTTTTGTTAATTTTCTTTCTTCCTTTATTGTTAATTTTGTTCCTTCTCCTTTTTAATTTCCCTAGAATTTTTATCTTGGGGTTTATTCATTTGTTCTTTTACCTTTTGGCCTTCTCTTTTTTGTTTGATCTATTATTGTATCCTCATCTTCATTGTTTCCTACTTCTTTGTATTTTGATGTTTCCTTGTTCTTTGCATTTCATTCTTAATTTTTGATTTGTCCTCGTTCTTGGTTTCTCTTTCGTTCTTCCCTCATTTTAATTTTAATTCTTTTTTCTCTCTAACTTGTTCTCCCTCATCTTGAGCCTTGTCCTTGGTCTACGTGCATCCTCACCTTCCCTCCCTCTCTTCTTTTTATCTTATTTAAGTCTGCATTCATCCTTTCATTTCTCATGCTCTCTTCATCCTGATGATGGATCATGTAGTGTGATCTGAAATGTTGATGTTCAAAAAAATTTTGCACACAATCAAATCCAGAAAAACTATACAGATAGATGACAAGGATTTTTAAATCCTAACAGTCTTGAAGTTTGTCAATATATGCGTGGGCTGCTGATGCAATCAATGGTCTGATGCCAGGTCAGTATAGAATTCAAATATGGCACCTCTGTGTCTGCTTTAATGTGCGGCTAAATGTTGAAGGTTGCAAGCATGCATATGTTGTTTAGGAAGCCTATGACTGGAATAAATAAATAGGATGATTGGCAATGGTTATGTAAAGGGGTAATCCCAGATACAAAGGATGATGAGTATATAAATTCAAATGGGACAATGATAAGGGTCGAAAAAGATTGGCAATTCTTGTGTTCCGATTGACTGAAGAAGTTTCAGTATTCCCTCAAAGCTGGTTTATTCCTAAAAGATTAGGCATGTAATGTCCCCTTTGGGGTTATTCCTAGTTTTTGCCCCAAAACCACAATTCCAATTAAAATAAGAAATGTAATACATTTAAGAGTATAAGTTTATCAATTGAAATGCCTTTTATAAGATAAATCCTGGTTTAGGTCCTGCACACAATATTAGTCACTGGAAATTGACATTAAATCATAAGCCATGATAACATCTATTTTTACTAACATTAGTAGGCATAATGATATCATACAAACATTATTCATATTGAAATTCAGTTAAAGCCATCCAAAGTAAATTCCTATAATAGTCCCATTAGGAATTCGTTTGAAAAGTTTGCAGACTGCAATCTCAAAGGTGGTTGCCCTTGTATTGTGAGAGCATGGAAGGTGGGTCGCCCTCCCATCCCTCAGTCCACCTTGGAGGCTGGCTGTCCTCCTTGATCAAGCCCAAAAGCACAGAAGGATTTCTGGTTCCTTCCACCCTCCAGCCCAAGAGCATGGAAGGTTGATCATCCGTTCCATCTCTACGTGGCGTACTTGATAAGAGCATGAAGGCTGGTCATCCTTCATCTCTTGTGAACCCAGAAGGCTGGCCATCCTTCCTATTTGCAGTCTGTTTCTCCTAAATTCAAAATGGATTATCATATATATATATATACACACACACACACACACACACAATTATATTTAAAACTTACTTCCCAATAATACTCTTGCTAAAAATAATATTTATTCCAATAGATCTCTTATTATTTCAAATCCTTATTTCCCTTTTATCCAATCTGCTTGATTGATGCCTTAGTGATTGATATTTCAATGATTGTTGTGTTAATGATTGATTTTTGAATGATTCAAGGCTAGAATGGTTGATGTTTGAATGATGGATGTTTGTATGTTTGATTGATTGAATGAATCGATAATTTATGATGATGATTTGCTGATTGATCATTTGCTTGATTTTGATAATTGATGATTGATTTGACGGATTCATGAATGATGATTGAATGAATGCTGATTTGATGCATTGGTGAGTGATGATTGATTTGATGGATTCATGAATGATGATTGAATGAGTGCTGATTTGATGCATTGGTGAGTGATGATTGATTTGATGGATTCATGAATGATGATTGAATGAGTGCTGATTTGATGCATTGGTGAGTGATGATTGATAAGTGATCCTTGAATGCTTGGAACGATTTCTCCTTTATTGGTGAAAGAGTTGCCACTTTTCTTAAGAATTTGAGTCACCACCCTTCATTGCTGCCTTTTTGAGAATAATAAATTATTTTTTCAAATTGATCTCTCTTGCATGTCCTCAAATGAAACTTTCTCCCCTTTATATCTTCCAATGTAAGGGAGAAGTCGCACCTCTTCATCATTTCTGCCCTTTGCAAGAGTCACAACTTTTCATGATTAGCACCCTTTGAAAGAGTACAATCCTTCATAATTTCTGCCCTTTGAAAGCGTCACTTCCTTATATTCTTCCCATTCCTTTCTTCTTCCATTAATCCTTCCTTGATTCATATGCTCCCTTCTTTTTTTCCCTCCTTTTTCAAATGAACTCCTCCCTTTTATATCTCATGTTTGAGGGAGTCACAACTCTTCATTTCATGCATTTTGACCATTCATTAAACTTAATTAAATTTTAATTATATTATATTTTGTTTTTACCTTTTTTTTTTATATTTTAATTTTATTATTTATTATTAAATCCTATTTCAAAAATGGGACATTACAAGGCAGTTCAAATAAGCAGCTATTTGTCTACCTACATTACAAAAGGATGCTCTTCAGGATGTTTTACAATTGACAGTGAGCAAATGGAGTTTATTTTCTCATTGATGACAAATGTTTGTAACTCATTATATCATTTAATGGCAACTAATTATGTATTTCACATGATTCTCTTTGCTCTTGAGCAGTTTATGGTATCTGAACGTTAAATTTTTTTTGTATTGTTTTTTTAAATTGCAAAATGTTCTTGAGAAATTAGATGAATATGTGAAGTTTGTTTAAATTATGAAAAAATTCAGAGCATGTATCTGAAAATCACCGTGTTATCATTATGAGTATTACCAAGATATAATCATTTTCTTAGCGAACATATAGCTTATAACCTTTTTCTTAGGAGAGGAAACTTATAACAGTATCAATATATACAAGTTGATCTGACAAACTATAGAAGAAAGTATTTCAAAGGTGGCACGCTTTCTTTGCAGATTATACACAAGAATTAAAACATACAAGAATCTGCAAAAGAGAAGTCGCAATGAAAATGTTGAAGAAGCTGAAGAATATGATGATCATTGGGATGGTCCAATGGATGGTGGCATGCCTTTCTGATTGTTTTTTATTATGGTATGAATGCTCAAAATATTTGAATCAATATCATTCAAAAATTCATCTCTCAATGAGGCTTTCCTAACCTCAATCAGAAAGCTGTTGATTTAACAAAAGCTACAATGATTATCATGGCAGATTTGAGGAATACCACAATCAGTTACATTCATCATAAGGTTTCACTCTTAGTTTCCATGCTTGACCAAGGTATAAATAACCTTAAGTTTGAGTATTAACAAAGTCTATTTGAGTATTAACAGAGGCTATTTTTTTTGGACTAAGGGCAGAGCTGGGAAGTAGGTGTTGCAAATGTATATGTGAATTAGGCACATAGGGGAAATGAGGATCCATATAAGTATCAAATTTTTATGCATTTATATTGTGATATAATAAATGAAAATGTGCGTTTCATTTTTAAGTAATATAATAATTGATCTATACGAGCTTCATTAATAAAATTTTCCCTTAAAATAAGAATGTCTTAAGCATAAGAAGAGCTTATATATAATTTATATATTGAATGAAAATAATCTTTTAACCTCTTAACCGGACAGAGATCTAAATGTTCTTAAACCATTTTGCTATGAGTTCTTAATGCCTAGTGGTAAGAAATGGGCTCATGCCTCTTGTGCTGATGTGCTAATTTAGGTGCAATGTCCAGAACTTGAGTTTATTTAAAAGATGTTTGACAATTTATTTACAAAAATGCCAATCTTCGCATTTGGAGACTAATTGACTTGTATGGAGATCTCCTTGAGAAAGAACATACATATTTCCTTTGAAGCGAAGTTCTTGATTCTTTATAAAATTTGAAAGAGGAGTTATCTATTTTCTAAATTGACAAATATGAAATTTTATAAAGCATCTAAAAATAAGCAGACTACCAAATTGAATGTAGAGAGAATATGCAATATTTATTGTGTTGATTGATAAAAATAAATAATAAAAGAATTTTGTAAAAACTGTTTACAGACTAGATAATAACACTTTAAAATTTATTTAACATTTGCTTCTTTAATCCCAAAATTAAATAAACCGAATATGTTTATGTTTACAGACTAGATAATAACAGTTAAAATTTATTTAATATTTGCTTCTTTAATCCCAAAACTAAATGAATCATCGATTGCAAAATTAGATAGCTTAGATGTTATATCTTCCATGTTAAAAGAGATTATATGAATTATCTTGTTTATGAGTCCTCATATAACAACTCAAGATCTAATATAATTTAATTTATGTCAGCATGACTATACCAAATTTACTCTTTATTTCCTTATTTTTTATGCTGATTAGGAAAAACTAAGAGGACTATTATGTCACGGAGCAGAGTACCTCTCTCAAGGCATCTGAAGATTTATAGTTGTGTTTTAGTAGTTTCCTACATGCATGCTCCAATACCCTTTCACACTCCTTGAGATACACCCTTCCACACTCTTTGCTTTAAATTCCAAAAAAAAAAAATGTTATTTAGATCATGATGTCATGATGCTTTTGCTTAGAATAGATTATGCAACGTAGAGTTTAGAATGAAAAACTTGTAAATTTAAGTCTCTATACAATATCAATCTAGAACTTTTGGTGAGAAACTCAATTTTAAGATCGACAAATTTGAATGCCATTTCAATTAAATTAGCGTTTATGACCTTTCAAAATTGTGTTACTTGTTTGGAAGATTATTTGTATGACTTTGGTTTTTGTTTAGATCTTTGAAGATTTTATATATTATGTTGATAGTGGTGTACGATGGTAAAGTAAAAAGAGAATGTCCATCTTACACACATATACATCATGGAATAAGAAGTTAAAACCAAAGATGCGTAAAAAAAACAAAAAAAGTTTTATTGAAGATTTAGTTGTCGATGGAAATTATACTACACTTTCCTATGAATAATAAGTTAAAACCAAATGCTTGCAAGTGTGAGTCATGCCCCCAAAAAATGTCTTTCATTAAAGATCTAGTTGTTGACAGAAATTATAATAAACATTCCTATGAATACACCTTTTTGGTTGGGCCTAACCATCACACAAGTTTGTAGTCTAGTGATAACAATGTATTATGTTTTTATTTGTCTAAAATAAACATGTACAATTTAAAGAAAAAATGGAAAATATATGATCTATTGATAACAACCCACTATATATAGTGTAATTTTTTGAATTGATTTAAAATCAACTTATGTTCTATGTGATATGCAAGCTAATCATACATTTTTATGGCTTTGCATTACATCCAAATTTTGGTAGTAGCATATGTATTTGGTGCATATGCTCTAGGTAATGAATTTATAACTCATAACTAAATAATTGTAAATTAAGTCCACAAAAGAAACCAACTTAGGTGTTCAACGAAAAAATAATTGTAAAGATATGTACATGGACATGGAGTAAGCCATATAAGATGCATAAGTGTTTAGAGATAAGTTCTGGTGTGCAAACATGTGAGAATTAAACTAGCTACTAATAACTCAACTATTTTAATGCAACATTCTCAAATAGAATAAAAATGTTAAAAGATACATAGAATAAAGTTTTCTTGTAATCCCTCCTTAACCTAAAGGTAAATAGATAAATATTACTCCCAAATTTATACATAGATTATAGGCCAAGGGATCAAGGGCTAGGGATACAATATCCTATAAAATACTTATAATATTATGTTTTTAAGTACACAACATGGCCTTATTAGAAAGCTTTACTCTTAAATATAGTAATAAAGACTTAATCACACTTATGTTAAACTAGTACTACGATGGCTGGTCTTGTCAAAAATCTTGCCATAGTTAAAATCCTGAGCTATGTAACACAAATGAGATGCATGTCAGGAATCAAACCATTAAATAGTAAATAAAAAATAACTTTGGGTGACTCATCAAATGTAACTTAATGATAAATATGAATAAGAATAAGGTTTCTCAACTCTCTCTAAATTGACCTCTACATCACATTTTCCTTGGAATATGCCTAAAGATTGGATGCCTTCTTAGAAACTCTTTTCTTTTCAATGTTGCATCCATCTTAGGCAATTTTATCCACTTGACCTCAATTATTGTGATCACCAATTTTCTTGGAAGCTTCTAATCTTGATGTCTTTAGATTTCAAGAGCAATCATGCTTAATCATATGTGATCAATAGTTTAACTTGAGCATTGCATCAACTCCTAATCTTTAAGAAAAAACATGATAATCATTACATAATGCTCTTTTTTGGAATATGTATCTATCATGTGACACTTTTCCAACCTTTACCTCTTACCATGTAGGAACCATAAAACCGAGGTCATAAATTATTCCACCTTGTCTTGTTTAATGCTAGCTTTTTATTTAATACAACTTGAGAAAGCACCAAATCCCTTCACTATGAATCTTGGTCACAAGTCAATTTTCTTATTTTAATTTGTTGGGAGTCATGTATAGATTGGCTTTTCATTGCTTTAGCATGTTTTGTATACCTTTTATCGTGCTAATTGTTGAAGGAATTTTCCCTTCTAGATTAAACTGTATTGTATGGGTGATAAAGGCTCATTCCAATTAAATGATTTGATGATGTAGCATTGTAAATTGTTTCTGTTCACAATTTCATGCTAGATTTGGCACCCACTTTGGTGCATGTGCTTAATTACACTTGTGATGTACCTTTTTGTCATCTTTTTGGGAAATTTAATTAAATCCTTATTTATCAGGCCTTTGCAAAGCAAATTATGTTGGGACACTAGCACGTGTCTATGTCTTAGCCATTCATGCACAATTTTTTGAATTTGAATGTTGGCCTCAATGTGGTTTAGAAAGCAACTTTGTTGTTGGCCTCTCTAAACATGGTTATTTCAATATGTGTTTGAATTCGTATATATACAACTCCTCTCCTTCATAACTCTTTAACTCTCTAGCAACTAGACAACAAAGACAATTAATGCAATCAAAAGAAAAAATCAGAAGACAAGCAAAATATTAGAGATATAATTCAAGTCAATTACAATCTATTAGCAAATCTATGTTCAAATATTGTATTATGTTTCTTATTTATTGTTATTATTACGTGTTAACACTTGTAGGATCTTGGGGAAACCTCTTCATCCTCCTTGTGTGGGATTGACATAAATGCACCAGTCTAACAAGGGTTTCAATTTGAGTGGTAACATATTGTTTGTTTATCATTATTATCTTTATTATTTTTCCTTCGCTCCCTCGAGAGCACACACTCTTTATCATTCATCAATATTGCTATTGTGGAGGTGGGAACACCAACATGGGGTTTGACCAAAGCAAGCCCTATACGACACAACCCTTTCCCCTTTGTCTATTTTGTAGGTTTATAGGTGGTTGTGTAAAGTGGATTTGACATTTGAAGACTCTTAAAACCTATCTCTTATCTTTGTGGACTTATCATTGATAAACTAGGGCATGTGGATTATTCAAACACCATCACATGCTAGATCTTAATTTTCAAAATCATAACTCTTTAGATAGTGTTGAGTTCGTATCAACATTGAAACCCTAATTTTTGGCAGTACTAGACACCTATGCGATGCACTAGCATCCTAGATGTTCAACTCCAGATTTTGACATCTTCTCTGTCTTTTCCTAGATATACTTTTTTTTAATTCTAATATTTTATTTTGTAACTTTTGAATTATGTCACACTTAGTCAATTTAATCATAATTCAACTAATTCATTACATCATAATATCAATCTATACACACAACAAACAAAAAGGGACCAAAACCCTAACAACTTGTTTGGCTCTCCCTTAAGGATAAAAACCAAACATTTCTTTGTTGGTTGTGTCCCTAATGTTTGATGCAAAGCAAGGAGGAGATCTTCAAACAATCACAATTCAAACTATTTTGAACAATCCTCCAATCTTGAAAAGTGTAACTTGGCATTGTTTCACAATTCCTTCATGTAGCCTTATATCATTCCAAATAGTGAAAATTGAGCATATCTTTCAAAAAAAATTTCCAACCCACAAAAGGATTGACATTCTAGATACCCTTTACGACATTCTTTGACATATCTAATTTGTGCATGCACTTGTTTCAAACCTTCACCTCTTAAAATTGACTGATATGCTAGAAGTAGGCTTATTTAGCCCTATTTTACAAAGCAACTACAAACCAAACACTCTCCCAACCACAAACTTCTATTCTAGGATTACAACTAGGTCACAAAAAGTCTAAAACAATGAGTTTTATCATTTGTAACACTCAATCTATTACCCTTTCACAAAACCCTTCCTAAGCCTATTTAGGCTTGTTTACAAGAGGGTTTATTGAAACTACAAACTCCAAGCCTTATTCCACCTTACCAACACCCTAAACAATTTCTCGTAGGGTCTGCACATGCTCCCCAAACCAACTCCCACCCCTTACCAATATCTTTTCATCAAACTCCAACTCTTAACCACCATTCTTTGCATGAAATATGAATGAAAACAACTAGGGCATCACTCAAACTTCATCTATCTGCCTTCCCTACTCTTGCAAAACCTACGCCTAAATATGCCATTTCACCAAGTTAGAACATGCTTCACTAGGTGGAATGGCTTACAATTCCATTTTACTCTATCAAACCCTTAAATTCAGGGTTTCTAGACTGTTTTTAGAAAATAAAACACTTCAAACTACCTTAATTCTCAATGAAAATCAACACAACCACAACCAAATCAAAGAAGATTCATTACTCTACTAATTCCAATTCAACTCATGTCAAATGGAGAGTGTACGAAGCCGTACAGATCTTTGGAGCAACAAAAAACACATAAATCTTACAGGAAAACAAAGTTTCAATGTTGCTTGTTCACCAAAATTACATCCAAAAGATTGCCTCGAATGTTTTTAGGCCATTTTATACTTGTCCAACCAAAAACAAATGGTTCAAAACTACTTTTCGAATGTATGACTCTTCAACTTCCACCTATGACCAAAAATGCAAAGTTGCACAAGCAACTTTTCAACTTTTTGCAAAATTTTAACAATATGACTCCAAACTGACCCAATATGACTCCATACATTAAAAAATGGTCTATTATGACTTTATTACATCCAACAAGACTCTAAACACCTAAAAACCAAACATGTGACCATATTGACCAAAATTGACAAGGTGCCCCTACACCATACACCTGAACAAAAGAGAACTTAAGTCCCCTTGAGGACTGTGCTACAACCAAAACCTTGCTTGATGGCATCATACTCTGACCTCCAAGTATTGTCTTCATCTGGTAATCCCTTCCAATGTGTCAAGTACTGTAAACATGCATTGTGCTTTGCCTGTGACTGGTTCTTTCCTTGAAAATGTTGCTCTTCCCTTGATGGGTGATCCTTCATCTGTGCTACATCTGAAAATGCTGTCAAAGTTGCTCCTTTTATCTGCTACCACACCTCCTTGTGCCTTGTAATGCACTGCCTTTTGCTCCATTTTTATTGTGTGCTTAGTTTTGTCCACTTTCCTTTGTAACTCACCTTTCACCTCTTCACCTTTACCCTTCATCTCTTCCACTTGTTGTGGTGCATCTTTAACTGCTTCTTGATCAGATTCATAAACCCTTGATATGAAATGACCAACCTCAAGTCTGCTAATCTCAAATTGACCAACTTGGGAATGATCACTATCCTCTTGTGCAAACAATGAATGGAACATTTCACTTACCATCATAGCAAGATGCTTTTTAAGCCAACCCTGAATTTCCAAAATCAATTCATCCTTGATCTTCTCAATATCATTTTCCTCCAAAATCAGATCACTCTTCACCTTTGTTGTCTTGGTACCTTCAAGTCTTGAAGTGGCCGCAACCTCCATATTCATTGCTTCCTCTATCTTTATAAACTCTTTCTTACCCAACATTATCACCTTGGCTGCATTAGGTTGTACCCTATCATCTTCTACTAATGGAGTTAATGTAAAAGAGATTCCATCCCTTTCAATCTCATAAGTATTGATCCTACCATCATATATTGCATGCCCATCAAACTGCCATGGTCTCCCTAGTAGCAAATGGCACACATCCATAGGCAATATATCACAAAGAATTTTGTCCTTATATCCACCTATATTGAACTCAACCCAAGCTTGCTCATTAACCAAAATAGATTGACTCTCATTCAACCAAGGAACCTTATAGAGTGTATCATGTGGTATCTTTTCCAACTTAAGTTTATCAACCATTTCAATAGACACCATGTTATCTGTGCTTTCTAAATCTATTACAACTTTACATACCTTTCCCATGCATTTGCAAGTTGTCTTGAAAAGTGTCATTCTCTATTGTGGCTCCTTCTCCTTGAATGCTTTGAGGAGTGTTCTTCTAACCATCAACAATTCTCCAACTTTTGGAGCAACATATTGCATTGGAGAGTTTACACTCTCATCTTCATCTTCTTGCACCAACTGGACTCTCTTTTCACCACCATGTGAAGAAGAAGGTTGTTTCTCTGGGAACTTCCATGCTTGATGGCTAAACTGATTGCAATGGTAACATCTCCATGTGAAGGTATTTGAACCCCTACCTTGTCCACCAAATATGCCTTTAAAGCCTCTAAATCCACCTCTTTGATCAACAACTTGTTCCTTGTCCTTGCTTGCATCTTCTTGGCTTTCATATGATTTTCTTGAAATAGAACTTGAATCTCTCCCTCTATTAGTGCTGCCTTTGCCTCTTCCTTTTCTTTCTTGCCTTCTCTTTAACTTCTCTTCTGCCTTAGCAGCTAATTGAAAACATTCTTCAACCATCCTAGGAGTAGGAAGACTTAATTCATCTCGAATTTGAAATCTCAATCCATTCAAATACCTTGCTATCTTCTTAGTCTCATCTTCAACATGACCAGCTCTAATACTCAACTTATGAAACTCCTCTATGTAGGCCATGGCATCCATTTCTTTTTGCTTGAAGTTTTGCAACTTTCTAAAAGTTTGTATTGCATGATCACTTGGAAAGAATTGACTCTTAATCTTTGACACCATCCTATCCCATAAACTTATTTTTTCTTTTCCCTTTTTCACTCTCTCCTCCTACACATAGTTCCGCCAAGTTAGGGTAGGGCCTTTCAATTTGGTATTAACAAACTTTACCTTTTGTTCTTCTGCAACCTCCTTGTATTTAAAGTAGTTGTCCATTATATCAATCCAATCCAATACTTCTTTTGCATCCAACTTTCCACTATACATTGGAAAATCTATTTTCACCTCAAAAGCATCTCTTCTGACAACCTTCAACATCTTAACATTCCTTCTTTCATCAGGGTCCAAATCATCATCTCGTTGGACTCCTCTTGGAGGGTTTTCATTCTCACCCTCTTCCTCTTCCTCTCGTTTTCTTTCCTTTTCAGTGGCCTTTCCTCTCTTTTGATTTATTTTCAATGCTGCAAGTCTAGCCAAAACTGCTTCTTGAAACTCTTTCATCATCCTTATCTCTCTAGTCATGACTGCACTACCTTTAGGAGGCATCTTGTCCTTTAATCTACAACTTTTCTTTATTCAAACTTCAACCTTTCTTCCTTGAAATGATCAAAACCTATTCTCTGGTACCAATTTGATGCAGAGTAGGGAGATCTTCAAACAATCACAATTCAAACTATTTTGAACAATCCTTCAATCTTGAAAAGTCTCACTTGGCATTGTTTCACAATTCCTTCATGTAGCTTTGTAGCACTCCAAATAGTGAAAATTGAGCATATCTTTCAAAATAAACTTCCAACCCACAAAATGATTGACATTCTAGACACCCTTTATGGCATTCTTTGACATATCTAATTTGTGCATGCACTTGTTTTAGACCTTCACCTCCTAAAATTGATTGCTACACTGGAAATAGGCTTATTTAGCCTTGTTTTACAAAGCAACTACAAACCAAACACTCTCCCAACCACAAACTTCTATTCCAAGATTACAACCAGGTCACAAAAGGTCTAAAACAATGGGTTTTATCAATTGCAACACTCAATCTATTACCCTTTCACAAAACCTTTTCTAAGCCTATTTAGGCTTGTTTACAAGAGGGTTTATTGAAACTACAAACTCTAAGCCTTATTCCACCTTACCAACACCCTAAACACATCTCATAGGGTTTTCACATGCTCCCCAAAACAATTCCCACTCTTTACCAATGTCTTTTCATCAAACTTCAACTCTTAACCACCATTCTTTGCTTGAAATATGAATGAAAACAACTAGGACATCACTCAAACTTCATCTATATGCCTTCCTTTCTCCTGCAAAACACATCAACACAAACTTACACCTAAATATGCCATTCCACCAAGTTAGAACATGTTTCACTAGGTGGAATGACTTACAATTCCATTTCTCTATCAAACCTTCAAATTTAGGGTTTCCAGACTGTTTTTAGAAAAAAACACTTCAAAGTACCTCAATTTTCATTGAAAATCAACACAACCACAACCTAATCAAAGAAGATTCATTAATCTACCAATTCCAATTCATCTCATGTCAAATGGAGAGCATACAAAGCCATACCGATCTCTGGAGCAGCAAAAACCACAAAAATCTCACATGAAAACAGAGTTTCAATGTTGCTTGTTCACCAAAATTGCATCCAGAAGATTGCCTCAAATGTTTTCAGGCCAATTTAAACTTGTCCAACCAAAAACAACTGGTTCAAAACTACTTTTCAAATGTATGAATCTTCAACTTCCACCTATGACCAAAAATGCAAAGTTGCACAAGCAACTTTTCAACTTTTTGCAAAATTTTAACAATATGACTCCAAATTGACCCAATATGACTCCATACATTAGAATATGGTATATTATGACCTTATTACATCCAACAAGACTCTAAACACCTAAAAACCAAACATGTGACCATATTGACCAAAATTGACAAGGTGCCCCTACACCATATAAGGTGAAAAGATTGATTTAGGTTAAGACATTTTTCCTAGATCTCCCTTTTCACCACCTAACATTTTGGTGAACCCGACTTAGCTTACATTTGCAGGTCTTTTGATTTAATAACATATATTCTTTAATATGTTCTACTTGATTAAGATTAGATTATTTGAATATCTTCTTTACAATTGCAAATATTGTATGTACATTTAGAAAATAAAGCATTTAAATTCTTGTTCCCTTATGTTATTGCAAAAAACAAACCTAAAACACATATTTTGTAACATAT
>VDFB02193867.1:270034496-270084376 GCA_007258455.2 Sequoia sempervirens
CTAATTCCCACATTAAAGATTCCACCCATTTCGTTGATTTTATCAAGAATGCCAAGCTAGACAATAATGACATCTTAGTGAGCTTTGACGTTGTTTCTCTCTTCACCAAAGTTCCCATCCCTGATGCCATTGAGATTATCAAACGAAAAACTAATATTGATATTGCCTCGCTCGTTGAGTTATGCCTCAAATCCACCTTCTTCTCTTTCCAAAATGTCATTTATGAACAAGTTGATGGTGTGGCCATGGGTTCTCCGCTCTCTCCTGTCATTGCTAACCTCTACATGGAACAATTTGAAGAGTCAGCCCTCTTCTCCTTCCCCCTCAAGCCAAAATGGTGGAAACGATATGTGGATGACACCAATGTTTGTTGGCCACATGGGCTCGACCAATTAGAAGAATTTCATGCCCACCTAAACAGCTTGGTCCAGTGTATCTCCTTTACCAAGGAGATTGAATCTAATGGTCAACTCCCTTTCCTTGACATCCTGCTTGTTAAAAAACCTGATGGCTCCCTTGGTCGTCGGGCTTTCCATAAGGCCACCCACACCGACCTCTATCTCCACTCGTCCTCTCATCACCACCCCTGTCAAAAAAGTGGTATCCTCAAAACCCTCGCCTTGAGGGCGTTTCGTATCTGTGATAAAGATTATTTGGACCAAGAGTTGGCCCATCTCCGTAAAGTCTTCTTCCTTAATGGTTACAACAACAAGCAGATCTCTAGAGCCTTCAACCATGCTAGGCAGAGGTTCCACTCCACTTCCTCCACCTCCAAGCCTGATCTCCTCCCGGGTGTTGTGTTGCCCTATATTAAAGGTATCTCCCAAAAAATCTCCAAGATCCTTTCGAAGAAAGGCCTTCATTGTGCTTTCAAACCTCTCTCCACCGTGAAACACCATCTCCCCTCTCTCAAGGACTCAAGAGACATATTACTTGAGTCTGGTGTATATAAGGTCATTTTCTCTTGTGGTATCCCTTATATAGGTGAAACAGGTCGTTCTTTTTGCACAAGAATTAAGGAGCACAATGCGGACATCAAACATGAACGAGTTGTCAAATCTGCACTTGCGGACTACTCTGCTAAAACTAAGCACCACATATGCTTAGAAAACACTCAGATCTTGTGCAAAGAAGACAATGTTTTCAAAAGGAAGCTCATGGAAGCCATTCACATTAACAACCACCCCTCTAACCTCAACCAAGATGAGGGTTGGGGTGTTAGCAATGCATGGCAGCCCTTACTTTATAACCTTCACAACGAGGATCAGTCCTAGCCTTTCCGCGCTCCTTTTCTTCCCCCCTCTTTTTTCTTTTTCTCTCGTCGCTTACCTCCCCCCTATCTCTTCCTCCCCCTTCATCCTCTCTCTCTTTCCCCTCTGTACCCTCAAGTGAATTGGTCTCTCCTTGTTTTCATCCTCTTCCTTTCATCCTGGTTCCCTCTAGTTCTCGATAGCCTTAGTCGTATCTTGATAGTGGTGTTCCTTTTTGCCTTCGTTTGTTCTTGGTTTTTTTCTTCTTGGTTTTCTTGTTGTTTTGTTCTCTTTCCTTCTCCTGAGTTTCTTTTTCTTTATTATCATTGAGATCTCTTCTTTTGTATTTATATACATATTTATTAATATTTATATATATATATAGTTAAAATGTATACTAATTTAAATATAGTTTTAATGTTTACTAATCTTATATATCCTAATTATCTATACATATATATAGATAAAATGTATACTAATTTACTCCCTTTCATTTTTATTAATCTTATATATGTTTTTTTTTTTTTTTTTAATATATTTATATTTCCCTACCTTTCTTTCCTTTTTCGTGAGTCATTCTCTCGTTCCTTTGTTCTTATGGTCATGCGTATTCTTCTCTTTCGTTTTTCCTTCCTTTTGTACTGTTGACATTTGTTTTGCATGTTCTTTTGCTTTCCCTTTTTCGTATATGTACTCTTTTGTTTATATATATATATATATACATTAATTACACATATATATCATGAGATTAATGGACCTTTATGGTTTTTTGGACCAATTAATCTCAATTTATATATATAGATATATATATAGTTGTTTTACTTATATTCATATATATTAATTATATTTAGCAATATATATATGTATATATATATAGTTATATATATATATATATATGCGTCTCCTTTTTTCTCGTTTTCTCTTCTCTTAGGGTCTTTTTACGCTCGGTTCTCTTTGGTGTTCTATTTTTTTGCTTTTTATTTTCTTCATGCGTGTTTTTTCTTGTTGGTTTCTTGTTTTTTCATATTTATTAATTTAATTTTTGTTCCTTCCTTTGCTCATTCATTGGCATGGTCTCTTTTATTTCCTCATTAATTTCCTATCATTCGCTTCTTGTCTTTTTTTCCTTACTTCCTCTGCCCTCGTAATTGTTCCTTTTCCCATTTTTTCGTTATCATCATCTTTTTATTTTCCTTTTCATGTTTCTCCTTTATATTTCTATCCTTGCCTATATTTATATTCTTTGGTTTATTTTCCTTCTTTCTCCCTTGCTTATTTGTTTTGTTTCCTCTCTGAAGTGTTGTTATTTAAAAATTTATTTTGTTTCAACGATTTGGGCCGTCACCTGTTTCTTTTTTTAATTTTCTTTCTTCCTTTATTGTTAATTTTGTTCCTTCTCCTTTTTAATTTCCCTGGAATTTTTATCTTGGGGTTTATTCATTTGTTCTTTGATCTTTTGGCCTTCTCTTTTTTGTTTGATCTATTATTGTATCCTCATCTTCATTGTTTCCTACTTCTTTGTATTTTATGTTTCCTTGTTCTTTGCATTTCATTCTTAATTTTTTATTTGTCCTTGTTCTTGGTTTCTCTTTCGTTCTTCCCTCATTTTAATTTTAATTCTTTTTTCTCTCTAACTTGTTCTCCCTCATCTTTAGCCTTGTCCTTGGTCTACGTGCATCCTCACCTTCCCTCCCTCTCTTCTTTTTATCTTATTTAAGTCTGCATTCATCCTTTCATTTCTCATGCTCTTTTCATCCTGATGATGGATCATGTAGTGTGATCCGAAATGTTGATGTTCAAAAAAATTTTGCACACAATCAAATCCAGAAAAACTATACAGATAAATAATATGGATTGTGGAAACTTATTATCATTAATTACAAATCTTTCTAAGTAATTAATAGAAAATATATGATAGTGTTAAGTGCTCATGGAACATTGCTAGAGTACATGTTCTAATGGATAGAATCATTGAGATGTTTTATGGGAAGCTTAGAGGTACTACAAATGACTAGAAGAATTGCATATTTTTCTCTATTACCCCAAGCCATAATTTTTGCTTAGTTATAGTGTAGGTAGAAATGTATGTATCTAGGGAAATTTGGTCAACAACAACTTAACTTTGCTTGAGTTGTAGTGTCTAATAATATGTAGTGATTATCCATGTGGAGAAGTCATATTTTATATGATTTGTGGCATGCTAATGACATGATACAGTACTATTAAATTAGATAATTTGTGACTATTGGTATTCCACACTGGTATGCTTCTATAGATAAAATGGGTTGATGATAGTTGACACATTATATATCCTAAAGGTGATAGAACTATTTAGAGGTTGTACAATATAGTTTTTAGATTGGATTGGATTGCAAAATAGATTAAGTTTTCATACTTGGACATTATTTCATACTAATACAATTATGGCTATTCCTTTTACTAATGTATTTTTTCATAAATGGGTTTCCCACATATATTATGTGTTTTAATTTTCATGTGGTGTATGTACTTTCACTGATTCATGTTCTTCCTTTAATGTTTCTAAATGAATTAATATAGCAACCATAATTACAACTACATCATATAATTTTAAGGTTTTCTAATACCCCAGTATAATTGATCAAATATAACATGGATTAAATTTTCAACAATAATGGTGGGATGGGTGGAAGGGCACAAAGCTTAAGACATGAAGTATGCATAACAACATCCAATATGGAGCTAGTAGGTGTGGAAAAAGGTATATCAAATTAAGGAATTCAATCAAAAGGAAATTGTGAGGAGGAAGTGCGAATAAGTATTATTCAAAGAAATAGAAGAGTTAACCTTAGTAGCATCAATTTCTTGAAATATTTCTAAATCAAATAAATTATTAAGAAAGAAAACTACGATTAGCTACAAATAATGTACACGACTATTATCGTAGGGGAAATATGAGTGTTCAAATGAAAGCATAATCGAAGTAATTAGAGTCTAAAAACACTAAAAAATAACAAGATTAGGATCATAAAAACCCATACTCAATGAAATTAACTTGCACAAGCTTCAAATGATTTAATCTAAAGAAATGAATTCAAATTCAAATATATTAAACAAATTAGAAAGTGAAAACCTTCAATCCTGTTGTAGATTGATGCAAATTTGTGATGCGGATTGCTCAAATTGTGCATAATCCATGATTACAAAAGCTTGATGAGAGGGGTGATTCACAAAAATAAGTGTTCTCAAGTGCTCAATATTGGCTCAAGAATTCTAGAGAGTGCATATGCTTATGAGGATTGTGAATGATTTTCATGTTTGAAAGGGCTTGTTTTATAGATTTTGAGAATTCTAATCAACGGTCAAGATTCAATTGGAGGATCAATGGATGAGAGGAAATCAAGGAGATGAGGGAGGATCAAAGATGATCAATGGTTGATAATTCATGAGAGCCCAAAATATCCCTATTTTTATGGAAAATTGGTTGAAGATATTTTGAATTGGACGGAAGAATTTGAATTTGAATTGAGAATATTCTCTTTTTGAATAAATAATATTCTTTGTGCAAGTTGGAGGGTTGGAGGAAAATTAGCTAATTAAATAATTGTGAGGATGAGAGGAATTGAGATTTTTAATTAAATAATGGGGAATTGTTTAATCTTGAGAATTAGGATAAAAATGATGAATTAATCAAATAACCTAATTATTTAATTAATAGGGGAATACAGTGAATTTAATCAAATAATTAAAAGTTATTTAATTAAATGGAGGAAACTTAGGTGATAATGAGGAAAATGGTATTAATAAGTGAAATCGAGATATGTGATATATTCAGGATAATTTTAGGTGTCTAAAACTATGAGCATCAACCAAGCTAACAAGCTCATACATGCAATTTTCTTACTCTAAAAGCCCCTCATGATTGAAGTTCTTAATTTTAGGTTGGATAGTAGTAGAAACAATACTAGTACCCATGCTAACACCATAAAAATAACTTTCTCACCAAATTGGAGCTATTTAAGGATTTAAAAAAAGGTTTAATCTAAAGGGGAAAGTGAATACATGAATATGACCTTAACATATAAATAACTCACAAAAAGCTAAAAGATAAATGATAAAAATAAGAGTAAGATCTAATATAAAATTAGATTAGTCAGTAAATGAAACCCTAGAAGATAAAATAAGGGCGAGATAAAATAATATCATATAATGATGGCTAAACTCTAAAGGGTCATAGGAATGAAGTACAAGAAATGGGGACAAATCTTTAAGAAATATGAAAAATATGTAATTAGAAATCCAAGACTCAAAACCATAATAAAAAAGTATAAATCTTATGGTCAAAACCCTAGATCATGTAGGAATTTTAGGTTCATCATAAAATGTAAGGGAAAATAACACCTTACATAAATATCTTAAGTAAATCAATTAAGTCACAATGAAAAATAAATCTAACCTAAGAATAAAAAAAATATGTTGAATAATAAATGTAAGATTACAATGGATTTTAAATAAATTAATTTTGATACTTAAATGTATTTGCATGAAGGAATATACTATTGAAGATTCAAGAATTGGTTTAGTAATTTGCTAAAATATAGGGTCCTATCTAGACAAATGCATTAAAATTTATATTAAACTAATTTTATGTATATATTTTAACACTTTGGTTTAGATCCATGCTTGTATAATTAATTTGGTGCCAGCACATGAAATTGAATATGTCTAAACTCACAAAAGTAAATATGTAGAATTTATTAGATGTAACATATGTGCCTTAGCTCACTATACCTATATCTAAATTTGGGTGGTATCTAGAGACATTAAATTTGGGAACTTGTTAGGCAAGGATGTATTCTTCTTTGTTCAAGCCTCTAGGAAAATTAAATTAATGGTGATGAACCAAGATCAGAGAAAATATGAAAGTATGTAGTATGCCTAGGAAGATGATGCAAAATGAGACTGCAATTATAATCCCTAATGGTGATGTGTGAATAGATTACAAGATAGTACATGATTTTACAACAAGAAATATCAATAAATAGAGTACATGATTTTACAACAAGAAATATCAATAAATACAACAACACAACATATAAATCCATATATAAGTGCACTAGGACAAGTCATAATGACTAGTGGGAAGAAGTTAATAAGGTTTATTTGAATTCTAAAATTTAAAATTTCAAGGTTCATATCCACATGCATGAAAGTCACTTGGCTCAGTTTTACACCCACAAATATGATAAATAGAATGGTGGGTGGGAGATCTATGGATTATAACTAGTTTCAATTGATGAGTAATGATGGTAGGCTACAATAATGTCATAAGTTGAATTTCATGCAAGACTATGCCACTTGTAGATTTGTTACTAGATACATGTCACTCTAATTGAAGTGGATTTAAACATAAAAGAAAAGGGCACAAGCATGGGATTTTTAACATTATGGTATGCACATGGAAATGGGGACCAAAAGGGGGTCTTACTTACTTTTTTTCTAAAATCAATAAAAACTCATCTTAGATGAGAAATTGAAGATAGTCACACTAAAAATTTGAATGTGTAACAAGAACAAGAGCCATAGTTCTCAAAATCTACTTTCTAAACTAGTACGTTTTTTTAAATGATTGAGATTAAGAGGTTCAAATAGGGTGATCACACAAAATTCTCCTATTTTATCATAAAAATATAACATAGTGTCTAGAGTGCTCCTCCTAAAATGTTGATTTTTTAAGCATTTCAAAAATCACTTCAATGGAAAATTAGCTAACATCATTTAGTTTTTGCCTGATTTTTCTATCATTTTTTAATGAATTTATGTTTTTAACTATTTTTCAAAGTGGACACATCCTAAAAAATGACGAATTGAGTGTCTCCCTCTTATTTTTTGGAAACTAATAGAAGTTCATTTTTTTAATGTGTATAGAATAGAGTCTAGAATGTAAAAACATAATTTGTTTTAAATTTGGATGAATGGATAAAAAATGATACCAAAAATACTATACATAGGTTTTTCAATAAAAAACGAAGCATTAACAAAATAAATTAAAGATCAAAACTTTAACATATTTGAAAAATAGAAAAAAGTGCATTGTTAGAAAGGTAAAAGACAACTTGATACTATTGTCTAGTATTTTTTTAGATCAACATTGAAATACATATAAAATTGATGGACAACATTCTTGACATAGGTTTTTTTTCTATATTTTGTAGAATATATGTCTTTGTGCATTGACATGGAAGTCTAGCCCTTTGGGTTGGATGCCCAATGTAAATCCAACCCTAAGGTTTTGTAGTTTCCAAGGTAGGTTATAACATGCTCTTGCTATGAAAAACTAAAAAAAAAATCTAAATCACGCAATTTTAGACTATTTTTTATGTTTTCATAATGTATGTGTTTTGAAAAGTATAAAAAATAGTTTAAAATCACTTTCTTTTCATAATACAAGCACTTTATAATGCATTTGTGTTATAACACACTTGCATCATAACACACTTGCATTATGGCTTTGTTGTGACTGAGTCATTATTGAGCCCATAAAACAAGTGGACTATAATGTGTGTTATCGCATGCTCACATTATATGGATAATAAACCAAAAAGTGCATTTGCCAACTTTTTGGTCCCCCATCTTTGTACACTTACCCATTACACATGTATAATCTATGAAAACTCTTTATCTAAGATTTTATGCTATTTAAATTTTATTTATTTAGTAAGTCTAGATATATTTTGTAAGTTGTGTTTTATTTCCCTATACTAACATCATAATAATTAATACTTGAATTATTTAATTGTAAAGAAATAAAATAATTCTTTTACTAAAAATAGGTTTAATGAATGTGACAAATCAATTAACCTAATTTAGAGCTAAGTTAGATCATGTAATAGAAATTCAAAGAAAACATGGAAATAAATAAAAAAGAAAGTGCTAGGTTGATTTTAGTGGTCCATAGATAATTGTTCACTTTTGATCATAATTTTTGAACTATAACTTAACATTACAATTTATTTTATGTTAGAAGTTGAACAACAACATCTAAATTGGGTTTCCCTCATAATTTGATGGTTCAATTTTTAGCAATATGGGTAAAACCTAAAGTGCCATAAATTTGATTTTTTATGCATATTTGATTTGAGACATGTAGATCTAAAGTGGTGTATTATAGACTTTCAAAACTCGCTTGTCCTAATTTATGATGATTGATAAGCTTGTAAGAATCGTGATGTCTAAAAACACCTTAGGAGAATATGTTGGATTGTTATAGTCAAGCTCTTGTAGGTTAAACCCTTGGATTAACTAGCTTTATGACTCTAAGAAAAGATTCAAAGACAACATATACAAACATGCATGTGGCATGTGTGATTCTAATGTAGATATGTTATTTTAAGCTCTAAATCAAAACACTCCTAGAATGATTGCTCCTTATTCGACCCTACAATTTTCTCTATGATGTAAGTGCACAATGAACATCTTTAAATTCCAAAACAGAGCTATAAGTCATACAAATATGTTTCAAGTTCACTTACAACACCTAGTGAAAAGAGATAAGGAATTTGGAATTTAAATTTGAATTTTGAAATCTGGACGAGCCTATAGATACAATAATGAATGTATGAAATTCAAAATTTGAAATTTGGATGTGCCTATAAAGACAAAATGAATGTATGAAATTGGATGTGCCTATAGATACAATAATAAAAATAATATGAAGATTGTCTAAAAATAACAAAATATTAATAATACTAAGTTATACACTAAACTAAACACAAAAATATACCCAATATCTTGATATATAACTACAGTGTCGATGCTTGATGTAACGACACAACTGTTGTAATAGTGACCTAAATGATCACGAATTCAAATATTAAAACATACATATATATATATCACCATTACATAAATATTAGAAACATTGGAGTACCTTCTGACCATATGAGTGGATGCCCTTGTATGTTGTCTAATGGCAATAACGGTAATCATGATGGTATAACCGCAGAAGTCCACTTTCAAAATAAAGTGTATGGAAGGCAAGATTAGGTGTGGATTAATCCGAACCTGAACATTAATAGGATTACTAATTTGGGGACCTTCCTCTTACATCGTTATTTGTTTACAATTTACAATACTCTGTAAAATGTTGCATCGTTCCATGTTCCATGATATTAATATCAACATTGACAATGACACAAAGTATTTCCGTTCTATTTTGAGCTCTGATCTACGTTATTAAAAGCCTTAATTAATAGAAACTTGTTAAAAATGGTGAAAGGCCAGCTTATTAAGACTGGCAAAACCGTCAAGTAACAGAGGTTGGAGGCGACGTACAGAAATTAATTATGCTAGATTAGCTGCAGGGCCAAAAACTGGGATACAAGAACAGACCGGAAAGCAACATTTCACAGACAAGAAAGAGATGATGATAACAAGTAACCAGAGTTAAGTGGGGTTCCTTCATTGATTACTCGAGGCTGTACCGTTCCGTTGGGCAGCGCCAGTTGCATGTCATGTCCCTTTTGGCTCCATACGCCTGGCATGCAGTCTCTTTCACACCTTCTTTTACTTTCCATCTTGCTATGCCGAATTTTGTAACTTGTTTCTCTCGCTACAGGTACCTGCTGCACTCTAACCCAAAAAGTTGAAAAGGAAATCTTGAAAGGGTTAGCTAATCTCCAGAATCATCAAGACATGAGACTTACTCCATTATATTTGGGTCATGACTTCCTCATTACTCTTTACTTGTAGCCCTTTACTTTATTAGGTTATAAGCACAGAATGTCTGCTAACGAAACATAAAATCAGCAACTAACATTACATTCCGTTCTCGCACCGGCCATTTAAAAACTGTCAACAGTAATGGGAATAATGAATGAAGAAGGAGACTGAACAAAAAACAGCGCAGAGAACAAAGCCCATTTACTCTTTTCAAATAAAGAGCTTTTCTTGTGTCCGACCGGGCCGGGCGTTCATTGATGAGTTGTTTTAGAAGCCGGTCAAACGTGAGGGTTTCTATGAGATCCTCCGGATTATAGAGCTCTTCGTTGTTTTGTACACTCTCACAGAATTCCCACAGGTTTGCTTTAAATCTGAAGCCCTCCCTTCATAGAGTTTGCAATGGTTTTTTTCCGATGAGGATGCGTCAAGGGCGCAGAAATTAGGTAGACTGTATGATTTACGTGACAATATATATTTGTTTCTTTGTTACGATTTATCAAACTCTAGTCTTCTGTTGTTTTTTTTACTTAGTGCCTCTGCTCTCATCTCCCTCTTGCAGGATTGCGCGTAAGCCCTAACTTGGGCAATCGATTGTCCAATAGAGGTAAGTGTAATTTCTTATTCTCATGTCTAGAAAAAAACTAAGATTCAACGAAATTTCTCTGTATACTTGTATGAGGTTATGCTTCGTACAACGAGAGGTTTTGTTTGTGAAATGCGTGCTGTGTTGCTAGAATCGATGGCACGTTTCAGTTATTTTATTTAATATCCCACGAAATCTAGTGTCAATCTATGAGCTCTCACAAATTCATGTACATGGTCACTCACTAATGATGGCTTGAATTGAGCTTGGGACTGGACATCTGCACAAAATATTAGTGACCTAACCCTTGTTCTTCTTGATACAGAAACTATGTAAGTAAAGGATTGTAAGCAGTCGGAGATCTAGATGAGATTAGAGACGAGAAACACAAGTGGGTTGCTCTGTGTATTGGGAAGAAAGCGAGCTAGAGTTTCATGGGGATGTCTGTGTTTTGGTTTGATTGATTTGACATCTGATTAGAGTATCTTTGATGGAATTGGGAGAGGCGGATGGCACGGTCCTTTTGGAGGACAAAAGTGCCTCCGATCCAAACTGTTCCTAAAATTTCGTTGAAGCGAGGCAGCCATTCTCAGAGGGGAAGACGGGGTAAGCGAAGCAGCAGCAGTACACGATCTGGAGGCTCTGGATCCGGCAAGTTATCTGAATCCCAAGAAGAGGGCGCTGGAGGAACCGCGCGGGTTTGGGCAGATATTTAGCATAGATTCATCACTATATTCGTCGGAGAGAAATGGAGAGGAGAAAACGTTAGGTAAGCTACAGCAACGAAAAAGGAAATTTGTAGGCGGAGGGAATGAAGATCCAGGGCGCTATACATGGCCTGGAGCAGCAGCTATATCTCACGATCAACCACAGTTAATGCCGTATGATGATTTCGGGTCCTTGGTAGTACAGAGGAGCGAATCTTCCTCTTTGTCTAGTCACAGAAAGACGGGTGCCTCAGATTCTGTAAAAAATGCTTCGGAATTGTCACGGAGAATGGCTGAGAAGGATTCTCACAAACCGACCCGTGGAAGGCAGGCGGGAGCCAATCCCAGGACGCCGCCGCCCATGGGCGAAATAGTGGAAGTAGAGGGCGGTCACATAGTTCGGTCTACCGGCCGTAAAGATCGACACAGCAAAGTGTACACAGCCAAAGGCCCCCGAGACCGACGCGTCCGGCTCTCCGCTTCCACTGCCATTCAATTCTACGATCTCCAAGACCGATTGGGCTATGACCGTCCCAGCAAAGCAGTCGCCTGGTTGATTGAGAAAGCAAAGTCTTCCATTGATGAGCTCGCCAAGCTTCCCCAAACCCGTATTCCCACCACCGAGCCCAGGCCCACCCAAAACAAAGACAAAGAGCCCGCAGACGGAAGCCCAAACGAGGCCCAATCAAGCGCAACAGCAACCTTCAAAGCGGAGCATTCCCGAGCAACAGCCAGAGAACGAGCCAGGGAGCGAGCCAAAGAGCGCACTCAGGAACGAGATGCAAAATCTCTTCCCCCCGTAAACAACCACAACGTACATCCTGTTTTCGCTGATCTTAACCTCTTCTCTAGCTCCAACATCAACGCCACGAGCTCCGTAATACAGGCTCTGCAGCTTCAAAACGCGGCCTCCAAAGGCTTCACCACCGGGCAGAGCACCCACATCTTTCACCCTCTTCAAATGGATATATCTCCAGATTCAATCTCAAGAAGCCTACATCTAGAGCCCTCGCCGCTGCCTCATCAGCCATTTTACCAGTCCTTGTTAGCACATACTAACCAAGCGGTGCAGAATTTTTCCCCAGAAACTTCCCAGTTCGATTCCTCCGCAGTAGTGTTCAGCGAGGCAGACAATTCAAACATGGCCAGAAACCAGGGTCACCAGCAGAGCCTGTTTTCTTGTTCCGCTGCCTCGGCATTCCAGGTCCCATTTATTGCAATGTCCGAGCAGCAGCAGCAGCATAATCAACAAAACCATGAGTTTGGCGGGCAGCAGCCCAACAGAATATTAAGACCTCCGTGGAGCAGCAGCAGCGGCAACAACAACAGCATGAGCTTAAGCAATGCAGCAGCGGATCATTTTGCTGCTTATGCGGCGCTTAATATTCGAGGGCAGTGCCAGCAGCAGCCTAACTCATATACAGTCAGGGGAACCCTTCAGTCCAGTTCAAGTCCCGTTCGCGTTCGGCCAATGCCGTCAGCTCGCGACCATGCCGCCGTCGCCGACCAGCTCCTGCACCATACGGCGACTACTTCCGGCGGCATTTTCTCGGGCTTTCGGATTCCGGCGCGAATTCAGGGCATCGACGAGCACGACGATGTAAAACCGTCGGCTACCTCGTCAAATTCTCAGCTCTAGTTACCAGCTCTTCTCCCACAGGTACGCCAAAATTGATTTCTTGGTGAAATTTAAAATTCCAACCACTGTACTGCAAATTGATTTCTTGGCTTTGAGTAGTGAAATTTAAAATTCCATTTACATTTGAGCTTTTCAGTTTCGTCTCTTTTGATTTGCTTCTGCAATCTGGTCGTGATTATTAGGAATACAAAATTTCAGGAAATGTATATGCCATCTGATATGCTTCCGGAGCGTTGGAGGCTTCAGTAGATCCTGTACTGGTGTAGAGAGACTTGCGCTACGAGACTGAGAACAAATAATTTAGACCTTCGATTTTATCAGCAGACGTGTGTTTTAATTGCATTTCTTGAATTTAAGCTTTGGAAGATGGACAGTTTTTTCTGCAACTTTTGTGATCATGATAATGATACATATATTTACGATTTTCTTCTATTGTTGGCTTGGCTTTCTTGATTGAGATTTCCAGCCCTGCCTATTCCTTTGTGGGATTTTGGATTTGGCTGCGCAGATGAGTTCGTAATTTGAAGCGTGCAAGGGTTGTAAATTTGTTTGTTATTTGTGGCTAAATTTGATTCTGCCACTGTTAGATATTTGTGTCTGAATTTGTTCTGTGCCTGCCATATGATGTTCATCTATCCTTTCCGTTTCATGCCGCTCCAACGAATGGATTTGTCCACTCTTCTCTGTTACAGTTAAAATCTGTGCATTTCTCAGAATTATTATGCTACTAATAGTTTTATTCCGTTCGCCATTTGAGGGGAAAAAAGGTCTGAGCACTGAAAATATTGTATGTACTACGAACATGGACCCCATCGTTGAGCATAGCTTAGCAACGTCGATTAATAATAATATTCTGTGAATAAATTAGGTATTGAATTATATATATATATATATATATATATATATATATAATATCACCCATTTTAACTTCTTGAATGGATATATATCACAATTTTAGTATTTGAGTTAAGAGATTAAATTTATTTTCTGAGTTTTGGGTATCAATCATATAGTTCAGGTAGCTTTATTTTCGTGGAGTTGTTCAAAAACATATAAATAAAATTAGACCAAAACAGCTACACCAAATAATATATTACTGATTATAGTAGTATGATAAATAATAGTTAGACCCAAACAGTTGCACCAAATAATGTATTACTGATTATAGTATGTGTTGGTTGTTTGTTTGATGTGACTTGTGAAGGATATAGTTACACTTATATATATGTGCACATGTATTGGTTTCTTATTAACTTTTTTATTAGTATATTATTTCTCAACTATTATTTCTTCTAATATATTTAATTTAGAAACTAAGTATACGGCACCATAACAACAATTGGTCTTCTCTCATCTATTGTATCCTTTTTCCTAATAGAAAAATGATTGTAAATTTCTCTATTGATAACTAGTTAGTAATGATCTTCTGTGATGCTAACTTATATAGTTGATGGATCATGGAGTATGATCCAAAAGGTTGATGTTAAAAAATGCTACATAATCAAAACTCAGAAATCTCTCTATATTGATACCATGGATTGTGGAAATTTCATGTTTTAAGGAGTTTAAAGGTGATAGAACATGGATCCTAGAGTAGAGTAGACTAAACATATGTAAAAAGGTCTAGCAAGTACTTTAAATAATATATAGACAATGTATTAATAAAATTAGTATTTCTTTTTATTTGTAATTAAAAATAAATATTTTTTGTGTCTTCAAAATGATAGTACTATTTACAAATTTTTTTCTTCTCAAAATAAGTATGCAAGTTTGTTTAATAGTTGTTTTATTTACTTAAAATGATAGTACTATTTACAAATTTTTTTCTTCTCAAAATAAGTATGCAAGTTTGTTTAATAGTTGTTTTATTTACTTAAGAGTTTTATTTATTTATTTTGAAATTATTTTATTTACATAAGAATTGTTTCATAATTTTAATTAAAAATAAATAAATGCCTATTCCAAATTTCTTTGTTTAATAATATTTGATATCATTATATAACACCTCTCAATGTAACTACTTTTAATTTAATAGAGTTGCTTAAAAGAAAAATGTATATTCTAATTATAATTATAAATGTGAATTGTTTTTGAGAGTCAATAAGATATATGATATATATTTCTAATCAAATTTATTTTGATTTAGACAATAATTTAGTATATTTATTTATTATGGTATAAATTTTTGTAAGCTTTACAAGTTTTGTTGGTTAACATTTTTTTTTATATTGGATAATGAAATAGATAATTGAAGAAAATGTATATTAAACTTGTTACCCCCATTCTACCATAATATAGCTACAAGTTTTTTTATTCTTTTACATCAAGAAAATAAATTCCCAATAATAAAAATATAAAACAAATGCACACAATAAAACTTGCATAATCTTTTTATCAAGGAATCATATGATCGTATTTATGACAAAAGGTTAAATTACATTATATAGTGCCTATACACATAACAAGTATTTAGAAGTAAAATACATCAAGAATAACTCTAGTGAATAATGATAAGCATAAACAATAAATTCAAGAGTATCAAGTTTAACCAGATTATTAGTGGTCAATACTCACTATTGAGATATCTTCCATCTTCAAATATCCGCTATCCACAAAGTTAGTGTAAGGGGTAGATTATAAAACATGAAATTAGAATGAATTACACAATTTGAATTAGAACATGTTAACTTCTTGAAAAAATTCAATAAGACTATTTATATAATCCAATAGAACTAATTACATAACTCAACAAAATTGATTATAAAATCTTCACTAGTCATGAACCCATAAAATAATTGCTTTAACTACTAATGTTCACAAGTTATGGAGATTCACATTGCCATCCTATATCAAGTAATCAAACAAAGATAGAGTAACATACACATAGGTTTTCACAAAAAAATTAGTCACATGGAGCAGTATATACATATTTAAAAAGTTATATTGGAAAACTACATATTAATCCAACATGTAAGATATTGAGAATACAATCACATGAGCTAGAATTAGGAGAATGAAGATAAGTTATACAAGATACATTTAAACATAAATAATGTAAGATTCAAATATTATCTCTATTCTAATATTATGGATATAAAAAATACTATACAAAGAAGTGCATACAAATATATATAGGTCTCTAAGATGCATGAATCGAAGAGACAATGTCTAGAGGTCATAAGTTTAATTCATGTATAGGAGTGAATTTGCACCCCCCTTGCAAATTCCCCTTTTACATCCTTCACCTTAGAAAAATCAAACCCGACCATGTAATTCCACATCACCCATCTGAACTCCATCCACTTGGCACTTGTCTTTAGTGTCAGTGGGAAAATTTCTATCAGGGGCATGTGCCTGCGCGATGCACTACTATCTTGATAGGATTCTTGCCTCTAGAATCTATAGAGGCATTACGTTCTCCATTGGTGACGAAACATAACACCCATGCACCTTTTTGCCAACCTTTGAATGACTCTTTCCCTCTCAAACTCACCTTCAAATGGCCATTCTTCATTTTGATTCATCTATCTACACGCTTGAACATATCTTGAAGGAAATTCTCACACTCTTGAGCTACTTGTTGCACTATTGGCTTCACCATTCCAACATCACAACATTCTTCACATCTACCATAGAAGCTGCAACATGGTGTCTTGCGAGACCTCCCTTTGGCGTCGCTACAACCACATCAACTTTGCCACGATTGTAGACTTGCATTCCTCTCTCATTGGCCTTGAGTTCCTTTGGTCGAGGGTGGTATTGCTTACTTTCTACTACGTTGTTATTGGATTTGAGTAGCATAGTGCCTCTTGTAGTGTTTAGTTTCATTTCCTTTCCAACAGTGTTCCCTTATCATATTTCTACTCCTTTATCTATCTGGCTATCCGTGGAGGTGGAAACACCAAAATGGGGGTTTGATTGTGGCAAGCCCCGAAGTAGCCCCAACATTTTTCCCTACTTTGTTGTGTGTTGGTACTCATTCATGTGAAGCTTGCTGGCGAACTAGGCTTCTCATGAGTTGAATCTCTACTACCTTTGTTCTTATCATTCCTTTACCATCTTTCTCGTTATTTCAGTTATTTTGTCATTTATCATTTCAGTCATCACCAATAAATCTCAATTCCTAAGCTGCTAGTAGGTTTTTGATATCTGTGACTATCCTTCTTCACTTTATGTTTGTATGGACACCAACACACCTATGAGATGCCAGAGCGCTGCACTGTCGTCCTTGTTCTACATTGCTTTCCTCTGGTACAGAGCCGTTTGAGGTGTAGTCTAGGTTCCTGAAGCCTACTCACTTAGTTCAAATATAGCTCTCGGGTTAGTAGAGTGACAAAATTACTGAGAGTGCTCTTCATTCCCTATCCCTAGCATAAAAAACTTGTGTAGTTGAGGTAGATTAGGGCAACCTTCTACTCTCGACTCTCCGTGACTTGGAGCCTTGGTGTAGTCGGTCCCCCTCCTCTACAATTCATAATCACTTCCAATTAGGGGATGAATTAAACTTGATCTAACTAATAGGGTCAAGAGTTGAACTACCAATAAGTGGACCAATTAACTCGATCTAACTAATATTGAGGTGGTCTTGAATAAATATAGGTAACAACTAACTACCATCAATAAAGGATTGATAAGGCAATGGTGGCACTTGTGTACCTTGAGTCAAGGTGAACTATCATTATCAGTTAGCTAGGTGAGAATAATTAAATATTTATAATATCCCAAGTAAACTAATTACTAGATACAATATTACACAATCATAATGTACAAAACATCTGTTCAATTCATAAAACTACTCTTCTCACAATATGGCTCAATTAAAATCAATACTCATCCAACAACATTAATCAACATTTTCCACAAATTATTTTCACCTAGCATAAAGTAAATAATCAAGTAATCATCATTCTTCAACAACTTTTATGCAAGATTTTGTATAATTCAATTATTTGTTTCGCATATGGTAATTAGTATTTAGGAATATGATTAGATAGGAAGTTTTATGTTAATTATTTTTGGACTACCTATATATCAAATGTGATGTGAATCAAGGCTATGGATTTTCATATTCAACTATATGTTTCATAATATAACTCTCTATTATAAGCATAAAGCACGTCATAAAAGAGCATAAGCAACATTGAACAAGCAATTCACACAATTTTAAATGCATAGAGGGGATTGCTGACTAATTATTTCAACCTAACTTTTTCAATTGTCATAGTTTCCAAAGTATTGCACTAGGTTAATAACCCTAGTGATCACCAACTCATTAGTTCTTTGATCTCTCAACAAGGAACTCCCATAAACAATGTCTACAACTTGAAAACACAAGGAAACTATAATATTATGTGTTCAAGAACATCATAAGTTATAGAAATATCATAACAAAGAATATATAAATTAAAAGAATATGACACAATATTTAGTTGGAGAAACACTTGAATGGGTGAAACCTTTTAGGAAGAGTATGGTTCTAAGAATCCCAACACTATCTTAGGTATCACTACATAATGGTTACATCACCAACTTTGCTTATTGGAGCTATTTCAACATGTTTCAAGCTCTTTCATTCCTACTTTGTGCCTTAGGGTGATCCCACAATAATGTACCCTAGTTATGGGATGTGGAAAAGTAACGAGTCCAATGTGCCAAAATTTATAAAACACCTTTGAATGAAGTACCTTCCATCAAAGGTGATGCCATCATGGCTTTCAAATAAAGAGGGATTCAAATGAAGGTGGGTACCTTAGAATAAAAGGCCTATTTTCCATTTTATGCATTTCATGTATAGAATCACTTATTTTAGGACCTTTTAGAAAAGGCATTCTCTTCATTTAAAGGCCTTTTTTTGCCATTCTCCTACTATTCATAGAGTTTTTAGAATAAATTTTTGTTTCAAAGAAAGGGTTGGAACATCAAATAGTCATCATGACATGAGATTTTGTAGGATCATAGCCCTCAAAGGAAGCTTTCCAAAAATCACATTTTTTAATATGCTTTATAAATATTATATTTATTTTTTATTTTCTAGTGATCATATATTTTCTATGTAACATAAAGATCTTTGTTTGATGCATGTGGAAAAATAAAAAGATATAGTTTTTTTAAATACGTGCACTCCATATTGATGTTCTTATTTCAACAAAATGGTAATAATTTGATTATATATAAAAATTTATATGATAGAATAATATTGCTCTATATTATAAATTAATTTGAATTAAAAACTAATGAAAAATAAAAAAGCGATTTTTTAGTAAGAAAATATACATGTATTAAATATCAATGTTAATTCAATATATTTTTAAAAAATTATGAATTTGCCTCATTTTAAAAAATACTTATGTGTTAATGGAATACTATCACTCATTAAAAATACTATAAAGTGTACAAAACAAGTTACTAATAAATTCTTAAAGAAAAAGACAAATTATTTTTTAAATATTAAAAAAACATATTTTGATTCTACACAAAATCTAAAAAATCACTAGTTCATATTATCTTTAAATTCTTAATATTTTTCCTATTATTAGTGATAGAAACTAAAGTTTAGGTTAAAAATATTGATTTCAATATGCCACTTAGGATGAAAAGTGAGATCACTCAGGCTACAACTATCAAACCATGAGTACATCTGATAGATCTTACAAATATGAGCAATCAAGGAGTTACAAAGACAACCCTTCAAATGTGAAATTTATAGTACTATGTATTTATCTATCCCTTCTTGGTGCTATAAATGAGAGAACCACTAAAAGTGTCTTTTAGATTGCTCATGTAAGAAAGCCATGACACCTATATTTATATGGGGAAAGCACTTTTAGGAGAAAAAATCCACTCCAATTTTTTTGTAATGTATTATCAAATCAAATAGGAGATTACAACCCATATGTAGAGCAAGCCTTACTAGCATATGATCTTGGAGTATTTTTGATAGCATTCTAGCACTTGCAAATTTATACACATAATACAACTCCTCAAGTACCCAATTTATAGACAAAATGAACAAGCTGGAAACTATTTGTGGTTTTCTAAACCATGTGCAAAACCTCCAAGAGGTATGCAACCCAACATGAGTCCATACTCTAATGTCCCCTAAAAGATTCTATTGCACCGACTTGAAATAACACATTCTCTTACATTCTTACAACAATCATAACTAATTTAATCCACCTAACATGGGAGCCCAACTTGTTAAATAATTTAATCCACCCAACATGGGTGCACATTATTAAATAGCATAAAATATGAGAAAAATGTTAGTAGTTACTAAATAAACTCAATAATTGTCAAGGTTAAGACACCTTAATTCCCAACATTCTCCCTCTTGTCGAATACTTTACAAGCACCAAAAGGAAACATACCAACATGGAATCTAATTTCTAGGCACTGGAATATGCTAAAATCTAAACACCCAGAAATAATATTTTCAACCAAATGGACTTTACAATCATTAGTTGTCACCATATACTCTACCTTAGTTATGGAGAAAGTGACCACAACTTGTCACTTTCTCATCCAACTTATTGCACCACCATGTAAAAAAAAAAATCCACTAGTGAATCTTTTTCTATTGGCATCTTTAGCCCTATTTGAGTCCACACATCCACAAATATCTAGGAATTCTGATCTACTATAAAATTACCATGATAAAACAAGAAATAGTTTGAGGTACCTTAAAAATATTTAAAGATTCTTTTAATTACATCCCAATAAATCTATAATGGGTGATCCCAGAATAGTGGTTTACAATTTTTGGCCAAACTGGACACTAAAATTATTTTTTAAAACTAAATCTTCACATTCGGGCACCTATAGTGGCTAAAATGTGAAGAATTTGAAGATTATGCAAACTAGAGTCTCATCACATTCTGTCTGTAGATTTTAAAAATATTTTTTTCAAAATTTTTGGAATCAAATTGCACTTCTTTTTCCATCTCCCACGAAAACTAGTTTTTTTCAAAAAGCAGCATTTTTAAAAAGTGATGCACACTGTATAACACATAACTTTTTTTCCATGAAGGATAAAATTCTAATTCTTTCGAATTTAGATTCGTAACTCTGATATCTAGTGCTTCCACTTTGTTAGATAGTTTTTTATTGAATATTTTTTCTTTAATCAAGTTTCAAAGTTAGACCAATTACAATTCAGACATAGCGCGACTGTATTATGCATAACTTTTTTTGTATATATCAAAATTCAATTCTTTTTTTTTTGTTGGATAAAGGACTTCAATATCTGGTGCACTCATATTTTTCAATTTTTTTTGATAATCTGCTATTTTTCCACATATGCAGAATAAAGACCTTCATTTTCCATGAAAAACCTATGTTTAATAAAACTAGAAAAACAAATACATAATAAAACCAAAACATATTAAAATTATATTCGTTGGATAGCTCGTTCCAAGGACTAGCTGATTCCAGTTGGGTTTGTGAAGATTCCTCCATTTTCATCCTCAACCTGAGCTCTGAAGTGCCAAAATTCAGGGTTTTTTATGTCTCATGGGGGATGAGGAATAAAGGGGGTTTGAGCGAACCCCTAGGGGTTCACTCAAACTAGGGTTCATTCGAACCCCCCTTCTATAAGGGGTTTTGATGGATTTTTTGGTAGGAAAGTATTAAGAGGGTTCACCTGAACTTAGGTTCTAGCGAACCCCTAATGGGTTCGGTCGAACTAATAGGTTCTAGAGAACCCCTAATGGGTTTGGTCGAACCAATAGGTTCGTACGAACCCCTAAAATCATTTTTTTTGCCATGCATTCTTTTTTTGTGAGTTTTCCTTCCTCACTTCAATTGTAAACCACTATTGTGGCTTCACCCCTATCTAGGATGATACATAATCCTATTGAGAACTCCCATTTCTTGGGCAATGTTTGGTCTAGTATTGACCATAGCATGCATTAGACTTCCAGTTGCACTCTAAGAAGGCATCATGCTTATGTCTTTCATTTGAAATAGAGAAGCGGGGAATTTTGTAATAGATATTTTCACTTGAAAGTGTCATGTCCCTTTTCAAATAAATTTAATTTGAATAAATTAAAAGTCCATTCCTATTTTCCCAAGCTAAGGAAAAATAATGTGGGAATATTTTATTTAATATTTTGATTATTTTATCACAAATTATAGACATATTTTTGAGAAGTAATTATATATTAAATATTTTTATTTTATTACACAAGTGGGGCATGGTTTTAGAGAGGAGATTTTGTAATGACTAGTTTATAACAATTATGAGATGAATCTATGATAAGTTCAATGATAGGTTTTGCATGCAGTCAACGGTTGTAAGTGGTAGGTCATTTTTGGCATGCAAGGTGGAGTGGAATCTCAAAATATATTTTTCAATTAATATTTTTTACCAAATGGGGCATTTCTAGATTTGGGGCTATTATAAATATATAATTATTTTCTTTTAAAAGGAATTTTGATCATATTATATTCACAACTTCTTGTATGAGCACTTATGCTTTTACAATTCCAAGTTCCAAGGATGAAAAACCATTGAAGGTATAGATCATTGGATGAAAACCCATTGATTTCTAGAGGTAATATTACTCAAAGGTTGCATTTGTGCTTCAAATATTTACAAGATTTTATAGGTTGTTTCATTGTGTTGTGTGTGTGTGTTGCAAAATTTTAGGAAACTTTGTGTGGAGTTGTATTTTAATATTTAGTGTGAGTTTTCGTGGAATGTATGGATGTTTAGATCAGTAATTTTTTTTGTCCTTCCAAATCAATTTCTAGAGTTTTTAAGATTCATCTTTTAGATAGGGTGTAAATTCTTCTACACTTCAAGCTCTACAGACCTAGGTGGGACTCCCTAATAAAAATGTCACCAAATGATAAACCATTTTAATGGGGTATTTATTTAGTAGATTGATTCTCATATGTTATGACAAGGAGTTGTAGAATAATACATAGAAAATGGATAAATTATTTGCTTATCTTTAACACCAAGCATGAGAACACAAGATAATTAGCAATAACTTATTTACTTCTTACTATTTTTTATTTAAAAAGTATCTTGAACCTTGAATGAACTTAATTTCTCAACACTGGTACACATCCTTAGCTACAAAGTCAAATAGACATATAAATATTCTCATCACAACAATTCAAACATATTTTAGTTGATAATTCCTATTATTGACTTGCAATAAAATATCTGATGAATAGCATCCAAATATAATTCTACTTAAGAATCCCTATGCAACACAACACTCCTATATCTTATAAAGATTATTTACTCTATTCCTTGAACATAAAATAATTTATAAAATACCTAACACATAAATTTGTAACAATGAACTCAACAATCCTTGATCATTTTATTCATAAAAGTGAATTGCATTAAAATTTGGAGACAATTACCTTTTAATGGTAGTAAAATTCTCATACATTTCAACTAAAAATATACATTGGAGCTTCATAAAATAGTACTTTATAGACTATTCTTCTTTGACACTAAAACCTACACCTTATATCTTTACACTAAGACTAACCCAAAATTGTTCAAAACCCTTTACAATGAGGAATGAGTCCCCTTAAATAGAAAAAGTAATCATGCAAGCTCATGAGCTAGACTCATGACAAATGTGTTTGATATTTCATTTGAAACTTTTACAATTTTGTTATAAAAAAATGGGAACATAACCTGTTAGAATAATATTACCTTGCTAACTACCTAGAGAAGTTGTTGAAGGCATTGGGAGCTTGGAATTGGATCCTTCAAGGACCACTAGAAGCTAAAATGTTGAAAATGAATATTCTGAATTACTCTTAAATGTTGTGAAGCCTAAAACTATCATCTGCCTTATCACATATTTGACAAGGATGTTGTTATTGAAACTTGATAACTGATTGAAATGCAACTCAATGATTATTTATTATATTTTTCCAACGAAGAAGCCAAAATTCTCTATAATGGCCATTGGAATCCTAGCACTTTAGCAATTTTATCTAAGTGTGCATTATATCTAGCATCCAATATTCCTTTAGAATCCTTGTTAAAAAAATTTAGATTAAATTACAACCCTATGAGCTCATTCATTGTGATATTTAGAAATAAGGAATCAAGTTCCCCACTTGTGTAAATGAATGAACATAAATAAGGAATTATTGTGCTAAACTCACCTTTCCACTGATTGAGTGGCTTAGTTATTCCATTGGCATCTAGAATGTTTGGAATAATCCACTTCTAAATGTTTTCCAACATGTTCAATTTTCCCTTGAGTTGTTGTTCTATCTTTGGTTGATAGGACACAATTTCTCCTAGTAGATTAGCAACTTCATTTGTACTGACAAGCCCCTCTAGGAAATTTGGGTCAAATCTAGAGCACTTATAGACTTGTTAAATTGATAGCACCTTGGGAGTCCAGTCACTTAAAATATCTTTCAAGTTGTCCTAATACTACAAGTATCTAATATATGTATTATTTAAATTGTTGTACCCCTCCCGAGTGTCATCAAGTCTATTAAAAATCTTGGACAATCTATGTCCAATGAATTCATCTACCATGTCAATCACCCTCTTATTTCTAAATTCTTTTTCTTCGTTTAATTATTCATCTAGCTCCTTAATTTTTAAGAAAAAACATCCTTGTCCTACACTGGTACACTTTCTAAGCTTGATGCGGTGGTGAAAATAGGAGTAGCAACAACATGAGGGGACTGTAGGATATATTGTATCTTATTATATTATTTCATTAACCTTAGATTTTCTTCCTGTAATTTGTTATAGTCAACTTGTAATTTTTGGTGGTAGCCTTATTGAACAAGGTAGTATTTACAACACATGAAGTAGCTTGAGGATCAAAGGTGTCAGATAATATTTTAAAAATCATGCTCTCTATCAAATCTCTTATGTTCCCTTCTACTTTTGGATTGTTAGTTGTTAGATCCATGGCCCAAATGGCCAGATTTTCATTCGTTGTTCTAAAACCAAAATCAAAATAAGTTTTTTTTTTATTCCTCTTTGAGGAAGACTTACTCATCCTACCTTTTGATAGTGTCCAATACTAGTACTAGATAAATATCTTATTCATGGAGTAAGAACAAACCACTATCTTGTACAATCTTTCTCCCCTCATCTAGAGCAATATTTGCAATTCTAAAATCCACCTCCTACATAATTTATTTCTTGATTCCCTCCACTTGCGATGGGCTTTCCTCTCCTTTTCCCTTAATTTTCTTTGGAATTATTTTGTTTTTAATCTTATCAAATAGTCCTTGAATGCTTTAAATTTTATGAATTGATCATCATACATGAATTGGGTGCATGCTAAGGATTTGATGTCATTTGTCTCATTCTCTCTACCTCTAACATAATGGTTAATCTATCCTGAGGTTTTTCCAAAATATAAAATCTTTGAGGTGATGGGATAATATGATTTACCTCTTCATCTCTAATTATATTTTCCCTAATCTCCTTTGATTTTGGGATGTAAGTAGAGTATGCAACTAATGGTTTTACAACTTTTAGATGTAAGTAGAGTATGCAACTAATGGTTTTACAACTTTTATTTTCTTCTTTGGCTACTTAAGAGGAGGTGCAATGTAATCTAAGTATTTCCCAAATAGATAAATTAAATTTCGCTTTAATTTACTCAATAAACAAAGATATATATTATTTAAAACAATAATAATTAAACTATGCGACAATAATTAATCCATCAAATATTATTAGCATTAATATGCAACAATAAATTGATGATGAAAATATTTATAACATTTATGAGAAATAATTAAATCAATTAAACATTTAAAACAATGACTACATATAAAATTTACTAACGCATATCTGTAAATCATAGAGAGGTTGCTATCCAAAACTCAAGGAATAGTTATAGGTCCAAGATCTCCATGGCAATGAAGCGCCCCTGGAGGAAACTAATTCTTACAAAGAACCCAACCTACCTCATGACATAAATATCATAGCCCTAGCTAGGACACTCTTGAGTGTACATTGTACCCTGAGTTGGACACACACTATGTGCCCCTTCTCCAAATGTCTCTATAGAGAAGGGGGATTCACTGCTCATGAGTCTCTTGCTTACCAAGAGAGTCCCGAAGAATGAATTGCCCAATGAGTTGAATAAGATGAAATAGATTGCAAGAAATAGATTGAAAGCAGAGTTCTAGGAGTGATAAGGACCGAAAAATCAAATCATTGATATTTCTAAGATAGAAGAAGTTCTCGACAAGAGGATGACAACGTGGGAGTGAGACATCAACATGGCATGCTTAAGTCCCAAAGGCATTTTGGCATCCTATACGAACATAACACTAAGCCTCTAGACCAAAATCCAAAGGGTTTGCTAACTATTAGATTTGAGGTATGTTTAAACTATTGATTTAACTCAGAATGGAAAATGCCGATAAATGAAAAGAGAGGTGAAGAGACAACTTAAAAGCGGTCCTATGCTTTGAAAAATCTTGCAAATTTCTACACAATCAACCTGTGCACAAGGTGAATGGGGAAAAATATTGGAGCAATTTCGGGGCTTGTTATAGGCCAAACCTCGTTTTGGTGTTCCCACCTCCGCAGATTGCCAAATAGATAGAGAGAATAAAAGATATGATGCAGGAGCATCCAGTGGTACAGGGCAATCTTGCATCACCAAAAAAAAATTATTTTCTTTATTTTCTTTAATTGTTTTGAGTTTCATGATGGCACTTAAGGGGTATAAGACAGCAAGGCATTTGACATAGCGAAAATCGAGAACTTACTATTTTTAGTAAGTTAGCCAAAACGGGCTCATATGGACGTGAAAATTTACCCCAAGGAGCAGAGCTGAAAAACATTTATGGTCAGGAAATTTCTCCAATGTAGCTTCAAATTTAGATATAAAACTTTGGAGGCCCCAAAACAACTCAAAAAGTGGCCGAACTAGCCTACGGTAGATTCATGTGTCATAGAGCTTGTTGAGAGCTTTCCAAAAATATGCAATAATAGCTAATCAGACACCTAGATCAAGGGTTATGGCCCTGCAATGTTTGTCCTCTAAAAAGTGAATTTCTTAAAAATTTCTTCTTAGGCCAAAAATCAAACGACGAGACTTTTGGCGCCAAAACAAAAGGGGAAATTTGTACTTTCTAGAACATTCTAGGGCGGTTATTGGGGAAAATAAAAAGGGTTAAGTGGGGGTTGTAGAAGGTGGCCTTGATAGTGAAAATTGTGGCTCTGAATAGTATATTTTATTTTCTAAGTTGATTTTGTTGTCATGAATCAAGACCATGAGGCTGTAGCATGTAAGTTTTGAATCTGTAATTCCATTATTTGAAAATAATTGAAAGTGGGTTATTTTTCTGTCTCACAATTTTGTGTTGGTATCTATTGTTGTGATTTCTGTGGGTTTTGGCCAGTGTGGCCCTCATCAAGACACAAACAAAAGTAGAAACAAGAGTGATAAAAGAAAACCCTACTCAAGGAGAACCCGTATCATGAGACAAAGAAACAAAGTGATAAAAGCAAACCCTGCCCAAGGAGGAGAACTCGTATCATGAGATAAAGACACAATAGATAATGTACTAGCAAATATACAAGAATCAAGAGAGCATTATCAACAATCAATGGCTCCCTCTTAGCTTGATAGACACAATGTTAAGTGCTTGCAAGAGAGCTTTGGTTGTTAGAGAGACTTTAGTTCAGCAAAGATTCACCGTAGAAACAAGATGGAGAAGAGAAGAGCCAAAGAAGCAAGTTCGAATGAGAGAGTGATAGAATGAATGAGAATGAGAGCGAAAAGAAAGGTTTTGTTCAACTACATGGGCAAGAAGAGTTGTTACTCTCAACAATCTACCATAGAGACACGTGTTATAGGTTAAATATTTTGAGATTCCTCTTTTGAACTCATGAAAGTATGGTGACGCTAGTGCGTCACACGAACGTCCACACATCACGCAACCATCCAACTCATCATTTCATGAGAAATGAGGTGGAAGAATGTTGTCGCTTCATCATTGGTCCTTATGGAGTTGAAACATGAAATTCTGACTCATAAGGTTCTTTTCAAAAATGTGGCTAGGTGCCATAAATGCAAGGGTCAAATGTGCAAATGTGAAATTTCCATGGGGTGCAATTTTACAACATTACATTTTTCCCCCACTTTAGTGAGCTGATCTTTGGGAAAAATTAGCTACACTAAAGTAGAAAAGAGAACGTTAGAGAAAACTCAAAAATTTAATTTTTTTTTTATGGATTTTCATACCAAAAAGGATACTATAGAGGTTGTAGAGGTTGAGCAGGTAGACCTACCAATGATATCCCTAGCGATCAAGCTCAACGAGAAACCACAAAATTTGACGTGAAGTTTCATTCTACAAAACTCAAATTTAGGCGAGCTCAAAAATCAGAGTAAGCTACCAAGGCGAGAAGAATGCTCAAGAAAAATCTAGTGGTTTAGAAGAAAAAAAGATGATGAAGAGGTGAGTATATGCCCCCTCCTGATTTTCCCCCCAACTTGGTGGGGTAAGAATAGGAAAAATGACAAGACCATGATTGTTGGGAAAAATGGATCCCAGGGGGCCTATATATACCCAGGTGGGCTCCTAGAAGGGTCATTTTCACTATTCATGGTGAGTGTTTTGTTGACTTTTGTGAAAGAAAAGCCAAAAAATGCCTCGCAGAAGGGAGTTTGAGGAGCCATGGATTGAGAAACTACATTGGGTGGTTTCCAAGGGATGTGAGGTTGACCAAGTAAGTCTAAGAACCCATTTTTGTGTCTTATTACAATTTTTTAGTATTTTTTTCAAAATTTAGAGCACAGGCATCCTAGCAGTGTGAAGGCATCTTGTTGGCATGCTAGCATCCCACCAGCATGTTGGAGGGTTTTGGTCATGTTGGGGTCCTCCAGGTGCGTTGTTGTCCAAGCAACTCCAATGGCGGACCTCATACAACACTGTGTCATGCAGATGTCTGTGTGATGCACCTGTGTCCCAAAGGCCATACTTAGAGAAAATTTGATGTAGAAGTTACAAGTTTTTGATGTAGATGGATCTGACTTGAATATTTCTTATTTTGTAAGATTACTCGGAGATGCGAGAGCATGGCAATGAATGCATGCTTCAGATGCTCCATGATCACATGCAACACATGTCCCCTGATGAGGAGAGGCATCTTCAAAGGGTAGGCCTGTGGTGGGCTTACACTATGCCTGAAATTCTCTATCATGATCTCATGCTCATGGCACTGATGGAGTGGTGGGACTCAACCACTTTGACATTCCACCTTCTAACGAGAAAGATGACCGTCATGTTGGAGGATGTCTACTGGATCACCAACCTCCCCATCCGTGGATGTCAGGTGGTGCTAGATGATGCATGCTTGGTGCAAGAGTGATTCGAGGGTATCTAATATTATGTAGGGTGTACAGACCTTGGTGACGAGACCTGCCATGTCTATATTCATTAGTACAAGCATGAGAACATGATAGTTCCTCATGTTCAAAGGGTGATGGTCATGATGGTCACCATGTAGGTGACCATGGATGGGTGGGGCTCTCACCTTCACAGGGGCCTTGTCCACACTATAAGAGCCATGGAGGAGCAATGAATCATCTTTGTGTGGGGTCACAATATGCTCGCACACTTGTACCGAGAGTTGGGTAGGTTCATGCACTATGAGTACATAAGCCTCACTGCTTGCACACTATTACAGGTGTGGGAATTTTCTCATATCACTTGCACCTAGCCAGTCGAGTATCCCCAGGGGATAGAATCCAATAGGTTGATGGCACATGTGTACAATGGAGGTATGAGGACCTCTAGTTTTAGAGACTACAGTTTGATACATTGCGGCTTGACCAGGTTAGATGGAGGCCATATAGAGGTATTTGGTGGGTAGATGATCATTGGTAGCTCTGCAACATGCAGCATGAGCAATTTTTGATAGTCCACATGGATTTTATGATTATGCCCTTTTATTGGTAGTGGGTTATGTGGTTGTTCGACATTGTACAAATGATTTCGCTGACGTTGCCATCATATGTGTGAATAGTTAGGAGTGTCATGAGGTCGGATGACCACTGATGTCCCACCATCATAGCTGTCATTCAGAGTGACGATGAGGTAGAGGATCGGGATCAACCTCTGATGCTACCTTTGGATGATGTAGGGATTGAGGAGTAGGCATTTCCAACAGGAGGAAACATAGGTGATGATGACAAGCAGGAGGGAGAGGTAGTGACACAAAGACTGAGGCAGTGACATAGGATCTCATCTCCTCCATCTATTGTCCCAATTATGATGAAACCACAACCACCTACAATAGCTATCATCCCTGCCATAGCAATAGTAGCAGTAGCGATAGGTGCAAGAGATGGAGGTCCTAGTGTTGCTCCTCCCCCTAATCAACACTAGCGTACTAGGGACCTAGGTATAAGAGTTACTTATGTTATTTCTTTTTTAGTACTTTTAGTTTCATCTCATTTATATACATGTATACATGTTTTGATATATCATGCAATACTGATGGATCTACTATTCTATGGTTACAGTGGGAACATAGGAGTGGATTGCGTTCATTACATTGTGTATTTCAGAGGTGGCTTCGATCGTTCCAATCAGGGGGAGTGTCTTGGACGCCTACATGCTGACCTCAATAGGGAAACATGCCCAAAATTTTGAGTCTATGGTGCTCTTAAGGACAACATATGATGAGTCGAGGGTGGAGGTGGTCTAGAGGATAGCCGATGTGACCACCTTGACAGGGTAGAGGGATCAACAGTTGGTGGAGATACAAACTATGCTCACCAAGAGAGATGAGGTGAGGACAAGAGAAGAGAGTGTTGGGAGGGCATGTGATGCTCTTTAGAGCCAACTTGATGACCTTGGTACACAGGTAGTAGCTGTGAGATTAGTGACTGATCCATAACTGCGAGAGGACCTCAATAGGGCGGAGTTGGAAATAGTCAAGCTGCACAGTGAGATTAGGGGATTACGAGTGAGCATGTTAGTCTTGCGATCACACAGATCTTGATACATCACTTTTGTCTAGCCTCAAGCATGCTCACCACCAGGACCAAAGGGCTCAAGGAGCCACGCACCTAGAGCCTAGATGTCAATTTTGTTATGGGACATTTTTGTACTGATGATATATACATTGCATAGTGTTATTTTTGATGTATAGACATTGAAAGATATATAGCCACCACTATTTTTTTATGATAGTGGTACAATACAAGTACTTGACATACATTTGATATATATATACATATATATGGTGTTTGTCTTTATGTGTATGCTTTTTATTTTCATGTATGATTATGTTGTTGGTATGTGGCAACATATCATGCTATACTATACACTCCTCATGTATCCTTGCCAGGGTCTAGGGTCGGGCCGGGCCCTGGGTAGGAGTTCGGGGGTGACAGCCCCCCGAAAAGCAATGGTTCAAGGGTGGCAGCCCCTGAGAATTTTTTTTCCAATTTTTTGCTTTGTCATCGACAAAAGAAAAAAATGACTTTGTAAAACCCTAATTCTGGAAGCTTCTAAAAAGATTGTTATAAGCAGTTGGGATGGGATTTGCAGTGTGGCATTATTAGCGAGATTGTAATATGTTTTACACTAGATAATAAAATCATTGGATGGTTGCGGTTTTGTGGATGTAGCCCAGATTGGGTGAACCACGTTAAATTCTATATGTTGTCTTCTTTCTGCTATAATTTTATGTGTGTTTTATTTCTCTATTTTATTGATCAAACATGCATTTAATTGTTAGATATCTACCTTCTATCCCTAACAAGTTGTATTAGAGTAGGTTGTGTTCAATTATGGTCTACAAGAAAGTCTCACTGTTGAGTGGGAGTCTCACGATTAAGTGGGAGCAATGGTAGACAAGGGTAAATTGAAGGTAGATAAATTCAATGGGAAGAACTATTAGTTATCGAAGATGTAGATGGAGGATTGTCTCTATCGGAAAGATTTATGGAGGCCATTGGAAGTTATAGCTAAGAAACCAACAACAATGAGTGATGAGGATTAGAATCTTCTGGACAAAAAGGCACTAGGAGCCATTCATTTATGCCTGGCACAATCGGTGGAATTCAATATTACAATAGTAAAGACGACTCAAGAGTTGATGGAAACCTTGGTGAATTTATATGAAAAGCCTTTTGCTTCGAATAAGGTATTTCTAATGAAGTGTTTATTTAATATGAAAATGGTAGAAGGTGGGTTAGTTGCTAATCATTTAAATGAGTTTAATATAGTTACTAGTCAATTAACTTCTGTAAATGTAAACTTTGATGAAGAAGTTAGAGCTCTTTTGATTCTGTGTTCTTTGCCTGAAAGCTAGAATAGCTTGGTAATGGCTGTTAGCAATTCTATTTTTCGTTCGAATACATTGAAACTTAATGATGTTGTTGGTGTTATTTTGAGCGAGGAAATTCATAGGAAAAGCTTAGGTGGAATATCCACATCAGGCAGTGTTTTGAATGCAGAAAGAAGGGGCATAACAAAGGAGAGAGGAAACAATTCTAGAAGTCGTAGGAAGTCATGAGGAAAATCAAAGGACAAAAGGTCCCAATCTAGAGATAAGAGGGATTGTTGGTACTGTGGTAAGCCAAGTCATTTAAAGAAAGATTGTTGGTCTCAGAAAAATAAAGGAGACAAAAAGGAAGGCAATAAAGAGGAAAATGTGGTAAGTAATAAATATGATGAGTATGCTTTGATTCTTTCCCTTGATAATGCTGATGATTCTTGGGTGTTAGATTTAGGGGCTTCATTTCATGCTACACCCCATAGAAGTTATTTTCTTGATTATGTCCAAAGGGATTTTGGGCTGGTTTATTTAGGAGATAACAAACCCTGTCAGATTTTTGGAAAGGGAAGAATCAAGATTAAGTTGCAGAAAGGGAATCATTGGCTACTACATGAGGTAAGACATGTTCCAAAGTTAAAAAGAAATTTAATTTTAGCAGGGCAACTAGATGATGAAGGTTGTGTGTTACATTTAGTGATAAAAATTGGAAGGTTACAAAAGGTGCCTTAGTGGTAGCAAAATGTGTGAAAGTAGGCACCTTATATCTTTGTACAGTTCATACTGTTTCTTCTACTTTAGCTATTGCAGATAAGAATCAATGTTCAGGAACAGTTGTTGCAGTTCAACAGGCAGAAAATTAGATAGTTGCTATGGATTTTGAATCATCACTGTGGCATAATAGACTTGGGAATATGAGTGCAAAAGGTATGAAAATACTTCATTCAAAGAATGTTTTACCAGGTTTGAAATGTGTTAATATGGATTTTTGTGAAAATTATGTGTATGGAAAACAAAAGAGAGTTAGTTTTCTCAAGGATGGGAAGCAAAAGAAAGATGAGAAATTGGAGCTTGTGCATACGGATGTATGGGGACCAACTCAAGTATCTTCTCTCAGTGGCTCTTGCTATTATTTCACTTTTATTGATGATGCAACAAGGAAGGTATGGATTTATTTCCTTTGGAAGAAATCTGATGTATTTGAAACTTTTAAGAAATGAAGAAGCTTGGTTGAAAATGAGACAGGTAAAAAGTTAAAATGTATCAAATTTGATAATGGTTGTGAGTATTGCAACAAAGAGTTTGAAGATTATTGTTCCTCTAATAGTATTCATAGGCAGAAAATGGTTCCAAGGACTCCATAGGAAAATGGAGTGGCTAAGCGCATGAATAGAACAATAATGGAGCATGCACAGACTATGATATTGCGTGTTGGGCTGCCTTTAAATATGTGGGAAAAGGCTATAAACACTATTGTTTATTTAATCAATAGAGGTCCCTCAAATCCTTTGGGTTGTGGTATTCCAAAGGAAGCATGGAAAGGTAAGAAGGTGAGTTATTCTTTTCTCAATACCTTCAATTGTGAAGCATTTGTACATGTAGATTCTGAAAATAGAACTAAGCTTGATACAAAATCAAAGAAATGCATATTTGTTGGATATGGCATTGATGAATTTGGTTATAGGCTTTGAGATTTTGAAAATCAAAAAATTGTGAGAAGCAAGGATGTCCTATTCAATGAAAAAGTGTTGTACAAAGATCAGTTGCAACAACATGAGAAGAAAGAAAATGATTATGTAGTGTTGGATGATACACCAAACAACGATGTTCTAGTGGTTCCTCATGCTCCACAACAACAACAACAAAAAATTACCACAAACTAGACAGTGAATGTTAGACGATCTTCAAGGATAAGTAGACCTCTAAGAATATTTTCTCCCTCTTTGTATTCTATTTTATTAGCTAATATTGGTGAACCAAAATGTTATTATGAAGCTATGTAGGTAGATACCAAGGTTCAGTGGGAGCTTGGAATGGAAGAAGAAATGGTCTCCTTGCTAAAAAATCAAACTTGGCAATTATGCAAGTTGCTTGCAGGTAAAAAGGTTTTACCAAAAAAATAGGTTTATAGGATGAAAGAGGAGGATGGAGGTAAGAAAATATTTAAATCTAGATTAGTTGTAAAGGGATTTGCATAGAAAAAGGGTATTGATTTTGATGAAATCTTTTCTCCAGTTGTTAAAATTACTTATATTCATACGGTTTTAAGTATTGTGGTTGTTGAAGATTTGCATTTAGAACAACTTGATGCTACAACAACCTTTCTCCATGGTGATTTGGAAGAGGAAATATACATGTAACAACCACAAGGATTTGAGGTCAAAGGTTAAAAGAGAAATTGGTGTGTAGATTGAAGAAAAGTTTATATGGCTTGAAGCAAGCACCTTGACACATTAAAATTGATAGCTTTATGGTTGAGCATGACTATAGTCGGTGTAATTCAGACCATTGTGTTTATTTTAAGAGGTTAGATGATGATAGCTACATTATTTTATGTTTATATGTTGATGATATGCTTGTAGCAGGGTCTAACATGAATCACATAAAGAAGTTACAACAACAGTTAGCAAATTCATTTGCTATGAAGGATTTGGGGGAAACAAAGAAAATCCTTGGTATGAAGATTACAAGAGATAGGAAAAATAAAAAAAAAATGTTTTTATACAAAACCGTATATTGCACATGTTGTAGTTGTTAGAAAGTATATGAGTCATCCCGGTGTTGAGCATTGGAATGTGATAAAATGGATTCTCAAGTATTTGAGAGGTACATCCAATAAATGTTTATGTTTTGGGGGCTCTAATACTAATTTAAAAGGCTATGTTGACTCAGATTTGGCAAGGGATATTGATACCAGGCGGAGTACCACATGTTATGTATTTACAGTTGGTGGGAAAACAGTGAGTTGGATTTCTTGGTTGCAAAAGGTGGTTGATTTATCCACCACAAAGGTAGAGTATGTTGTTGCAACAGAGGCGACAAAGGAGATGATATGACTGCAATTTTTCATGGAAGAGTTGGGAAAAAAATAGGATGAAAATTACTTGTTTACAGACAACAAGAGTGCTATACATTTTGCAAAGAATTTTTCCTTGCACTCTAAAACCAAACACATACAGATGAGATATCATTTCATTCGGTCAGTGTTGGAGGATGGACAGGTAAAGCTAGGAAAGATACATACAGATGCCAATCCAGCATATATGTTTACAAAGGCAGTGGCAAGGGAGAAGCTAAGCTCCTCTTCAACTTTGGTTGTCCTTCAAGGTTAAATTCAAGTATAATAGAGAAACAGGGTCCAAGGTGATTATTTCCAGTTGGAGCTGTAAGTGCAACGGTGTCATCCAAGGTTAGTCTCCAAGTGGGAGATTGTTTTGGTGTGGATCCTGATCAGTCTCCAAGTGGGAGATTGTTGGTATGTGGAAACTAATCATGCTATACTATACACTCTTCATGTATCCTCGTTGGGGTCTAGGGACGGGCCAGGCCCCGAGCTGGGGTTCAGGGGCAGCAGCCCCTGAAAAGCGGGGGTTTGGGGGTGGCAGCCCTTGAGAATTATTTTTTTCCCATTTTTCACTTCGTCACCAACAAAACAAAAAATTGACTTTGTAAAACCCTAATTCTGGAAGCTTCTAAAAAGCTTATTATAAGTGGTTGGGATGGGAGTTGCAGTGTGGCATTATTAGGGAGATTGTAATATGTTTTACACTAAATAATAAAATCATTGGATGGTTGTGGTTTTGTGGATGTAGCCCAGATTGGGTGAACCACATTAAATTCTCTGTGTTGTCTTGTTTTTGCTATAATTTTCTGTGTTTTATTTCTCTATTTTATTGATCAAATCTGCATCTAACTATTAGATATCTACCTTCTATCCCTAACATATGTAATGGATGTTATACATATGGATGTATCTTTAGATTAGATGTTATCATGATCTAATAAACACACATGGATTATGTTAATTAAATACAATGATGATCTAATTTCCTAACCAAAAGATGTAATCAAATGCAATGCACATACACCTAGCACAATAAAACACATGTATGTAATTCCTAATTAAAGAAATTAACCACACACACACACACATGTTCACATCATAATACAAAATACAACAATATGTTAATGAATGAATGTCACAAACACATGACACATAGACACTATGCATATTAGTATCAACGAAGATGCATTGATCACATTGATAGGTTATTTTAGAGGTGTTTCATCCATAGATGAAAATCTATAAGCACCAGAACCATACACGAAGATGACAATGTAAGGGCCTAACCAATCAGGACTAAGCTTTCCCTTTTGATCAAGCAACACATTTACATTTCGCTGATTCTCATAGAGGACTAGGTCGCCTACCTTGAATGTCTTAGGAAGAACACTTTGATTATAGTGTTTAGAGAGCGATTGTTGATAAGATTTAAGGTGGACAAGGGATTGTAATTGATGCTCATTAAACAACTCAAGTTGATGCAAATGATTAGCATGGAAAGTTTAAACATCAATTAACCCTTAAAGGGAAACTCACAAAGATAGAATTTCCAACTCTAAAGGCATGATGGCCTCAACATCATACACAAGGTTGCATGGTTTTGTTCTTGTCACTATACCAAAACTCATGCGATAAGCCCACAAGGCATTTGTTAATTGAGTGTGCCAATCTTTACCATGTTTGTTTATTGATTTTTGGAGAAAAAGCTTGAGTTTTATTAGACGCTTTGGCTTGGCCATTAGATTTAGGATAGTATGGTGTAGAGAATCGATGCTGAATATGAAAATTCTCCAAGAATTGCTTCATCTCTTCTTAAATAGAGTACCATTATCAGAAACAAGGGTAGAAGGAAATCCAAAGTGAGCAATGATATTGTTCAAAAGAAAGCTACAGATGGCTTTAGCATTCGTGGACTGAAGTGAAATAGTTTTGACCCATTTCGTAAAGTAATTTGTAGTGGTGATGATAAAGGCATGTACTTTAGAAGAAGGAGGTGATATTTTACCAATAATATCCAACCCCCATTTTGCGAATAGCTAAGGAGAGGTTTGATTTTGAAGCTCTTGAGAAAGAGAATGAATGAGATGACTATGTTGCTAACATTGAGGATACTTCTTGAAAAATTCAAAGGAGTCCTCCATTTTTTTCCAAAGTATTCCATATGGATTAATTTTCACACCAAGGATTTACCACCAAAATATCCACCCCTAGACCCTGAGTGGGCTTCCTTAAGGGAAAGGGTATTTCCTCTTTAGTGAGACGCTCAATAAGAAAACCATTGTAAGAATTTTGATAAAAAAACATCTGACAATACAACATATCGGACTACAAGTTTTTGTATCTAAGTGTGATCATTTTTCATAGCATCATCGACAAAATTTCCAGTCTTCAAATAATTGTAAATGTTAGAATATCATTCCCTCGAGTCTACATGAGCATACATGAAAGCATCAGATTCAGGTTGATCTGGTAAAGTGAGAGTGTGAAGAATATGTACTACAAAGTGGTATTATTCTATATCCTTATCCAAAGAAACAAGGAAGGCAACACTCACCATGGCATCAACATGTTAGCTTTCTCTTCTAGGAACGTTGTCTATCATGAAAGAGGAGAAATGATCAAGCAGGGATAAGGCCAAATCTCGATATTGAGATAGCTTATTCTTCTTAGCTTGATACGCCTTTGTGATTTGGTTTATAATTAGTTTATAATCACCATGTATGTGAAGATGTTTGATGTGTAATGCAATCACGACACAAAAGCTAGCGATAAGGGATTCATACTCAGCTATATTATTTATGCAATGGAATTCTAATTGAAATGATAGAGGGAATGGATTACCCTTGAGTGAGATCAAAACTATCCCCACTCTAGAGCCATCTTGACATCTCAATCCATCGAAATAAATCTCCCATACAGGCTCATGATCAGTGGAAAAAAGCTCTTCATCTAGAAATAAATCTGAATTAGGGAAAGAGCAAGATGAGGTCCAAGCTTCCACCAATTTATTGGAAACAACTTGACCCTTAATGGATTTTTGAGTTACAAACTTGATGTCAAACTTAGAAAGAAATATTACCCATTTCACCAATCTCCTAGCAAGATCGGCTCTAGTGAATAGATGTTTTAGAAGATCACCTTTTACAATGAAATGAGCTTCAACATGAAGAAGATAATGCCTTAACTTCTGTGTCACAAAGATGAGAGCCATACATTGTCTCTTCATGGTGGAGTAATGGGTTTCATAATCAACAAGAACACAACTAATATAGTAGACTGCTCTTTCTCCACCATCATCATCATACATAGCCAAAAAAGTGGCTAGGGCATGAGGTGATGCAGCGAAATAAAGTAGAAATGTTCTATCCTGCATAGTCAACATTAAGATAGGAGGATTGGTCAAATAAATTTTCATGGACTCAAAAGCTTTCTCGCACTCATCATCCCATCTGAATCAAACATCTTTCTTCAAAAAATGTGCGAAGGGAAGGGTGTGGTCAACCAACTGAGATATGGATCTACTAATTTCCTAAATCTTCACCTACAAACTATGCAACTGAGAGATGTTTCTAGGTGGAGGCATGTTAACAATCGCATCAATCTTATTAGTGTCAACTTTGATTCCTCGGTGAGAAATAATAAAACCTAAAATATTTCTTGTGTCAATGTCAAACAAACACTTAAGAGGGTTTAGTCTCATCTTATAGAGTCAAATTCTTTCAAAAATAAGACGAATATTTTCTATGTGATCTAGATGATTCATAGACTTAGCCAAGATGTCATCAACATATTCTTCTAGGATTTTTTGAATGAAATCATGAAAGATTAAGGCCATCGCCCATTGGTAAGTTGTTCTTGCATTCTTTAACCCAAATGACATAACCACATAACAGAAAGCACACCACGGGGTAGTGAAGGTTGTCTTATATTGATCTTTCAGGTTAATATGAATTTGATTATAGCCTAAAAAGCCATCCATGAAGGACAACAAGGCATGGCCTATAGTTGAGTCTACAATCATATCGATATTAGGCAACACAAAATCATCCTTAAGAGAAGCATTATTAAGATCACGAAAGTCAATTGATGCAAATGTGAACACAACCATCAAGCTTGCTAATCATAATGATATTCAATATCCAAGGTGAATAGTCAATATGATAGATAAATCCTTCTTTTAATAGCTTCTCTATCTCAATCTTAACCAACAACATGACCTTGGGATTCATATTTTAGATCTTTTGATTAAAAGGATTGGCATTGGGACCTAGGACGATATTATGAACCACCATAGACTCATCAATACCGAGCATGTCCTCATATGACCAAGTGAAGATATCAAGATGAGAATGTAAAAATTCAAAATTTTGTTTAGACTCTTCTGGAGAAAGGAATTTCCCAATCTTAATTACCTTTTTAGAGGATTTGCGATCCATGAAAACATCAATAGTATTCCCTTTAAGGAGAGAACTACGGTCTTCAGGATGGGGAATAGGAACATCATCATCCACGTTAGTTAGAGGAACCTCCTCGTCCACACTCAAAATGAATTCTCCAAAGTATGATTGTTTATGCAAGTGATATATCAGAACCACCATTTATGGTGAAAAGAAGGAAAATGGGAATAGACACCTAAGAATTCTTCTAGAGCTTCCTCCAAAGACAAAACATGTAGGAGAACTTCATCAGGATCTACTTTGCTCTTAGTTAGTTCAGGATGAACTAGGACAAGAGGCTCAATGGAGATCATGTTAGCTCTCCACCATGGTTTCTGCATAGACTATTCAAGAGAACAACCTAGCCCCAAGTTTTGCTTGCAAGGCCTAACTTGGATAGGGACTTGAATTCCTTGTTTGATATTCCCACAACCTTTATGGTTATAACCATATTTGGAGACTAGTTCATAACTTGGGCCGTATCATGTTTTAAAAGCCTGAGAAGAAGGTGAATCCACATAGAGAGTGTCATTCCACCAATGGGTGTTAAATGTATCCACGGGATCATAATCATCCTTCTTGACAAGGCTGCAAACATTAGCTCCCTCAACAAAAGCATGATTATCTTCCTCAGCAGGGGTGCACTCACTTTCCTTAATAGGATCCCAATTGTCCTTCTCAATTAGAAGATGATCAACCTTCTTAGCTAAGGTGTATGATACCATTGGGATTCAAGGTGGATAGGGTCAAATTTATATTATTCGATGAAGAAATTAGAGAAATACAAGGACCTCCAATCATCACCAAAACATGCATTCGATTTAGAAAAAGAAGTGGAAGGGAAAGACTTAAGATTCCTTAGTTTGGGTTGTCCTTCTTTAGGTTCATTTTCCTCAAGGGTGGTCTTCAAGGGATGCATCACTGAAGAGGATGCCAAAACATCAAATAATAATGATGGAATACAATTCTTAAGAGTGGAAACAACTGAAGCCCAACCAACAACTACCAACTAATAGAGGTGCACAACCTCACCTAGTCAACCCTAATTGTAATAATTTCATTATTAGCAAAAAATTTAATGCAACAATGTAAGGTAAAGGTTACAACCCCCAAAGCATGAATCCAAGGACTTCCCAAAAGAATATCGTAAGGTAAGGGACCAATCATTACATAAACCAGAGTGGGTATGATAACAAGACCTAGCATCAAAGGCAAGATTATCATGCCTAGGGCTTGATGACCAACATTATCAAATCCACAAATGTATAGAGAAGCAACTAAAGAAGAAGAATCAATTTTGATCTTAGGTAATAAATCTAGGCCACATATGTTGAGAGCTGAACCAGTGTCAGTGAGAGTATCTCTAATACCAATGTTATTAATGTTAACTATAATCATCAAAGGATTTTCTTGTTTCTACACATCTGGGGGCAGGAGTTCTTGCGAATAGAATGTAATATTTAGTGAATCCACATGAATATGAGCCATCAATGCATTGAAATTTTCCAACCTAGTGGAGGTAAGCAAGAGGATCTTTTACAAGGCTTCCTAAAGCATACCTTGATAAACCAGAGCAGATTGAAGTAAATCCTATAGTGAAATCTTGGTTGGAGTAACACAGAGTTTCTCGACAAGATCGTTATCACCAGGTGCTTTAGTCATGGGTTTAGGTGTTGAAGGAAGACTTGGTTGTGAAGGTGGTAAATAGGTTGGAACATAAGTAGGTTGAGAATTATATTGATCCAAGTTCTATTGATTTCTTCTAGTATTATGCGTATGCCCTACGACATTATAAGAATCCGTAGCTTTTAATAATCTCGTGTAAAGGTCTGATGAGTCATTAGAGACTAGAACCCCGTGAATAAAATACATCCTCTTAGGAGAAGGGCTAGCTGGATTCAAGTAAATGATGGGTCTCTTAGGCCTTTTAGGGGCCACAAAGATAGTCACTACATTCACAGACTTCTCGATTCATGAAGAGGAAGTAGATGTTTGTGATGAAGACATTTGTTCAGGAGGTCTAAAAATAGGAGAAGATACCTATACGAAATCATCCATGGAATCCTCTAACATATCAAAATATTCCTTAGAAAAAGCATTATCATAAAATTTAAAACATTGCAAAAAAAGGTCCGACATTGTTCACATTGGGTTCACCAAAAATTTAAAGAAGGGGGATTCACTGCTCACGAGTCTCTTGGTTACCAAGAGAGTTCCAGGGAATGAACTTCCATAAACTACCTCAAAATACCTAATGAGTTGAATAAGATGAAAGAGATTACAAGAAATAGATCAAAAGCAGAGTTCCAGGAGTGATAACAGACAAACAACTTTCAAGACCAAAAGAGAAGATCATTGAGATTTTTGAGACAAAATGAGAAGTTATTGACCAAAGGATGATAGTGTGGGAGCAAGACGTCAATGCAGTGTGCTTAAGTCCCAGAGGCACACTGGCATCCTTTACGAACATAACACTAAGCCTCTAGAGAGATATTCAAAGGATCTACTAATTGTTTTATATCTGAGGTCTGTTTGAACTATTGATTTAATAGAGAATAGAAAATGTTGATAAATGAAAAGGGAGGTGAAGATCCAACTTACATGTGGTCCTACACTTTTAAGACTCCCATAAAGCTCCACACAATTAACTTGCACACAAGGAAAAAAAGGAAAAATGTTGGGGCAGTTTCAAGTCTTATTGTAGTCAAACCCTAGTTTTGGTGTTCCCACCTCCACAAACCACTAGATAGATAGAGAGAATAAAAGACAAAGAAAAGTAGACACAAGAGTGATAAAAGAAAACCCCACTCAAGGAGGAGAACTTGTATCGTGAGATAAAGACATAATAGATAATGTAATATCAAATAGAGAAGAATAAAGAGAGCATTTCCAAGAATCTGTGGATCCTTCTTAGCTTGATAGACACAATGTTGAGTGCTTGCAAGAGAGCTTTGGTTGTTGGAGAGGATTAGTCCAGCAGAGCTTCACCATAGAAAAAAGATGGAGAAGAGAAGAGCCAAAGAAGAAATTTTGAATGAGAGAGTGATAAAAGGAATGAGAGTGAGAGTGAAAAGAAATGTTTTGTTCAACTGCATGGGTGGGAAGAGTCGTTAATCTTGAAAATCTACCATAGAGACACATGTCACGAGTCAAAGACTCTGAGATTCCTTGTTTGAACTTGTGAAAGTACAAGGACACTAGTGCACCGCATGGACTTCCATGTGTTGTGTAGGCATCCAACTCATAATTTCATGAGAAATGAGGGCAGATTATTATCACTTCATCATTGGTCCTTATGGAGTTGAAATCATAAAATTTTGACTCATAAGGTTCTTGTCAAAAATATGGCTAGGTGCCATAAATGCAAGGGTCAAATGCACAAATATTAAATTGTCATGGGGTGCAATTTTATGACATTACAGTCTCAATACCAACCAATGACCCTAACCTTCATTCCTTTGTACCCTCTAAATTTCTCTTTTCCTTTTTCTCTTCTCTCCTTGAATGTAATCCCTTCTTGAATTTTTTCCATGCCCCTTTCCAAGTCTCACGTAAATTCTTTATATAAGCTTAAGGGGTGGTTTCCAAACCATCACACCCTTTCACAAAGGTTTTCTTTAATAATTATTTAAATAAATAATTATTCTTCCCCTTTTTAAAGAGTGTTTATACATATCCTTTATTTTCTAACTCCTTTTTAATTCTAAAGGGTTATTTCATAGTTTTCTCTTCTCTTGGAGAAAAATTCACTTAACAATTATCCTCTTGTAAAGTAGTTATTGTCCTTAGTTGCATGACATGCATCTACATCACAACTCAAAAATATATAATCAATAATTGAAGAAATTGAAATTGAATACATTTATTTATTTATTTCTTCATCTACATCCTTTTCTTCTTTTAATTCATATATATCTCTTTTTTATTTTATTTTAATTTAACAATTAATTTCAAGAGAATAATTTTTCCAATCAAAATTATGACAAAGACTATACATATACATACATATCAGGAATTTTCAACTAAAGAAACTAATTCTTATTCTATATGTTTAATCAAATATATTTCAACTTTATCAATTTTTCTCTCATGGAATGCATATTCCTTAAAATAGATTTTTTAATCACTTATGTGAATCTTTAACATTAAATTTACAAAATTATTATCATGTATTGAAATAATATTTACCTAGTGAATAACATGCATATCCCCTACTATGTATTCACTCATCATTGAACTACATATAATCTATATACTCAAAATATATTCTAAGATGATAATCATGCATTCCAGATTACATGAGTATCCTCTTTTCCTATACAATACTTTATATGACACATGTACACAACTTTTGGGTTGATCAAGTCCAATAACAAAGTACAATAGAATAAAACATGGTAATATTTCTAGGCATCTTAACATGAATATAACAATAATAAATTATTTACATGCATAGATCACTTCATAGAGAAACATTAGAAGTAATCCTTCATTTATTTTAACTAGAGTGCACCCACCTAGAATAAAACTATATTAACTAGAATGTACCCAATATCAATAGCTAACCCATCCCTTATTAATTCTTAATCTTGTTGACACATCAAGGCCCATGTTCCATGATATAAGACTCATTCAAAGCTATATTAAGTGGGAAAATCTATATTAAGATACTACTTGACAATTGGATTATATAAATTTGAAGCTTTCTTATCATTAAACATTATGTAGGAACATCTTACATTCTTGTGATAACAATGTGTATATAAATGTTTATATAATGAGCAAAGAGTGGGTAGGTCACCACAAACCTCTTAAAGGAAAGAGTTAGGCTTTAACTATCATTCCCATAACTAATTCTAAAGTGAACTATTACATCATTAATCTTATGAAGAAGGGGGAAATCACTAAAGTAGGATTTTGCAACTATTTCATAATTTCTATGTTTAAATATGAGCCAAGATATTAATATTATAAAATCCACAATCTTTAATACTAAGCTAGATATTAAAATCATTGTTTAATTCTTAAAATGTCATGTTCAATCTATTTAAATTTACAAAATCCGAAACATGATAGATCACAACATCAAGCACCAACTAAGTATAGATAGAAACTCACTATGACCTCACATCTATGGTACAAAGTCATGACTAGTCTATAAAAGTCTAATTGAGTCCATTTATGAGATGAATTATGACCCAAAGGTTCACTATGTATATTAAGTAAGACCCATTCTAGGACATGAGTTATATAATAGTCATCTTTATGTGAACTATCATGGTATTTGTACTTGTATGTTTATAAAAAAATAGTCAAAATCAATAATGGTGGATTTAACTAGACAATAATCAACTAGTACTATTTTTCATTTTTATGTCTAAATTATCAGAGTTACAACTAACCCTTCTATAATTTCATAGGAAATGAATTCATACTATTTAAGATCAAGAAACACTAGTACTCTAAAATGATACAACCATTTTTGCATCATAAAAAAGAAATGTGAATATTTTAAAAATTAGAGGTGGCTTCTCTCCTTGTAAAAATTTGACATGTTCCCATGTCTAAGGCTAAGAGAAACATTTTAGTTCCTTGTCTTGTAATATATTGTATTATTTTAACCAATTTATGATGTAAAATAATCCTATAAACTATGGGTAATGGGCCGCCCACAATGCTTTTAAAATAGACATATGTAATAATTCAAGTTAGTTTTAAATAGACATAACAAACATAATTTAATCCAAGTGAAAATTTGTATGGAAGGACCAATTTCATCATTACAAAGACTAATTCCCTAGCTTTAAATTGAAGAAAACTTCATTGTATAAGAGGCTATTTAAAATAGAACATGAAAAAGAATGGACTTAATAATACTAAAAATTGCACCTTCTAAAGACTAATATGCCCATCATAGTAACATTTCCACACCATACACATCAATTTTGAAATGTCGCTTTGTGAACTCATACTTGGATTTCTATAATAAACTTGAATTTTTATAATAAATTTGGATTTCTATAATGAGAACCTAATGATTTAACCATTTGAGCCAACCCCTTTTGACTTCCAACTCTAGATTCTAATTTGCTAATTCGAACATGAGATTATTGAGGATCATTATGTAAAAGTGATCATATTAAAGTTCATCCATATTAACTCAAAAAATGTTATGAAGAAAACCATAAAAAAATTTCAAGTATTTGCATCTTAACAAAGTCAAAAGCCAAAAATATCAAAGTCATTAATATGAGTCAAAGTTTACATTCCAAAGAAACTTGCATTAAAATATTATGATACCCTAATGTTCAAACATTCTAGACTAAATTTTACTTGTTTTCTTGTTTTTTCTATTATTATAAATAAATTTAACATCTTATTATTGAAATTGTGCAAGCTTCTGGTTTAACTGTGTATGTTTTTTTATCAACATTTTGGATCACACTCAGTGATCCATCATTAGGAAGAGGAAAAGGCAGAAGCTTGCACAATTTGAATTATGGATCATTGAGTGCGATCCGGAACGTCTATCATAAAACATAGTTAAACCAAAAGCTTGCACAATTTGAATTATAGACTGTGGAAAACTTATACCATCTTATTATTATTTCTTATATAATACAAATAATTTGTTTATCTTTTAACATCTAAATAATTTCCCAACCATAATACATTATTAATATCATTTTGAACAGAAAATTGACGTCAAGCTACCTAGTTGTGAGCCCTAATACCTGCCTAAAATCATTCCGCACTTTTGCTTATCTATTATCATTACTACCCTTTTTTTGTGTTTCATTGCTAACTTAAATGAAAGGACAGTTTCATTGCTAACTTAAAATGAAAGGACAAGATGAATACCCTATATTTGAGGCATTGAGTTAAATCGAAAAAAGTGTTGGCTTTTCATATTGCAAATCTCAGTACCAGGAGGAGCAGCGACTGTGATTCAATGGCGATGACTGTGATTCAAGGGCGACGGTATAAAATAGATAGAGCAACTCTTACTTGAAACCATGTGCATGCATGTTCTACAGTGCACGTGTAAATAGGTCAATACGTTTGAGTTTGTACCAATTATTTGATGCACTTTGGTGAATGGCAATTAAAACTATGAATTCCCTGAACTAGATACAGACCATGTATTTATGGTTATCCTGGTAGCTTGCAAACAAAATGAATTCTAACGTTTCTCTAATGAAATATAGATATGTTATCGAAATTTAGATTTGGGGCTGCTCTTCCAAGTATTATTGGAGTAAGATATAGGGAGGCTGATCACCATATTCTTGGGGCAAGCAATCAAACAAGTATTGAAAGTTACGGAACAAATGATTTTTGTAATGTAGAGATCAATGCCAAGAATGGTTATGGGATTAATATCGATGAACACTTATTCAAGAACTATTGGAATGTGGGAGCATCGATCATCTGTTTTGACATTGCTTATGGTGCTCATTTCCTCAGATTCATGCTTTATCTCTACTTAAACCTCCTGTAAATCCTATTCTGCATTGGTTAGTACCATGAAATTGCATGGCACATGACATTTTAAACAATAGAAATGACAATTTTGCACACATGGTGCACCCATTAAGAGACATGAGCCCTAACACAAGAGGTATCGACCTTTAGAAATGAGCCACATTCTTTTAATTAGGGTTCCATATTCCACATACAATTGTTCAAATGTTTGGATACCAAGAACTCCCGATAGTTCATAGTCCATTATGGTATAAGGGAAAGGGGCCCATAGTGGGTAGGGGTCCAATGGTGGGTATAGAAGTAGGTCTGAGTGGGCTTCACAGTAGGTAGGTTTAATATCCAATAAACTTACACTTAATATCCAATTGCAAAACACTTTTATCCATAAAGTACAAAAACTGACAAATCATGTGATGCCACATCAACGCACCAATAATACATGACTTAGTGACCCATTATCGGTCTCACCTTTGTTTGGGGCCTTTTTGGATACCTTGACAAAAAACATGTTGATGTGGCATCATATTTGATGATGTGGCCTTGAAACCAAATTTTATAAGCAGGGGATTTGGAAAATAAGCTGTTGTACAAATTTTGGAGTGATTTGAAATTTCCACATAAGCCTTTGAGAAGCGCAAAATTAGGGTGGCCCACTATAGGCTCCTCTCCCTTATTTAAGTAGACATTGATGTCTATATGAAATATATAATAAAATGTCAATAACAAGTGGAATTGAATGGTTTTAAAGCATATATGCATAACAATGAGGATAGAGGCTCAAAATTTAGAATTAAAGAATGTTTCAATGGTTTATGGTTTATATATTTTTTTAAAATATAAATTTATTATTTATAGTCTAATATCTTATTTGAATGTACACATACAAATATTATTAATAAGTTATGAATATAGTGTTTCAAACAATTTTTTTGGTATAATTAAGGAATTCTCAAGGCAATATCAATTCTAACTAAGATTTCAAATATGAATATAAAGACATCTATATGATCAATAAGATTTTAAATAATGTTAGAGAAACAAAATTTAGTATATTAACAAAGCTTATAGTTTAGATCTTGTAGAATCAGGTTTCGTGACTCAAAGGATAGGGAAAACATATAATTTTAGACATACACAAGGTGCATGTTAAAAAATATAAAGAAAAATTTAGAGATAGGAATACCTAATCATTAGGATTTGATACCAAGTTGTAGTCTAACTATGTCCCAAATAGATAAATTAAATTTCCTTTTAATTTATTCAATAAACAAAGATATATTATTTAAAACAATAATAATTAAAATGTGCAACAATAATTAATCCATAAAATATTATTAACATTAATATGCATCAATAACTTGATGATGGAAACATTTATAATATTTATAAGCAGTAATTAAACCAATTAAACATTTAAAGCAATGACTACAAATAAAGTTTATTAATACATATATGTAAATCATGGAGAGGCTACTCTCTGCCACTCAAGGAATAGTTACAGGTCTGGAGGCTCTCCATGGCAAGGAAGCACCCCAAGAGAAAACCAAATCTTACACAAAACTCAACTTGCCTCATGGCATAAATAACACAGCCCTGGCTAGGACACTCAAGTGGGTGTACGTTGTACCCCAAGTTGGACACACACTGTGTGCCCCTTCTCCAAATTCCTCAATGCTAGCCATTGACCCTAACCTTCATTCCTTTGTGCCCTCTGAATTTCTCTTTTCCTTATTCTCTTCTCTCCTTGAATGTTCTCCCTTCTCAATGGGGTGATCCCACAATAGTGGTTTACAATTTTTGGCCAAACTGGACACTAATTTTATTTTTTTGAACTAAATCTTCACATTCGGGCACCTATAGTGGTTAAACCGTGAGGAATTTGAAGATGATGCAAACTAGAGTCTTGTCAATTTTGTCTGTAGATTCTAAAAATATTTTTTTCAAAATTTTTGGAATCATATTGCACTTCTTTTTCCATCTCCCACGAAAATTGGTATTTTTCAAAAAACAACATTTTAAAAAAGTGACGCACACCGTATAACACATAAATTTTTTTCCTTGAAAGATAAAATTAAAATTCTTTCAAATTTAGATTTGTAACTCCGATATCTAGTGCTTCCACTTGGTTAGATAGTTTTTTATTGAATATTTTTCTTTTAATCAAGTTTCAAAGTCAAATCAATTACAATTTAGACATAACACGACCGTATAATGCATAACTTTTTGTATGTATCGAATTTTTTTTATTTTGTTGGATCAAGGACTCCAATATCTGGTGCACTCATATTTTTTAATTTTAATTTTTTGATAATCTTCTATTTTTCCACTTGTGTAGAATAAAGAGTTTTGTTTTCGATGAAAACCTATATTTAATAAAACTTAAAAAATAGATAGATAATATATTCAAAACATATTAAAATTATATTCATTGGATAGCTTGTTTTGAGGGGAACCTAATACTAGTTGGGTTTCTGAGATCTCCTCCATTTTTCATTCTCAAATCGAGCTTTGAAGTGCAATTTATAGAAGCCAATTTTGGTGCCTTAGGGGATGAGAGTGAAAAAATGTTGGATCGGTCGAACCAAAAAATATTGTTCAGTCGAACAAGGGTTCGACTGAACCAATGTTCGATCGAACCCATTCAACATAGAATAAAAAAATTGATTTAAATTGGGTTCAGTTGAACATTCTAAAGATGTTTGGTTGAACCCAATCTTTTAAAAATTAATTTTTAATATTAATTATATATTTT
>VDFB02193867.1:270084476-270096559 GCA_007258455.2 Sequoia sempervirens
AACCTCAAAACGATACTTGCTGCAAGACATTTTTCCATTTCCTTTTGATCAATCCATCAACATGATCCCTTTTCCTAAACATTGTGAATTCCCAAAGTATGATAAATACAAGGGTAAACCAGATCCAATAAATCATGTGAGGGAATTTAGAACCATGAGTCTTGAATTTGCACACAAAGAAACCTACTTGATGAGATTGTTTCCACGAAGCCTAGATGGACAATTCCTTGAATGGTTCTCTAAACTTACACCACCCATCAAAACCTTTGAAGATTTGGTGGGTAAACCCACAATAGTGGGTTACAATTTTTCAAATGGAGAAAAATTAGAAATTCCCATCAAAAAATTTAAAATGGTTTATCCCTTCTAATGAAGGGGGTTCGAATGAACCACCCCCCTTCGAATGAACCCCCCCCCTCCTTCTAATAGACCCCCCCTCTCTCCTTCTAATGAACCCCCTTTTTTCACCTTCCCCTCCACCATTTCAAAATTTATGCATTTTTTTGACTATCAAAGCTTGGGAAGGAGGTGCAAATGGAATCAACTTGATAAACCAAGCTAGATGATTGTAGCAATCGAAACGTGTTTTCCAACAACTATAAATTTAATATATATATATATATATATATATATATTAGTTTTACTGTACATAAGTTTTTCACCGAACATCAAGTTCGGTGAAAAATAATTGTGGAAAAATACTAAATTTGAGGAAAAAAATTTGAAAAATATATACGAACTAGGTATTGATTTCCTCATTCCAACAAAAAAAGAAAATTTGAATTTCAATAAATAACAAAAAAGTTATGCGAGCCGAAGTGTACCTATGTCTAAATTATAAACTTTTTGACTTCAAAACTTAATTAAAAGAAAAATATTAAACAAAATGAAAGAACTAGATACTTGTGTTACCAACCTAAATTCAAAAGAATCATAATGTTATCCTTTATAAAAAAAAAAAGTTATGCGAGCCGAAGAACACACCACTTTTTAAAAATGTTGTTTACTATTAAAAACTAGTTATCAAAGGAGACGCAAAATAATTATAATTTAATTTCAATTTTTTTTAAAAAAAAATACATTTAATCTACAAAAAATCTCACAAATCACTAGTTTTCTTCATCTTCAAATTTCCTAGTTTTCCTATACATAAAGTGTAGGAAAGTGAGTTTTCTCTAAAATGTTGGTGATTTCAATGTCAAGTTTGGCTAAAAGTGTCACCCATTGGGATGAACCTAGTTAATAAAATTCAACATCAATACTCTATAACATTCAACACAAAGATCACAATGAAAAGACCTTTACAATACCAAATAAAAATAAGGGTGAATCATTCAACATGACCCTACTGGGGTTAGGGTTAAAGTGGAGGATTGGGCATTTGACGGTAGCCAGGCGGTGGGGTGGTTTGTGGTTGGATTGCGGTGGCACTTGCCCTCTCAAGAAATTGATTGGTGGGATGAAAATGAGAGAATCTTTGATAAAAAGAGGAGTTATAAAAATTTACAATGAAAACAACTCATCAAACTCCTCCAACAATTACAACAACAGTGATAAACCAAAGTTTTGGCAAAGAAACAAGAATACTGGTAACAATGATGCTACAAATGAAAAACAAAATGCAAAACCAGTATTCAACTTAACAGTAGCCGCCACCAAAACTAATCAAAATAATAATCCACCCAATAACCAAAACAACAACCAAAATTTCAATCAAAACAAAAATCAAGGTAATGCTGAGTCAAAACCACCACCATATCGGACATCATCAAATCGAAGAAGGTTCACACCTTTAGGACAATCATTAGAATCCGCATTGAAGGAGCTTTTGCAGTGAAAGTGATAACATTACCAGAGACAAGAAATTGGGAACCACAAGTTAAACCTTCATGGTGGAGTGATGCTCATTTATGTGATTTTCACCGAAACAAGGGCCATAAGACAAATGACTACATGTAGTTGAAACATTTGATACAAGACTTGATTGACAACAAGACCATATTTGTAGGACCCCAAACAAATAATGATCATGGAGCATTCAAGAACTCTCTACCAAACTACAAAAAAAGGGGAATCTTCTTCGTCAAACACTAAAGGAAAAAATGTGAGCTACGTTTATGACACCACTATTCTCCATATCGAGGAGGTTGATGATCAAACCCATGATGAGCAAGATCTTATTACAGCTACTAACCCAATAAATGACAACACCATTGAACATGAACAAAACATCATTGCAACTGAAAATCATCACCATGATATCGACACCACCTCACATCAAATCAATGACCTTGTGCCAATCAATTTGATCACAAATGTTGCTGCAAGTGACAATAAAATTAATGTCATCAAAATCAAAGAAGAACAAGACAAGTCACTAATCAATGCAATCACACAAGGACAAGCCAAGGTAACATTGAAAGGAGCTACCCCTTCCACGTCTAAAGCAACTGTTGTCCTTGCAAATTAATATAACATAGTTGATTAGTTGCAGAAAATACCCGCTCAAATATCCATATTAAAGCTTCTCAATATTTCACCAGTGCATAAAGAAATCTTAGAACAAGACCTAGTTGCCTCCATGGTACCAAACAATTTGGAAGTTTTCCAATTCCATGCAATGGTGGGACACTTGACCACACCGCATTGCTTATCATTTTCTGAGCACGCTAATGTATCCATCAACCATCCACATAATGCAGCCCTCCACATCAAAGTTCTAATCCACAAACACCGCGTCAAATGTGCTTTAATGGCCTAAATATTTTTACTCTAAAACTTGTTTGAGCACTTGGGTATATTCTGAAAATGCTATTGATGCTAGGAGGAAAATCACAATCAAAGCCTATGATGACGATGAGAGATCCTCCCAAGGACTAATTGTCTTACCAATTCAAGTGGGACCAGTTGTGAAAGAAATAATCTACCAAGTGTTGGACAAAGTCTTGACATACAACATACTTCTGGGACGTCCTTGGATTCATGAGATGCAGGTAGTACCATCAACATATCATCAATGTTTGAATTTCCCTTTCAATGGGAAAGAAATCACTATCTTAGCTGATTCCAACAACCCCCAGTATTGCAACACCCTCAAAACAACACAAGACACTTTTGAACCACATAACAGGGAGGCTTCAACTATTGGTTCATCAAATCATGAGAAACAATTGAATTCCTTGTTAAAGTGGGTTGAGAAAAAGGACCAATCAAAAGACAAAGGTGTTGGTGAGTCTACTCCATCAAATCATGAAAGTCAACTCAATGCCTTATCAAAATAGGTTGAAAATATCCAATTAAAAGACAAAGGCATGGGGGAATATTCATTTGAGAAATCATTATATCTTTCACAGTTAATGCCTTCTCCTAAATCATATGGACAACTATCCACATCAAAACAACAATCATCACAACCAACCACAATCTTTGAAGGAATATTTGTAAAAGTAGTCACCTTAGTGGATGAATCAAAAGACAAGGAGTTTTTAAACTAGTTATACAGAGATGAAGAACAATCACAAGCATCAACCTCAGATGCACAAACAAGGCAGTATGGCAAAGGGAAGACAATACTAGAAAAGATGGGATATGAGGGAAAAGGTCATGTTGGTAAAAGAAAAGAAGGCATCATAGAACCAATACAACCCATCACAATGAATTGAAAGGAAAAAATAGGACTAGGGTATAGAGAAGAATCCAAAGAAGAAACCAAACAATAAGTTGTTGAACGAATCCTTCAATTGGGTATGTGCAGGATCATCATGGAAAAAACATGCCCTTAAGTGGAAAAAAAAATAGAAAAATTAGAGTTAGGCAACTTGACGTAAAAATTTGAATAAGTTATCTATATTATTTCAAAAATATGTAAGAGTAGAATCTATAGCAAATTGAATGTAGTTTCTAAACTACTAGGTTTGTTTAAAAAAAAAAAATCTATTTGGTGAATATTTGACATTTCAATGCAGTAGTACTTAAATTTTAGGGAAAAAATAAGTAGGTGTCTATCTAACCACCCTAACCACAATAAAATGATAATATTTTCTTATAATATTTTAGATGTAAGTAGAGGACTCATGTCCCAATGTGATGCATATTTTTTTGTAATTTTTCCAAGTAAATAATTAATTATGAATTTTTTATTACAACTTTTAAAAAATATAAGAAAACTCATATCTCGACCACATGCTTGGTCAAAACTTAATGAGAATTCAATTTTCTTTTTTAATCCTATATTTTGCGAAGCATAGAATGTGACACATGTTTTGTATTCAAAAAATGTGATACCATTTGAAAGCTATAGATATTTTTCAATCATCCTATCAATCAGGACTTTAGTCGTAATTCAAATAGAAAATGAATAATAATTACTTATAAAATTCAAAGTAAATAATAATTTATATTGGTGGAAAGCTAAGAATATCCTTTAAAAACCCTTTTCATTTCATCAATTTTGGGTAAAAAAAAGTTCTCAGCCACATACCCGTCATATTGCCACTTTTTGGCCCATCATGATCCTACACATACCCAATTGAGAGATAGTTCTGAAATGGATTCCAATGAGTATGAATGGGATTCCATCTCTAAAGAGTCTTGTCATGATAAAGATATTTACATGATACAAAAGTATACACCAACACGTATGGAGGGATAGAGATCAAGTTCTAGACCACTTGAATTTGGATCACAACATATTGATGACTCAAGTGAAGATGAGCAGACTTCAAGCGAGATAGATACTTCGAAAGAGAATAATATTGTAGACCTTGATATTTACATTGGACACTTTAATGAAATTTCCATCATGACCCTTACCCCTTTTGACCTTAGCTGATCTAACGATACCTTCCATTGATACATCCCAAACTGATTGACTAGGACCAAAACGAGCTACTTGACATACATGTCTTTTCAAATGATGACACCATCATAAAATTACTTTGCTCTAACGATCCTGAAACATGTTCCATCATCGAATCTCATAAAGGAGCTTCAGAAAAGGGGAGTTCCAAATCTTCCAATTGCAAAATGAATATCAAAAGTAGATCTAATGGTGAAAACCATTTAATGGCACTATTAGATCCAAAAAAAGTAAAAACAAAGAGCATATCTCAAGGTGAAAACCTCTGAGGCACCGAGAGATGGAAGATTTGACACTCTCCCCAAACACTATCAGGAGAGATCTTCAGTGTTGATTGAACCTACATAGTCTATCAATGTTGGCAAAGATGAAATAGTGAAGAGCCTGCACCTCACATCATCCATGACAGAGGAGGAAAAGCCAAGCTTCACTAAATTCTTTAAAGAGCGACAAATCAACTTTGCTTGGTCCTATGTCAATATGTTGGTGATAGATCCAGAACTCATCATGCATCATTTATCACTACCACCTGGGGTGAAACCAGTAAAGTAAAAGTTGAGAAAAATGCATCCCCATATCGCCCTCTTGGTGAAAGCCAAATTGAAGAAACTACTAGATGTGGGATTTATGAAACCTATTGACTATGTTGAGTGGATATCAAATATTGTGCCAATTTTAAAACTAGATAAAAGCATTAGGATATGTACAGATTTCAGGGATCTCAACAAGGCTCGCCCAAAATATGATTTTCATCTACCTAACATTGAAATCATCATAGACTTGACAGCAGGACATGAAATTCTCTCTTATGGATGGCTTTTCAGGTTACAATCAGATAAAGATAGCACCCGAAGATCAAGATAAAAAAACTCACATGTCCATGGGGTACTTTTTGTTGGAATGTAATGCCTTTTGGGTTAGAAAATGTTGGAGCCACATATCAGAGAGTGATGACCAGCATCTTCCATGACATGATGCACACCTTTATGGAAGACTAGGTAGATGATCTATTGGAAAAATCATACACTAGGGAGGGACACCTAGAAATTTTGGACAAGATCTTCACCAGATTGGAGAAATTCAATGTGAGACAAAATCCCAAGAAATGTGTATTTGGCATGACATTAGCTAAAGTCTTGGGATACATTGTGCCAGCCAAAGGTATTGAGGTGGATCCTGCAAAAGTTAAAGACATCATGGAGATGCGTCCTCCTAAAAACATCAACTAGCTCAGATCTTTGCAAGGACGATTCCAATCCATCAGGAGGTTCATCACACAACTGGCAGACAAAACTCATCCTTTCAATAATTTGTTGCACAAGAATGTCAATTTCAAATGGGATGAGAAATGTGAAGCAACCTTTAACCAATTGAAGCAATATTTGATGTCGCCACCCATACTGGTGCCACCAACCGAAAGAAAGTTGTTATTACTTTACATTGCAACAATTGAAATATCTTTGGGTGCTTTACTGGCATAGGAAGATTAAATAGGAAAATAGAGGGAAATTTATTATATCAACAAAACCTTAAATGGCTATGAGATCAACTATACCTTTATTGAAAAATCTTGTTTGGTAGTAGTATTTGCTACTCAATAGCTATGACACTACATGTTGACTCACACCATCAAACTCATAGCTAAAATTGATCCATTAAAGTACCTACTCAACAAATCTTCCCTCACAAGAAGACTAGCCAAGTGGGTAATGATATTGAGTGAGTTTGACATCCAATATGTGGACAGGAAACCAATCAAGGGCCAAGCAATCACTGATCAATTAGCTGAAGCACCATTACCAGATGATCATCTAATGAGCATTGAGTTTCCAGATGTTGATGTCCTTACAATATCAACACAACCATGGATGCTATACTTTGATGGCTCTTACACACAACATGGATCTGGAGTTGGAATCTTGTTTGTCACGCCACAAGGGCACACCATTCCAAAGTCTTATCGATTAATGTTTCCTTGCACCAACAACACTACCAAATATGAAGCATTAATCCTTGGTATCAAAATAGCCATACAATGGAAAATCACATAGTTGCATGTCTATGGAGATTCTTAACTTGTCATTAACCAGGTGAATGATGATTACCAAACAAAACATGACAAATTGAAGACATATAAAAGAATGGTTGATGACTTCAAAAAGTACTTTGTGGAGATAAAATTTGAGTAGATTCCCAAAGGTGACAACAAATTTGTTGATGCTATGGCCACCATTGCTTCTCTCCTTCAAATTCTTGAAAAAATGAGCCCATTATGAGTTCATGGTGGAAAAAGTGTTTGACCCTACCTACAATAACCCTGAATCCCAAATCATATACCATATAGCTGAGGCTGATGCTTCTAGCTACGAGAAAATCTACACATACCTAAAGACAAAACCCTCATGCCCGATTTATCCCAAAATCAGAAATGAAACTTTATTCAAAAAATAACTCACCATACCTTAATCACCGATGTACTTTACCACTGAGGTCTTGATGGTACTCTCCTTGAGTGTCTGGAATGTAATGAAGCTAATACCACTTTACATAAGGTTCATGAGGGTATTTGTGGCACACATTCAAGTGGTTTAACTTTAGCTAAGAAACTCTTGTGTTTGGGGTATTACTGGCCAAATATGGAGGAGTCATTTCAATATGTAAGAAGTGTCAGAAATGTCAAATCCGTGGAAACCTAATACATGCACCAATAGAAGAGTTACAACCTTTCACATCCACATGGCCTTTCTATTAGTGGGGACTGGATCTTGTAGGTAAGATACATCCATCTTCATCCAATAGACACAAGTTTATCATCACAACCACAAAGTACTTTACGAAGTGGATTGAAGTTGTTCCTTTGACTGCCATCACAGGAAAAAAAATTTCATCATTCATCCTAAATTATTTCGTCTGTCGATATGGTATTCCTCAATCCATTATCATAGACAATGACAAACCCTTCAAGAATCAGGATGTCTAATAACTTTGTGAGAGGTTCCATATACAACATTGGTTTTCTACACCATACTACCCTCAAGGAAATGGCCAGGCAAAGGCCTCAAACAAAACTATCCTGAAGATCTTGAAGAAAACCATCAACGATGCTAGACGAGACTGGCACATTCAATTGAATCTTGTTTTGTGAGCTTACAAAACCAGTATCCACACCCTAACATGAGCTACACCATATTCTCTAGTCTATGGATCAGAGGCCATTTTACCCATTGAGGTGGAAATACCATCACTCTTGGTGTCACTAAAGGGGATCATTTTAGATGAGGATTATAGAGTGTCTAGGTTACAAGAGTTGGAATTGCTAGATGAGCATCGTCAATAAGCAATTGATCACCTAAAATCATATCAACAGAGGATATCCAGAAGTTACAATCATAGAGTAAATCCTAGAACATTTCAGGTAGGTGATTTAGTTTTGAAAGAAAATCCCTATAATCAACAAGACAGAGAGAAGAAGGGGAAATTTGAACCTAACTAGCTAGGTCCCTTTGTCATTGTACCAGTCTTTGGATCAAGAGCATATCAACTGTCTACACCTGAAGGGCATTTGTCTGATGAACCTCTCAATAGCCTGCATCTCAAGAAATTCTACACTTGAATCATCCAGTGCATCGGTAAAAGTCTTAAAAAAATACAAAAAACATTAGAAAATGTCCTGAAAAAATGGTTGCCTTGATGAAAACCTAGCAAACAAGCATCATGGTGGCTCAAGATCCATCCCTAAAATAAAATCTAAAAATAAAATCAAAAAATAAAAATAAAAATCAAAACAAAAATACAAACAAAAAAAAAACAAAAAGTGAAGGTCAAATAAACTAGTATTTAAACGGAACATATTTAATGGTTAACACTATCCATCCGGGCATCATCACCGCTTTTCAATAACGCATGGTCATCCTCATTCGACTTCATCTGCTCGCGATTGCGATATACTGGTTTTGGGAGCGGCTAAGCAATGATAATAGAACTAGAGCAGCAGGCACAATGAACCATGCGTTACGTTGGACAATCACCGACACGGTGTCATTGTCAAAGAATCCGAAATCGATGAAATTCCAGCCAACTTCAATGGTTGGTGTTTGCTTCGATGTGGCTTTATCACTGTGGCATGAATGTTCAACTGTTGAACTTTGATTTTTGTTATCATATCTCTGGCACACCTCGATGATGTATCGAACTAGAGGAGCTAAGAAGGATATGATTTTTCTTTGTCTGTTGTCTGTGAGTTGATCACTATTACTATGCAAATAGTCATGGGACATGCTCTACAAAGTATCATTGATGACATTCTGAATTTGCATAGGAAAAAGGTTAACTCTTGTTTGTTTACACAAGGAATTCTTAGGTCATCTTAGTTCAATTATACCTAGATGCTTGTGGGCAGGTGCATGAAGTTGGGTAGCAATTTTGTGGCCACTTTTGAAAAAAAGTTTGAAAACTCATAGCGTGAGCACATTATAATGTACTTGCATTATTTCATGTTAAAAAAAAAGAAAAAAGTGAAATTATTTGCCTTGGAATACCAACCCAAAGGCTTGGAGGGCATTCCCAATGAGGTCAGAGATGTGTTTTTGCAAATTCTACAATTTTTCACATAATCGGGTCTGTGCTCACCATTAGGATTGTATTTGGTTCAATATTAACAAAATCGAACACATGGGTAATGTTAGGTTTTCTCTTAGCTATCCAAAGATGTAATTTTTTTCACTTTTTGACAATGTTAAGCCTTTCATCCATAATTTCTTTTGTTTGTATGTCTCTTTTTTTCCAAAAAGAAGTGTTTGGTTTTTTTGTTATAAATTAACCGTTCATCAAAATTTCAAATAAATTACATTTTTAGAAACTAGACTCCATTCTACAATTATTATTTTTTAAAAGAAAAAAAATCAATTATTTTCCAAAATTTGTAGGGGGAGCACAACCAAAATTCTACTTTTCAAGAAGTGCCCACTTAGAAAATTAGAAAAAAATCAAATATTTATTAAAAAATAATCAGAAAAATCGTGCATCAACTAGATACTGTTAGCTAAATTTTTTCCGTAGCGATTTCACAAAATACTACAAAAAATTTCACCATGCTAGGGTCGTACAAGAGTTACTATGTTATGTTTTTCTGATAAAAACAACACTAATTTGTGTATGTCCCTCTTTTGAACCCATTAATCTCAACCATTTTAAAATAAATTATTAGTTTAGAAAGTAGACTCGGAGCACTTTGATCCTTGTTTTTGTTCCATCTCAATATTTTGATTGTAACTATCCTCAATTTCACATCCAAGGTCAATATTTCCTGATTTCAGAAAAAAAAAAGTGGCCACTTAAGCCCCCGTTTTGGGAACCATCTTGGTGCACTTACCCTTGTGTTAACTTGCAATATAAAAAATCATGGAAGTAGTACTTAGGTCATCATGGTCTAAATTATACCATCGATGTTTGTACTCACTTTCAACATTTTAAAGGCTCAATGATGATAAAAAGCACGACAAATTCGCTGTTATGATGACAACATTTGCATAATATATTTGCATGGTTGAGTTGGATTGCATCCATGTTAATTTGCATTTGTATCTATGGGATTTCCAAAGCTGCAACAATTTCACAATGATGTTATTTCTGGCACTAATGGATTGAGTACACTTGACATTTCCAAAAACACATCATTCTCATTTAGTCACATATCAGTTGCATCATCATTTGCATAAATTAGAAAACATTCTCATTTAGTCGCACATCAATTGCATCATCATTCGCATTCATCCATCTAGGCATCACATCATAATATTTGCATCAAAAAACGCAAAAAAAAGTGCATTGCATCTCACTTGCATGATCCAAATCATCTCATTCATTATTAATGGATTAAGAAATTGGTCCATTAAGAAGATTGAAAGACATATCTAACAGAGTAAGATTTCCAAGAAGAAAAACATATCTATTTTAATAGGGGCATAATTGAACTTGATGCATTTATAATTGAACTTGATACATCATTGAAATCATTTATTCCTTTAACAAAATGGATCTTGGATTCACATACGATGATTGAAAGACATGTCCAGCAGAGTAAGATTTCCAAGAAGAAAAATTTACTGTGAAACATGATTGGACAATAAAGGATATAATGCCATTGTTATGAACATCTAAAACTAGTAGTGAAGATGAATTTGTTATTACTCAAATCCAAGACTGACAAAGGACTAACTGGATCAGCATAATCATCACAAAGACATCACACATCATTTGCATAATTAATCTATCTCACATAGCATAAAACATCATCCATTAAGCATATTGAATCATCAATCATACATCATCTCATCATTTCATTCATCATCCCATTCATTACATAATCATCATAATCATCATGATCATCATCATATAAACATCATAAACACATAGAACTATGCACCATCATATGATCATACATTCATCCATTCATTGCATCATTTATTTGCATTAGAAAAGTACAAAAACATAAAATGCATCACATTTCATCGGCATAATAGGATCCATCACATACATCATATAGACATCATTCATAAAGAATCGTCGACTCATAACACATTAGTTGCATCATCATTTGCGTTCATATCATATCATATCATCATCATATAAGATCACATAGCATCATAAAATAGAAATCAAATGCATCCATCATGATCATCATCATCATCATCATCATCGCCACATGTCATATATAACTCAAAATTATGTCAAAAGTGTACAAGAATATCCAAAGGTATAAAGAGATACATCAATATAAAAAATGGCAGTGTATCATAATGTCTCAAATCAAGAGGTAAATTTTCAATGTCTCAACTGAATAATGAGGTATACATCATGTCCCAAAATACATCATAATTAGAGCTATGTCGTGATCCCCCCAGACGATGCTGGCATCATAGGACCATTTCCTCCTCCACCCGATGGACCTATACCAAGATCTCTTCGATCTCCACATAGTGGTTGTGTAACACCTAGCTAGTGGTCTGAGACTGGGATCTATCAGACTGGGACTAGGCATAACTCTCCCACCACTTGGCAAGAACTGCATCATGATATCTCACTCAGTAAAACTTTTCCTCCTATGCAGTACATCAGATCTCTCTAAAATTACTTGATGCACCAGTAACCGCTGCAACCTACTATAGCCTCTCAATGGTGCCCTCAGCTTGATCGACTCACCATCTCAGAGTATCCCTATCAGTAG
>VDFB02193867.1:270096659-270353818 GCA_007258455.2 Sequoia sempervirens
TCAATTATATAGCCAAGAACATCAAAAAATTATAGATTGGAAAGCAAAATAATTAGACATTTATCATATTTTTATATGTATAAAGTTTAGATACCATCAAACTATTTAAACTTATAGATTGCATAAAGCTATAAATTGAATTTTGTTAAAACTAATTTATTAAGAATCAAATCTAATAAAGTTTGACTTCATTGCATACTTGTTATAAATATCTCACTAATCCAACCATGCATATTATATATGTTAAAAAATATATAATTGTTATGCCCATAATTTTTCACTATATCTTGACGTGGATCTCCTTCAACTAGATCAATTAAAAATTATTTGTAATGTTGGAGGAAAATGGATTTAATATCATTAGAGTTGTCATGGAACTACCTCTCTCTTGATCCAGCGATAGGTATTATCCGCTCGAGAATGTAAATATGTTCGAGATAACTAAAATAATTTATCCATACCTCCTTTCATCCAATGTAGCCTATCTCTTAATTGGGATCCTCTACCACAATTGAAAGTTCAAATCTTCTAAAGTTTATTTCCATGAAAACCACTCATTGTAGAAAAGTTATTAGTAAGTGCTAAAAGCCAAAAGTTTTTTTTTCTATTTGGATCCATATTTTTTCCATTCTAGATCTCTTTCTAGCCATATTCTTATTATGCAAGATCATAGTAGGTAGTGCAATAGATTTAATCATCATTCCACAATTGTATCCACTTACCATTTTGATGAGGTCTAGGAACATCAACCAAAGGGATGATAGGCAAGCAAGATTGATCGAATTTGATTGAGGTGGGAAGTGTTGAGCTTGAAGGATAGATTATTAGGTATGAGGAATAAGAAGTTTGAAAAGTTTAAAGAATTGGGAGGTGATATGTGAGATGGGTTTAATAGAATCTACTTAAATAAGGGTGTTTTGTGGAGAGGGGACAATGGAAAGAGAAATAACTAAGTTTTAATCTATCAATACAACTAAGTTTCCCTTAGTTCACCATCTCTTTAGTTGGTCCAAGTGAACTAGTGATGAGTATAAGAATATTTTTTGTCTAAAATGGGATCTAAACCCCTCATGGTATTTCTAGTTAGGATGTAGGAATTCAATTATTTTTTAGAGAGTTTATGAGAACTAAACCAACTTGTATCTTGGTTTTTTCCACCATATCATATCATATTTTTTGTCTAAAACTTACAATTATGATATATTCTTATGACATTTAAGAGCATGACTATAAAATATTTACAGTAAAGTATTGACTGGTCAACATTATGAAAAATCATAAGAAATATTTTAAGAAATAGCAACTGTGTCAAGGAAAAAGATGTGGACATTTACAAGAATTTTTTTTTTAAAGCAAAAGTGGGAGACCACTTATAATTTTATTTATATATAATATTTTACATATAGCTGGTTCAGGCGAACATACTGGTGGGAAAGAACTAGCAAGAAAACCCCCAGTTGCAGTCTGAGTAACAAATTTTATAAAATATCAAAAAGACCAGTGAGGTTCTAGTACAAATGACCAATTGTCTAATTACAACATGTTACAAAAGCACATTGGTTGAATACATCAATACAAAATCATCAATCTCCTCCATGGAAATGGCAGATCTGTATTTGTTTAGAACTTGGTAGAGATGCACGAAGAAGTGTCATGCATTGTGGATAATAACATGCCTTGGAATATGTGAACATAGGTCTCTTCTTATGAAACAAAACCTTCTTTGAATAATTAACATTAGAAATTAATACAGTTTGGTGAGCATATTGTATAATCACACTAGAAACCAACAATGGAAGATTGAGAGTCTCAACTAAGAATTCCACCAAGTATAGATAACATTCATACTAGAAGCCAACAACAAAATACCAAATTTCATAAATAAAGTTCATGTGTTATATATCATGCCTTTGAGGGGTCCACAAGTACCATGAGCCTTTTGAAATCCTTCTCCATCTAAATGCATCCATTCCAAGACCATTGGGAGGTGGGTATACAATATGAACCAAGTATTAATTTCTAATGTTAATTATTGAAAGAAGATGAAGGTCCTTATTTACCCTTAAATGACATTTAAATTGGATATTTTAATGTTCAATATAATGAAATGTTTAAAAAATGAAAGTGACAATAATATTGAAAATAAAAATGTTGAACATGAATGTGAAAATATTGTAAAATTTGATGGAACACCTATTGATAAGAGTAGCATCATAGAAGAAGAAGAAGAAGAAGAAGAAATACATCAACAATTTCTTGACTAATGTGGATATGAACCCTATGACATTGAAATTGCACTCAATAATCAACTTGTTGATAACAATGATTAAATTGATAGCTCACATGAACCAATGAAACTCAATGTGTCTCCAAATTACATAAGAAGAGAGAACCTTTGTGAAGAAGAAAAAGAAATTCAAAATCCATCTTTTTGTAATGAGTTTGTTAAAATTTAAAAACATTCAAGAACCCCAAAATGGTTTGAAATTGATGAGCATAATAGAAATTCTTGAAGGCAAGAGGTCATCACAAACCATTAGGTTGTGGGCTTCAAAAATTTTCAATGAATGGTTTTCCAATAAGACATTAACCAAAAAATTCCAAATTTTTATACAATTACTAAAGATGTACAAAATGAGACCTTTACTAAATAAATTTCAAAGATTCATGTAAACAAAAAGTTTGATCGAAATAATATTGTTGTTAAAGTTTTTTTTAATGCATTCAATTCTATTGTAAATAATAGTAAGGAAAAAGATAAAAGAGTTGCTCATAGAGTAATAACATCATTAGTAAGAAATTAAAAAATTAAAAAGGCTCAATTATTAAGGTAAACTTGTCTTGAATTAAGCCTAAATTGTAAAACATTATCAAAAGTACTATCAATAAGATCATGATTAGAAATTCCTATTGAAAATCATACTTGGGCTTTTAGTAGTAGGCTTCCATGAGTCGATAAGAAGCTAATTAATAGCACAAAGGATGAAATTCAACAATTTTGGCACTCTAACTCTAGATTTACATATGAGGTTGGAAACAACATTTTTTATACTCTACCTAGGCCATGATTCTGTTATGAGTACGAAGAGTTTATGATAGAAATACATCCATTATTGTTGAGTTAAAAGTAGGTTAAATATTATTTTTCTTAAAAATTCACTTTTATATAAATGTAGGTGTTTTGGAGAACAAAGCTATAGTATGAATAAGTGATTGACATTGATGGCTATAAATTTCAAGGTGGGGACATTCAATATAATTCATAAGGTGTTATAATATTAAATACTTTCATTGCTTAGTTAGTTTTAATCAATGTTGTATGATTTATTAAACATTTTTTTAATATTTAAATGTAGGTGTTTTGGGGAGTAGCAGTGATAGATCTAGCTCATTGAGAAAGGATATAGGTAGAGAGGAGGAGTGACCTTGACAAGGATTGAGACATGGATCACCTCAGGGTGGTAGATATGAGTGGAACATATCCATAGAGAAGGATAGGCTAAGAGGATAGATATAGGAGACAAATACCTTAGGGGCACCTTTTTAGTTGTGTGTATGCTCTACAGAGTGGATTTACTCATGAGTGCTTTGATGTATTTGAAGACACATTTGTATGAGAACATAGATAATATGATATGGGAACTATTAGTTGTGTTGATGATGGGTGTGATATTTTATGTGTATGTTGATGATGTGCATGATATATAGTTATATTTCTTGTATTTGGATGCTCATAGGTATGGATGTTCATGAATCTTATGTGTATGTCTAATGGTGGCATGTGGAAGGATAAATATGGCTATTGAAAAATTTACCATTATCTTAACAACTAATTATGGCTATATGATTATCTTATTGTAATGAACCTAAGTTAATTCGATAGATATTAGTGAAGTTGAATTAGGAAGCATGGATTGTGCTTTATTATACACATTTTACGTTTAAAAATATGGGTCTAATTTTTGCGATATTGAAAGTCAGTTAAATTTCTTCAATAGTATATCCAAGGTATAGGGATATATTAGTGGTAGGAGTAGTGTAGGATAAAAAGGAGAATGTATAAAGAGGGGAAGGTCTAGAAAGGTAATGACATGGTAATGGAAGGAGAAGTTACACTATAAGGTTATATTTTCATAGGATAAGGAGGAATGGTATGAAGAACATATCTGTATAGGATAGTGCTAGTAGTAACAATGGTGTGAACATATATAAAAGGATGGGAGATAAGAAAAATACTAGTGGAGAGAAAGGTGGTAGGACATGGGTGGTGGATCCCATGGAAGTGGTAACTATAGTATGATAGGAGGAATCATTATAAGAGGATGAAGGGTAGATGGATGCATAGAGGGTACAACATTATTAAAATCCATTAGAGTGGTAATATTATGAATAGTATTAATTCCCTAAGGATAGCCACCTAATACATTATATAAATTACTAGCCAATGAGTGAGGATATTTAGGGTGGAGAGGTGCATCAATACGTAATTATCAATTTAGGAAAATATCTTGTTTAGCAACATATGTATCTAAATCATAGTCTTGATCATTATTTTTCATCTTCTTTAATGTGGCTCTTTATATGGTTGTCATTAGCTATTATATCAAAAAATGATTCAATCGTCATTTTATTTGCTAGCCATATTAGAGTTAAGATGAAAACTCCATAAAACAAGATTTTAAAGGATATTAATTTAACTAGATAAAAGATCAAGGAAAACACTCTCAAACATGCAATATACCCCAATTGCTTAGACAATGCATATTTCCTAATAATGTGTGCAACTAAAAACTAATAACATGTAATGAATGGATGTAGGTGATAATAATTAAATAATCCTAATTGAACTAGGGTTGTCCCTTTTATATATTTAAGAAGTTGTAAGAGCATTGTATGAAATTGTAAGATGGGAATTACTTATGAAATGTTATATGACACATAAGAGAATAAAAATGGGGGTTACACTAGAATATTGATTAGAATTATGAAAATCATCAAGATCATCTTAAATAATGGGTTTGAATATGTCAAAAATGGAGTGTCGGTTATGAGGAGGAGGATTTGAATTTTTTTGACAAGATGTAAAGCATTTGCTAAATACATCCTATAAACCAAGTCAAGGAATATGGTGTTGGAATTTGTGCCAAATTTGGTGCCATTTTTAGGTCATTATTTTGGCTCATGGTTTTGGTAAACCACACTTGGTTTATGGTTTAAATTTTTCCTATTTATGGGTGCTTGAGATGCAGAAAGCATAATGATTTTGTAGGTATCATCATGCTACTAGAGATTACTCCATATTCACATGTTGATGATTACTATAAGGGTATGCACATGAATATTTTATTGTAAATGATATTATTATCAAATAATATAATTGGTTCATGTTTTTGGTTGTGGGATTTTTCTTCCAAGAGGATTTTCCCATGTACATAATTATGTTATAAATTTATAATTTATACATTTTTCTTGTAACTAAAATTAAATCTATTTTGCATATTTATCTCTTGATAGGTTAATATGGGAAGTGTTTTCACACCTCAAATTCCTTTTAAAATACTATCCAAGTCTTCATTAGTTTACATCCTCTATCTTATTGTGCAATACCTACCTACCACCAAAAATGTGTAGAGATGGACATTTTTAATGTTACAAATGATACAATTTGTGGTTCTATTTGAACTTCATAACTTTATATTGTTTGTTTCCATATGCTATTAAGTTCTTATATATGTTTCACATGGTCTTTCCATTTAGGAGCAGGCTATCCATAGATTTGATTGTTGAAATGGGAAGGCATATTTCATTTACACATAGGACATAAAAATGTATGCAAAATGGGGAAGCAAAATAGTGTATGTTGAAAACGCTTTAAAAACTTTCAAAAATATGCAATTTGAATTCAACAAATTTGAAAAAAATTGCATTTAGGGTTTCAAATTTTAACAAATAAATGCATTTTGAACTCTACAAAATTTGAATTTCACATACCTGGTGCTCGATATGCAAGTCGGGTTTATGAACTTTGGAGAGAAGAAGTTGAGTTTGTGTTCACCGGAGACAAGAAGTCAGTTTACTCGCCGTCATGGTCTCGGTTCACCGCACACACCAGGGAAAGCAACTGGTAAAAAGAAAGTGAAAATGACAGTCGAAAATGAGAATGTTTTTGTTTTTTGTCATATTTAAGGGGGTTCAGTCGAAACCATGTTCGACCGAACCCATTTAAATATGATATTTTTTATTTAGGGTTTGTGGGTTCGGTCGAACCTATAATGAGGTTCGGTCAAACCATTGGGTTCGATCGAACCCATTGAGTTTGGGGAAAAGGACAAAAAATGAAATTTCCTTCCTCATATAATTTGTAAACCACTATTGTGGTTTGACCCCTTGACTATTTTCCATGCCCCTTTCCAAGTCTCAAATAAATGATTTATATAAGCTTTAAGGGATGGTTTGCAAATCATCACATCTTTTCACAAAGGTTTCCTTTTAATAATTATTCTTCCCCTTTTCAAAGAGTGTTTATACATATTCTTTATTAATATCTCTTTTAACCAAGGATCATAATATCCTTTATTTTCTCTCCCTTTTAATTCTTAAGGGTTATTTCTTAGTTTTCTCTTCTCTTGGGGAAAAATTCACATAACATGCACTTTATCTTGCAGGTTCCTCTTGCATTTGTTGAACTATCATGGGCATTTTGGCCTTTTCCATTGGCCTATACATTTCTACAATTTTCTTTGGATCTTCCTCTATTGTGGTATTTCTTCTAGTCTTATTTTTTGTATGACTAGAGTCTTGTATACAAGAGTTTCATTGTTATTTATAATAGAAATAATCTTGGAAATAGGGTCTTAAATACCATGATATTCTCTTGGATAATTAAGGTTTTATTTCTTTCTTTGCACCTCCCCTTCATCACCATAGCCTATTTTTCCTTTCTTTCCTTCACTTATTTGTTAGATAGGTAATTTTTCACATCTTCCTCATATAAAACTTTGTGATAAAAATTTAACCTTTTGGAACCTACTCTGATATGGTTGATGAAGCCCTATGTGTGTGAATTTGTGGGAGAGTTAGTAAATCAACACAAACATCAATGAGACGTATTATATTAAAGATTTGAATCAAAGAACTAATCTATTTGCAAATAAACCAAATCTCTAAAAACTTTCCATTGTTCTCTATTCTCAAGGATTTATTAAATCATATTGGCTCTCAGATTTTATGTGTGCATTATGATTGTTAAAATGACAACTTGAGAAATGAGATGTTGTATAATGCAAGAAATCTAATTTCCTACATGAAGTATAAACTATGTGATAAAAGCCATGATGCTATGATAATGGAGATATTGACAAATGGATATTGATGCTAAATTATGTGATACAACTATTGCATAAAAAGCTAAAATGATTCTACATATGCTCAAATATTAACCATTGATATAATAAACTAAAATGCAATTACAAACTAAGACATGATTCTAAGTTAGAATGATAAAACAATGCAACTTGCTAAATGCTAAATGATCAAATTCTAAATGCTCCAATGCTCCAAAGCTATTCCTGCATAATAAGTTTTCTAAAATATGTGATGTTAAATGTTGTAGCAAAGGGTTGTATTTATAGGATTTTCAAAGCATCTTGTGATGTGGCAGCGATCGACGGTCCAAATTCAAACATGAGGGATGAATGGTGGAGATGGAAGAATCAAGGAGGATGTTCCCTTGACCATGGGTAACATGTCAAATGGATGAAGAAATAAAGTGTGTGACAAATAAGCCGTGTTAGAAGTTTGTTGAAGATAAATGTAATTTAAATATTAGTCATATTTAATTACATGTGACATTTGATGACATGGCCAAAAAGTGTTGTAGACGTGATCAATTTTGAATTTGAAATTATTCAAAATTTAGTGAGGAGATATTTAATTAAATAAAAACAAAATATAGTCATTTGTTTATTTAATTAAATTTAGAAGAATGTGGTTTAGAATGAAGAATTTAGAAAAGTGTGAACTATATAAATAAATTGAGAATTTAGTTATAAGTAGATGAATTAAAGGAGTTCATTAATTAAATAGCTAGTATTTAATTAATTAATTGTCTTGACCGATTTTAGGTGCATACATTTTTCCCCTCTTTGAAGTAATATGTTTACACATTGCTTCAAAGAAAAAATTGTTGCTGATGTCGACAATTTTTTTTTTTCGATGCCCCAAATGCTGATTTTCAAGTGATGACAAATATATGCCCCCTCGGGAGATAAATCGATGAATTTTTGAATTTTTAAGATTTTTTGAAAAATTTAATGATTTTTCGATAATTTGATGATGATCTCAAAATTTTATGATTTATAAATGATTTATCTCCCAAAAAATTATGTTAAAGCCACCAGGTGATGGAATAATCAATTAAGCCCCTTTTGAAAATAAAATAAAACAACCCCGTAAAAATGCCACTTAATTAACCTTAAAAAGGTTAAAAAGAGTGATTAGAAGTTCATTTGAGCATTTGCAATTTGGAGATTTGAGAGTGATTGAGCAATCTTGCAATTTGGAGCAGAATGGTGATCCCTTACCACACACACCAATTCGAGCATGTGTGACAACACAATCGCCCAATATCGTACGAACCTCCAGTATGTACCCTGAAAAACCTCCCTCTTAATTTGTGCCATTTATTTTCCCGCTCGTTTTCACATTTGAATTCAGATTTTTTTGTTTTGATGCATTGAAAACTCGATGTAGCACATAGAACAATTGTTCTAGCGCATAGAAAATTTTAGCGCATAGTGTTAGGGCTTTAGCGCATAGGATAAATGAATTAGCGCATTGATAGATGTATCACGTAGGGTGCCCGAAGTAGTGCATTGAAGAACTGTTGTAGCGCATAGGTGCATTTAGCGCTTAGGTGATTGATTTAGTGCATAGATGTTTTTATGTAGCACATAGAATGATTCGACACATCAGGACCCTGTTTCGGCACATAGATCAAATGAAATGATGCATTGGATACTTCGGTGCATTGGAACTCTGTTCTAGTGCATAGAATTTTTCAATGCATAAAAAGGCTATTTTAGTGCATTAGTAAAATTTTAGACCAGATTGATGATTTTCTTGATTAGATTCCTTGATTTTGATGATGATTGATTATGTTGATAGATTAGATGTCCATTGATCTCATGATAGGTGAGATTCAATGTTTGATACTGATAATTGACCTCATGATAGGTGAGGATCAATGATAGTTTGATTGATTGATGGACCTCATGATAGGCGAGGTGCACTGATTGATTGATAAAACTCATGATAGGCGAGGTTGGATTGATTAATGAACCTCATGATAGGCGAGGTTGGATCGATTGGTGAACCTCATGATAGGTGAGGTTGGATTGATTGATGAACCTCATGATAGGTGAGGTTGAATTAATTGATGAACCTCATGATAGGCAAGGTTGAATTGATTGATGAACCTCATGATAGGTGAGGTTGAATTGACAAATTGATGCTCACAAGATTTGATCAAAGTCTCACCATAGCCAATTAGATTGATAGGTTGATTGATTTTGAATGATTGATGGCTTGATTGGTCTCGATTGATTGATTGGATGATTTGTGATTTTTGTGATGATAGGAGCCTTTGACGAGTTTATAGATTAGAGAGTGCTTCTCGACGACGTGGGATTTGATTCCTTGCATGACGCCACCTGAGACAACCGTTATTACCCGATGGAGATTGTCCTCCCTTATAGATATGCCCCAAATTAGGATCAACAGGGGTTTGTTGACAACTTTAGCAGAGAGGTGGCACAACAAGCATAACACCTTTTATTTTCCCACTGGTGAGATCACAGTTACTCCAGAGGACGTATATCAAATTCTTCGGATACCCGTGGTTGGAGAGCTTGTCTTATATGATTCTCAAGAGTAGGGAAAGATGGATCCACTGCGCAGAGTATTCGAGGATGACCAGATATGTGGCTACAAGATTCCTTGGAGAGAGATGGTCGATGCCTATGCCACATTACCATTTGTACTTGTCGGATTCATTGGAGGGTTCCTTTGTCCTGATCGCAGGTCAAAGGGACTCTCAACTGGATGGGTTCAAATTTTGGAGAGCATGATTGCTCAAGGCACTAGATATGCATGGGGTTGTTGTATGCTTTCTCATCTATACCATTATTTATACCAGGTGGTCTATCTTCATGGGGCCAATTTATCAGCTAGGGTTACATTGTTTCAGGTCTAAACCTGGGAGCATATAGTTGTCATATGGCCAGTTTCAGATAGACAGCGACCTGCCATGAGACCGTATGTACATATTTATGTCGGTCCACTTGCTTAGCCTAGGCTGGGAAAACTGGAGTACTAGAGGAGGACATTGGATGATCTCAAGTCCGTGGTATGGCGGCCCTATTTGGATTGTGAGTAGTGGCCAGAGGATGATACCGAGATGCCTTATCTATGCCAGTCCAAGTACCTAATTGGTCGTACATGATTTTTTATTGAGATATTTTTGCTATTGAGGATACTTAGACAGTATGGCTGAGTGCAGGGGATGCCTTAGCAAGTGGCACATTATGCACAACGACAGATGGATGCAACCGAGTGGGGACCTATGTTGTCTTATGAGGCAACCGTGCAACACTTCTAGGGATTACAAGCCAACATTTGGGAGGTTCATCCAGAGATCACCAATGCTCTGATATTAGAGGAGTATGCTCAGTACATGTTCTTACATCCCTTCCCATGGATCACCGTCCCAGATGAGCTAGCGCTATTGCTAGAGGAGGAGGGGAGGGCAGTAGGTTGTGGGCATAGGCAAAGGAGCAAGTTGGAGGAGGAGGAGGATAGAAGTGATGATGGGGATGGTGATAGAGATGGAGATGGAGAGGATGATGATGGGGGTGATGGGGGAGGAGATGAGGGTGGAGGAGGACCAGGGCTAGATGTTGGAGAGATGAGAGTTCCTAGCAAGAGGTTATCATTGGTAGCCCCATCACAACAACGGATGGATATTAGACTACCCTCGTAGCAGTAGCAGACACAGATAACTGCTTTATAGGTATAGGTTTAGATGTTGCAAGGTTAGCTTGAGAAGGTTTAGGATTTACTAGCGCAGGCCCATGGACAAGTTCAAACACTGCTGGCTAAGAGGGATACTGCTAGACAACAAGTACAAGCCCAACTTGCATAGGTCTAGGCTTAAGGTCAGGCATAGGTACAAATGTAGGGGAAAATTGCTATACTGACTACTAAGAGGGATACTCTGAGATGGCGAGTTGATCAAGCTGAGGGCACCATTGAGAGGCTACAGTAGGTTGCAGCGGTTACTGGTGCATCAAGTAATTTTAGAGAGATCTGATGTACCGCATAGGAGGAAAAGTTTTACTGAGTGAGATATCATGATGCAGTTCCTACCGAGTGGTGGGAGAGTTATGCCTAGTCCCAGTCTGATAGATCCCAGTCTCAGACCACTAGCATAGGTGTTACACAACCACTACGTGGAGATCGAAGAGATCTTGGTATAGGTCCATTAGGTGGAGGAGGAAATGGTCCTATGATGCCAGCATCATCTGGGGGGAGCACGACATCTCTAATTATGATGTATTTTGGGACATGATGTATACCTCATTATTCAGATGTATTTTGGGACATGATGTATACCTCATTATTCAGTTGAGACATTGAAAATTTACCTCTTGATTTGAGACATTATGATACACTGCCATTTTTTATATTGATGTATCTCTTTATACCTTTGGATATTCTTGTACACTTTTGACATAATTTTGAGTTATATATGACATGTGGCGATGATGATGATGATGATGATGATTATGATGGATGCATTTTATTTCTATTTTATGATGCTATGTGATCTTATATGATGATGATATGATATGATATGAACGCAATGATGATGCAACTAATGTGTTATGAGTCGACGATGCTTTATGAATGATGTCTATATGATGTATGTGATGGATCCTATTATGCCGATGAAATGTGATGCATTTTATGTTTTTGTACTTTTCTAATGCAAATAAATGATGCAATGAATGGATGAATGTATGATCATATGATGGTGCATAGTTCTATGTGTTTATGATGTTTATATGATGATGATCATGATGATTATGATGATTATGTAATGAATGGATGATGAATGAAATGATGAGATGATGTATGATTGATGATTCAATATGCTTAATGGATGATGTTTTATGCTATGTGAGATAGATTAATTATGCAAATGATGTGTGATGTCTTTGTGATGATTATGCTGATCCAGTTAGTCCTTTGTCAGTCTTGGATTTGAGTAATAACAAATTCATCTTCACTACTAGTTTTAGATGTTCGTAACAATGGCATTATATCCTTTATTGTCCAATCATGTTTCACAGTAACTTTTTCTTCTTGGAAATCTTACTCTGCTGGACATGTCTTTCAATCATCGTATGTGAATCCAAGATCCATTTTGTTAAAGGAATAAATGATTTCAATGATGTATCAAGTTCAATTATAAATGCATCAAGTTCAATTATGCCCCTATTAAAATAGAGATGTTTTTCTTCTTGGAAATCTTACTCTGTTAGATATGTCTTTCAATCTTCTTAATGGACCAATTTCTTAATCCATTAATAATGAATGAGATGATTTGGATCATGCAAGTGAGATGCAATGCACTTTTTTTTGCGTTTTTTGATGCAAATATTATGATGTGATGCCTAGATGGATGAATGCGAATGATGATGCAATTGATGTGCGACTAAATGAGAATGTTTTCTAATTTATGCAAATGATGATGCAACTGATATGTGACTAAATGAGAATGATGTGTTTTTGGAAATGTCAAGTGTACTCAATCCATTAGTGCCAGAAATAACATCATTGTGAAATTGTTGCAGCTTTGGAAATCCCATAGATACAAATGCAAATTAACATGGATGCAATCCAACTCAACCATGCAAATATATTATGCAAATGTTGTCATCATAACAGCGAATTTGTCGTGCTTTTTATCATCATTGAGCCTTTAAAATGTTGAAAGTGAGTACAAACATCGATGGTATAATTTAGACCATGATGACCTAAGTACTACTTCCATGATTTTTTATATTGCAAGTTAACACAAGGGTAAGTGCACCAAGATGGTTCCCAAAACGGGGGCTTAAGTGGCCACTTTTTTTTTTCTGAAATCAGGAAATATTGACCTTGGATGTGAAATTGAGGATAGTTACAATCAAAATATTGAGATGGAACAAAAACAAGGATCAAAGTGCTCCGAGTCTACTTTCTAAACTAATAATTTATTTTAAAATGGTTGAGATTAATGGGTTCAAAAGAGGGACATACACAAATTAGTGTTGTTTTTATCAGAAAAACATAACATAGTAACTCTTGTACGACCCTAGCATGGTGAAATTTTTTGTAGTATTTTGTGAAATCGCTACGGAAAAAATTTAGCTAACAGTATCTAGTTGATGCACGATTTTTCTGATTATTTTTTAATAAATATTTGATTTTTTTCTAATTTTCTAAGTGGGCACTTCTTGAAAAGTAGAATTTTGGTTGTGCTCCCCCTACAAATTTTGGAAAATAATTGATTTTTTTTCTTTTAAAAAATAATAATTGTAGAATGGAGTCTAGTTTCTAAAAATGTAATTTATTTGAAATTTTGATGAACGGTTAATTTATAACAAAAAAACCAAACACTTCTTTTTGGAAAAAAAGAGACATACAAACAAAAGAAATTATGGATGAAAGGCTTAACATTGTCAAAAAGTGAAAAAAATTACATCTTTGGATAGCTAAGAGAAAACCTAACATTACCCATGTGTTCGATTTTGTTAATATTGAACCAAATACAATCCTAATGGTGAGCACAGACCCGATTATGTGAAAAATTGTAGAATTTGCAAAAACACATCTCTGACCTCATTGGGAATGCCCTCCAAGCCTTTGGGTTGGTATTCCAAGGCAAATAATTTCACTTTTTTCTTTTTTTTTAACATGAAATAATGCAAGTACATTATAATGTGCTCACGCTATGAGTTTTCAAACTTTTTTTCAAAAGTGGCCACAAAATTGCTACCCAACTTCATGCACCTGCCCACAAGCATCTAGGTATAATTGAACTAAGATGACCTAAGAATTCCTTGTGTAAACAAACAAGAGTTAACCTTTTTCCTATGCAAATTCAGAATGTCATCAATGATACTTTGTAGAGCATGTCCCATGACTATTTGCATAGTAATAGTGATCAACTCACAGACAACAGACAAAGAAAAATCATATCCTTCTTAGCTCCTCTAGTTCGATACATCATCGAGGTGTGCCAGAGATATGATAACAAAAATCAAAGTTCAACAGTTGAACATTCATGCCACAGTGATAAAGCCATGATTTAGAAGAACATCATCCATTTAAAGTTTGTTTGGATTTTGATTGATTTTGGCTATTTGATTTTGGATGGTTGATGTATTCATGTTTGTGATTGATGTTCAATGTTGGGTTGCACTATGATCATTGTGTTTGTTGTGTTTCCTAACTATTGTTTGTCTATTGGTTTAAGCTCAAAGTTTATTGCCCCTAGTCTAGGGTGAGACACGACCGCGATGCTAGGATATGTACATGAAGCTTTCCATGATAGGCAGATTAATGGCATAAGCTAATGGTGAAAGTGAATGGTCGACATACTCAAATAGATGGAAAAGCTAACCTATCACAAATAGCACTTGTTGCCAGGTTTTCACTACTTGTTTTATTGCACTTTTTCATATTTATATATATATTTCTAATTTTTCACTTTTTTTGCTTTTTTGATTTTTTTATTTTTTTATTTTTTATTTTTGTATTTTTGATTATTTTTGTATTTTTTGTATTTTTCTTTTTTTATTTTTTTTGTTGTTACCATGATGCTTGTTTGCCAGGTTTTCATCAAGGCAACCATTTTTTCAGGACATTTTCTAATTTTTTTGTATTTTTTCAAGACTTTTACCGATGCACTGGATGATTCAAGTGTAGAATTTCTTGAGATGCAGGCTATTGAGAGGTTCATCAAACAAATGCCCTTCAGGTGTAGACAGTTGATATGCTCTTGATCCAAAGACTGATACAACGATAAAGGGACCTAGCTAGTTAGGTTCAAATTTCCCCTTCTCTCTGTCTTGTTGATTATAGGGATTTTCTTTCAAAACTAAATCACCTACCTGAAATGTTCTAGGATTTACTCTATGATTGTAACTTCTGGATATCCTCTGTTGATATGATTTTAGGTGATCAATTGCTTGTTGACGATGCTCATCTAGCAATTCCAACTCTTGTAACCTAGACACTCTGTAATCCTCATCTAAAATGATCCCCTTTAGTGACACCAAGAGTGATGGTATTTCCACCTCAATGGGTAAAATGGCCTCTGATCCATAGACTAGAGAATATGGTGTAGCTCATGTTGGGGTGTGGATACTGGTTTTGTAAGCTCACAAAACAAGATTCAATTGAATGTGCCAGTCTCGTCTAGCATCGTTGATGGTTTTCTTCAGGATCTTCAGGATAGTTTTGTTTGAGGCCTTTGCCTAGCCATTTCCTTGAGGGTAGTATGGTGTAGAAAACCGATGTTGTATATGGAACCTCTCACAAAGTTATTGGACATCCTAATTCTTGAAGGGTTTGTCATTGTCTATGATAATGGATTGAGGAATACCATATCGACAGACGAAATAATTTAGGATGAATGATGAATTTTTTTTCCTGTGATGGCAGTCAAAGGAACAACTTCAATCCACTTCGTAAAGTACTTCGTGGTTGTGATGATAAACTTGTGTCTGTTGGATGAAGATGGATGTATCTTACCTACAAGATCCAGTCCCCACTGATAGAAAGGCCATGTGGATGTGAAAGGTTGCAACTCTTCTATTGGTGCATGTATTAGGTTTCCATGGATTTGACATTTCTGACACTTCTTGACATATTGAAATGACTCCTCCATATTTGGCCAGTAATACCCCAAACACAGGAGTTTCTTAGCTAAAGTTAAACCTCTTGAATGTGTGCCACAAATACCCTCATGAACCTCATGTAAAGTGGTATTAGCTTCGTTACATTCCAGACACCCAAGGAGAGTACCATCAAGACCTCAGTGGTAAAGTACATCAGTGATTAAGGTATGGTGAGTTATTTTTCGAATAAAGTTTCATTTCTGATTTTGGGATAAATTGGGCAGGAGGGTTTTGTCTTTAGGTATGTGTAGATTTTCCCATAGCTAGAAGCATCAGCCTCAGCTAGATGGTATATGATTTGGGATTCAGGGTTATTGTAGGTAGGGTCAAACACTTTTTCCACCATGAACTCATAATGGGCTCATTTTTTCAGGAATTTGAAGGAGAGAAGCAATGGTGGCCATAGCATCAACAAATTTGTTGTCGCCTTTGGGAATTTGCTCAAATTTTATCTCCACAAAGTACTTTTTGAAGTCATCAACCATTCTTTTATATGTCTTCAATTTGTCATATTTTGTTTGGTAATCATCATTCACCTGGTTAATGACAAGTTAAGAATCTCCATAAACATGCAACTATGTGATTTTCCATTTTATGGCTATTTTGATACCAAGGATTAATGCTTCATATTTGGTAGTGTTGTTGGTGCAAGGAAACATTAATCGATAAGACTTTGGAATGGTGTGCCCTTGTGGCGTGACAAACAAGATTCCAACTCCAGATCCATGTTGTGTGTAAGAGCCATCAAAGTATAGCATCCATGGTTGTGTTGATATTGTAAGGACATCAACATCTGGAAACTCAATGCTCATTAGATGATTGTCTGGTAATGGTGCTTCAGCTAATTGATCAGTGATTGCTTGGCCCTTGATTGGTTTCCTGTCCACATATTGGATGTCAAACTCACTCAATATCATTACCCACTTGGCTAGTCTTCTTGTGAGGGAAGATTTGTTGAGTAGGTACTTTAATGGATCAATTTTAGCTATGAGTTTGATGGTGTGAGTCAACATGTAGTGTCATAGCTATTGAGTAGCAAATACTACTGCCAGACAAGATTTTTCAATAAAGGTATAGTTGATCTCATAGCCATTTAAGGTTTTGTTGATATAATAAATTGCCCTCTCTTTTCCTATTTAATCTTCCTGTGCCAGTAAAACACCCAAAGATATTTCAATTGTTGCAATGTAAAGTAATAACAACTTTCTTTCGGTTGGTGGCACCAGTATGGGTGGCGACATCAAATATTGCTTCAATTGGTTAAAGGTTGCTTCACATTTCTCATCCCATTTGAAATTGACATTCTTGTGCAACAAATGATTGAAAGGATGAGTTTTGTCTGCCAGTTGTGTGATGAACCTCCCGATGGATTGGAATCGTCCTTGCAAAGATCTGAGCTAGTTGATGTTTTTAGGAGGAGGCATCTCCATGATGTCTTTAACTTTTGCAGGATCCACCTCAATACCTTTGGCTGGCACAATGTATCCCAAGACTTTAGCTAATGTCATGCCAAATACACATTTCTTGGGATTTTGTCTCACATTGAATTTCTCCAATCTGGTGAAGATCTTGTCCAAAATTTCTAGGTGTCCCTCCCTAGTGTATGATTTTTCCAATAGATCATCTACCTAGTCTTCCATAAAGGTGTGCATCATGTCATGGAAGATGGTGGTCATCACTCTCTGATATGTGGCTCCAACATTTTCTAACCAAAAGGCATTACATTCCAACAAAAAGTACCCCAAGGACATGTGAAAGTTGTTTTATCTTGATCTTCGGGTGCTATCTTTATCTGATTGTAACCTGAAAAGCCATCCATAAGAGAGAATTTCATGTCCTCTTGTCAAGTCTATGATGATTTCAATGTTAGGTAGATGAAAATCATATTTTGGGCAAGCCTTGTTGAGATCCCTGAAATCTGTACATATCCTAATGCTTTTATCTAGTTTTAAAACTGGCACAATATTTGATATCCACTCAACATAGTCAATAGGTTTGATAAATCCCACATCTAGTAGTTTCTTCAATTTGGCTTTCACCAAGAGGGCGATATGGGGATGCATTTTTCTCAACTTTTACTTTACCGGTTTCACCCCAGGTGGTAGTGATAAATGATGCATGATGAGTTCTGGATCTATCCCCGACATATTGACATAGGACCAAGCAAAGTTGATTTGTCGCTCTTTAAAGAATTTAGTGAAGCTTGGCTTTTCCTCCTCTGTCATGGATGATGTGAGGTGTAGGGTCTTCACTATTTCATCTTTGCCAACATTGATAGACTATGTAGGTTCAATCAACACTGAAGATCTCTCCTGATAGTGTTTGGGGAGAGTGTCAAATCTTCCATCTCTCGGTGCCTCAGAGGTTTTCACCTTGAGATACGCTCTTTGTTTTTACTTTTTTTGGATCTAATAGTGCCATTAAATGGTTTTCACCATTAGATCTGCTTTTGATATTCATTTTTCAATTGGAAGATTTGGAACTCCCCTTTTCTAAAGCTCCTTTATGAGATTCGATGATGGAACATGTTTTAGGATCGTTAGAGCAAAGTAATTTTATGATGGTGTCATCATTTGAAAAGATAGGTATGTCAAGTAGCTCGTTTTGGTCCTAGTCAATCAATTTGGGATGTATCAATGGAAGGTATCATTAGATCAGCTAAGGTCAAAAGGGGTAAGGGTCATGATGGAAATGTCATTAAAGTGTCCAATGTAAATATCAAGGTCTACAATATTACTCTCTTCCGAAGTATCTATCTTGCTTGAAGTCTGCTCATCTTCACTTGAGTCATCGATATGTTGTGATCCAAATTCAAGTGGTCTAGAACTCGATCTCTATCCCTCCATACGTGTTGGTGTATACTTTTGTATCACGTAAATATCTTTATCATGACAAGACTCTTTAGAGATGGAATCCCATTCATACTCATTGGAATCCATTTCAGAACTATCTCTCAATTGGGTATGTGTAGGATCATGATGGGCCAAAAAAGTGGCAATATGATGGGTATGTGGCTGACAACTTTTTTTTACCTAAAATTGATGAAATGAAAAGGGTTTTTAAAGGATATTCTCAGCTTTCCACCAATATAAATTATTATTTACTTTGAATTTCATAAGTAATTATTATTGATTTTCTATTTGAATTACGACTAAAGTCCTGATTGATAGGTTGATTGAAAAATATCTATAGCTTTCAAATGGTATCACATTTTTTGAATACAAAACATGTGTCACATTCTATGCTTTGCAAAATATAGGATTAAAAAAAGAAAAATTGAATTTCATTAAGTTTTGACCAAGTTAAGGTGGTCAGAGATACGAGTTTTTATATTTTTTAAAAGTTGTAATAAAAAATTCATAATTAATTGTTTACTTGGAAAAAATTACAAAAATATGCATCACATTGGGACATGAGTCCTCTACTTACATCTAAAATATTATAAGAAAATATTATCATTTTATTGTGGTTAGGGTGGTTAGATAGACACCTACTTATTTTTTCCCTAAAATTTAAGTACTCTGCATTGAAATTTCAAATTTTCACCAAATAGATTTTTTTTTTTTAAACAAACCTAGTAGTTTAGAAACTACATTCAATTTGCTATAGATTCTATTCTTACATATTTTTGAAATAATATAGATAACTTATTCAAATTTTTACGTCAAGTTGCCTAACTCTAATTTTTCTATTTTTTTTTCCACTTAAGGGCATGTTTTTTCCATGATGATCCTGCAAATACCCAATTGAAGGATTCGTTCAACAACTTATTGTTTGGTTTCTTCTTTGGATTCTTCTCTATACCCTAGTCCTATTTTTTCCTTTCAATTCATTGTGATGGGTTGTATTGGTTCTATGATGCCTTCTTTTCTTTTACCAACATGACCTTTTCCTTCATATCCCATTTTTTCCAGTATTGTCTTCCCTTTGCCATACTGCCTTGTTTGTACATCTGAGGTCGATGCTTGTGATTGTTCTTCATCTCTGTATAACTAGTTTAAAAACTCCTTGTCTTTTGATTCATCCACTAAGGTGACTACTTTTACAAATATTCCTTCAAAGATTGTGGTTGGTTGTGATGATTGTTGTTTTGATGTGGATAGTTGTCCATATGATTTAGGAGAAGGCATTAACTGTGAAAGATATAATGATTTCTCAAATGAATATTCCCCCATGCCTTTGTCTTTTAATTGGATATTTTTAACCTATTTTGATAGGCATTGAGTTGACTTTCATGATTTGATGGAGTAGACTCACCAACACCTTTGTCTTTTAATTGGTCCTTTTTCTCAACCCACTTTAACAAGGAATTCAATTGTTTCTCATGATTTGATGAACCAATAGTTGAAGCCTCCCTGTTATGTGGTTCAAAAGTGTCTTGTGTTGTTTTGAGGGTGTTGCAATACTGGGGGTTGTTGGAATCAGCTAAGATAGTGATTTCTTTCCCATTGAAAGGGAAATTCAAACATTGATGATATGTTGATGGTACTGCCTACATCTCATGAATCCAAGGACGTCCCAAAAGTATGTTGTATGTCAAGCCTTTGTCCAACACTTGGTAGATTATTTCTTTCACAACTGGTCCCACTTGAATTGGTAAGACAATTAGTCCTTGGGAGGATCTCTCATCGTCATCATAGGCTTTGATTGTGATTTTCCTCCTAGCATCAATAGCATTTTCAGAATATACCCAAGTGCTCAAACAAGTTTTAGAGTAAAAATATTTAGGCCATTAAAGCACATTTGACACGGTGTTTGTGGATTAGAACTTTGATGTGGAGGGCTGCATTATGTGGATGGTTGATGGATACATCAGCGTGCTTAGAAAATGATAAGCAATGCGGTGCGGTCAAGTGTCCCACCATTGCATGGAATTGGAAAACTTCCAAATTGTTTGGTACCGTGGAGGCAACTAGGGCTTGTTCTAAGATTTCTTTATGCACTGGTGAAATCTTGAGAAGCTTTAATATGGATATTTGAGCGGGTATTTTCTGCAACTAATCAACTATGTTATATTAATTTGCAAGGACAACAGTTGCTTTAGACGTGGAAGGGGTAGCTCCTTTCAATGTTACCTTGGCTTGTCCTTGTGTGATTGCATTGATTAGTGACTTGTCTTGTTCTTCTTTGATTTTGATGACATTAATTTTATTGTCACTTGCAGCAACATTTGGGATCAAATTGATTGGCACAAGGTCATTGATTTGATGTGAGGTGGTGTCAATATCATGGTGATGATTTTCAGTTGCAATGATGTTTTTTTCATGTTCAATGGTGTTGTCATTTATTGGGTTAGTAGCTGTAATAAGATCTTTCTCATCATGGGTTTGATCATCAACCTCCTCGATATGGAGAATAGTGGTGTCATAAACGTAGCTCACGTTTTTTCCTTTAGTGTTTGATGAAGAAGATTCCCCTTTTTTTGTAGTTTGGTAGAGGGTTCTTGAATGCTCCATGATCATTATTTGTTTGGGGTCCTTCTACAAATATGGTCTTGTTGTCAATCAAGTCTTGTATCAAATGTTTCAACTAAATGTAGTCATTTGTCTTATGGCCCTTGTTTCGGTGAAAATCACATAAATGAGCATCACTCCACCATGAAGGTTTAACTTGTGGTTCCCAATTTCTTGTCTCTGGTAATGTTATCACTTTCAATGCAAAAGCTCCTTCCATGCGGATTCTAATGATTGTCCTAAAGGTGTGAACCTTCTTCGATTTGATGATGTCCGATATGGTGGTGGTTTTGACTCAGCATTACCTTGATTTTTGTTTTGATTGAAATTTTGGTTGTTGTTTTGGTTATTGGGTGGATTATTATTTTGATTAGTTTTGGTGGCGGCTACTGTTAAGTTGAATACTGGTTTTGCATTTTGTTTTTCATCTGTAGTATCATTGTTACCAGTATTCTTGTTTCTTTGCCAAAACTTTGGTTTATCACTGTTGTTGTAATTGTTGGAGGAGTTTGATGAGTTGTTTTCATTGTAAATTTTTATAACTCCTCTTTTTATCAAAGATTCTTCGATTTTCATCCCATTTTCAATCAATTTCTCAAAAGTAGGTGGGCATTGTAATTCCAATCTATAACTCATTTCATTGTTTATATTGTTAATAAAAATTTCCATCTTTTCTTTTTCCGGTATGGGACTTGAATATCTTGCAAACATTCTTCTCCACCTTTGCAAAAATACAAGGAATGATTCACCCTTCTTTTGTTTGGTATTGCAAAGGTCTCTCATTGTGATCTTGTGTTGAATGTTATAGGAGTATTGAGTGATGAATTTTTTAACTAGGTTCATCCCACAATAATGGGTTACACTTTTTGGCCAAACTTGACATTGAAATCAACATTTTTAGAGAAAACTTCACTTTCTGACACTTATAGTAGGAAAACTATTAGGAATTTGAAAATGATGTAAACTAGTGATTTGTGAGATTTTTTCTGTAGATTTTAAATGTATTTTTTTTTAAAAAAAATTGAAATTAAATTATAATTATTTTGCGTCTCCTTTGATAACTAGTTTTTAATAGTAAACAACATTTTTAAAAAGTGGTGTGTTCTTCGGCTCGCATAACTTTTTTTTTTTATAAAGGATAACATTATGATTCTTTTGAATTTAGGTTGGTAACACAAGTATCTAGTTCTTTCATTTTGTTTAATATTTTTCTTTTAATTAAGTTTTGAAGTCAAAAAGTTTATAATTTAGACATAGGTACACTTCGGCTCGCATAACTTTTTTGTTATTTATTGAAATTCAAATTTTCTTTTTTTGTTGGAATGAGGAAATCAATACCTAGTTCGTATATATTTTTCAAATTTTTTTCCTCAAATTTAGTATTTTTCCACAATTATTTTTCACCGAACTTGATGTTCGGTGAAAAACTTATGTACAGTAAAACTAATATATATATATATATATATATATATATTAAATTTATAGTTGTTGGAAAACACGTTTCGATTGCTACAATCATCTAGCTTGGTTTATCAAGTTGATTCCATTTGCACCTCCTTCCCAAGCTTTGATAGTCAAAAAAATGCATAAATTTTGAAATGGTGGAGGGGAAGGTGAAAAAAGGGGGTTCATTAGAAGGGGGGGGGGGTTCATTAGAAGGGGGGTGGTTCATTCGAACCCCCTTCATTAGAAGGGATAAACCATTTTAAATTTTTTGATGGGAATTTCTAATTTTTCTCCATTTGAAAAATTGTAACCCACTATTGTGGGTTTACCCACCAAATCTTCAAAGGTTTTGATGGGTGGTGTAAGTTTAGAGAACCATTCAAGGAATTGTCCATCTAGGCTTCGTGGAAACAATCTCATCAAGTAGGTTTCTTTGTGTGCAAATTCAAGACTCATGGTTCTAAATTCCCTCACATGATTTATTGGATCTGGTTTACCCTTGTATTTATCATACTTTGGGAATTCACAATGTTTAGGAAAAGGGATCATGTTGATGGATTGATCAAAAGGAAATGGAAAAATGTCTTGCAGCAAGTATCGTTTTGAGGTTCCCCTTTGCATGTCAAGCATTTGTTGTTGGAGGTTTTTCATTTTAAGAGTTAATGAAGTCACTTGTTCTAAATCATTTTCAGGATTTTTAGAAGGTTCTTTTAATTGATTAACATCAAAGTCATCAGGTAATTTGACACCTTGTTTAGCCAACATTAGGAGGTATTTTCCCCCATTTCTTTCAAAAATATTTTCTAAGCACTTGTGGAAATTTGGATCTTGTTCAACATTTTGGATGTCTTCCTTAGTTATTTCATCACCTTCAGTTTTGTGGCTTCCATGGAAAGGATTTTCTTCCGCTTCAGCCATGGTGTTTCGAGTTTCAATGTTCATAGTTTTGATGTTTTGGGTTTCAAGTTCTTTTTCCTTGAGTTTCTACTTTTTAAATCTTGTTTGAATGGGCATACAAGTGTCACTCTTCGACTAAACTTTGATCTTTGTTTGGAGGAGTGCCAAGGATGAAAACTAAATCAAATAGAATGACAAATTCTATTGATGGGACTAAGTTTAATTTGATTATACCGCTTTGTTTTGTGATGAAAGGATGATAAATATTGATGATGAAACTAGGCTTAACAATCAAGGATATGATAAGTTTGATGATTTAGGCATTTTGAGATGTTTTAGATCTAGGTTTAGTTTGGAGAATTCCACTTGTAGAGGTTAGTTTTAACAAGTTTAGACTCTATGGTACCTGAAGAATTATTTTTGGGCTGAAAAAAATTCTAAATTCTGGTTCAAACCGTGAAACAAGGGATAATTTTTAACTCTCAGGTTTTGCATTTTATGGATGCACTAAAATAGAGCTTGAATGCACTAAAATATTACACAGATGCACTAAAACAGAGAATGAATGTGCTAGTATATTGACTCAATGCGCTATAAAACTACCTGAATGCACTAAAACAACAAATGCATGTGTTGTAAGACTGCACAGATGCGCTAAAACAGAGGTTCGATGCACTAAAATATGCAGTGTATGTGCTGTAACAGAGGGTAAATGTGCTGGAAGATTGCACAAATATGCTATAAAACTAACTAGATGTGATGTCAGATATAGTGTATGCACTATAAAGCAGATGGATGCACTAGAGAAGGGTGTAAATGTGTCAAAATAAGTAGTGGATGCGCTGAATTGGGAAAATTTCACAGTTTCTTGCAAGTTTGTTTGATTTTTTTGATTTTCCAGTCAAAGAATTGGTTGTTTCAAAGGATGTTTTCTGAATCAAGGTTTTCACTTCCATTGTGTGATGTTTTGTTTGAAATTTGTTTAAAAACACATTGGTAAAACACATCAAACATGTACAACTTAAGGATGTGTAGGACAATATTTACTGGATTCTCACTTGGATTTTACTCCAGCTGTGCCTACTTTTAGCAGATGATTAGAAGCTTGACCCCACTAGCTCCCCTCCACAACACTCACTTCTCAGGGCAACCAAGCTTTAGTACCCATGAATCTCCCATGGCATACTTCTCATCTCTATTAAAAGCCACAAAAATGTGGGACAACTTCAAAGGTTAAACCTTTTGCGCTAGTAAATAGAATAAGGATTTTGGCTTGCTATAACAAAGGGTTCTAGTATAGGAATTTCGTTCATTGGGGATCATCCATTCGGAAAGACACCATTTCTTCCCTTCTTGTCAGAACAATCCTCGTGATACTTAAACTTTCCTCAAGTACCCACATTTATATCACAGTTGGAAGTCGCTTGGCTTTAGCGTGTTACCGGTTGGGTCGTTCCCTTGGGTGATTAATTTTTCCCACAAGGCAGGCCCTCTATGGATAAAACAAAATAAAAATGAATGGGTCTAGCTTTTTGGTCACCTAGTTAAGGGGAGAACATATGCCTACCATTCATCAAGCACATAAAACATGGTGTTCTTTAACCTTTTAATTAACCTAGATGCCTATCTTAATCAAAAGAAAGCATTCAAATAACTCCAGCCCCTAAATAAATCATTAGTAGTTGCATAAGTTTGTATTTGACTGGCATATCACCCACCTATAAGCAAAAAACAACAATTAGTTCTCAAGATTTTAAGATTTGCACTAAAACAATCATCTAATGTGCTAAAAGATCATTCCAATGCCCTAAAACAACTACTTTATGCGGTAAAATAACTCATGTATGTGCTACAAGAACTAATGAATGCGCTAAAAGAACTAATGGATGTGCTAAAGTATTGATTGAAAGTGCTGAAAGACTCCCTATATGTGCTAAAACAGTTGTTGGATGCACCGAAAGAAATGTCGTATGCACCATAACAGAAGTTGAATGCACTGAAATAGTTGTCGAATGCATCGTAACAGAAATCAAATGTGCCGAAAGATTTTTCATATGCACTGAAAGAACTCACAGTCGCGTTAAAACATCATGTCCAACTTGTTCAAAAGAACTTTTCTAGAAAATTGTTAAAAATGGGGTTGAGCCCCACGGTGGGTGTCATTTTATGTGTGTGTGAATTTGTAGGAGAGTTAGTAAATCAACACAAACATCAATGAGTTATATTATATTAAAGATTTGAATCAAAGAACTAATCTATTTGCAAATAAACCAAATCTCTAAAAACGTTCCATTGTTCTCTATTCTCAAGGATTTATTAAATCATATTGGCTCTTAGATTTTGTGTGCACTATGATTGTTAAAATGACAACTTGAGAAACAAGATGTTGTATAATGCAAGAAATCTAAGTTCCTACATGACGTATAAACTACGTGATAAAAGTCATGATGCTATGATAATGGAGATATTGACAAATGGATAATGATGCTAAATTATGTGATACAACTGTTGCATAAAAAGCTAAAATGATTCTACATATGCTCAAATATTAACGATTGATATGATAAACTAAAATGTAATTACAAACTAAGACATGATTCTAAGTTAGAATGATAAAAAAATGCAACTTGCTAAATGCTAAATGATCAAATTCTAAATGCTCCAATGCTCCAAAGCTATTCCTGCATAATAAGTTTGCTAAAAGATGTGATGTTAAATGTTGTAACAAAGGGTTGTATTTATAGGATTTTCAAAGCATCTTGTGATGTGGCAGCAATCAACGGTCCAGATTCAAACATGAGGGATGAATAGTGGAGATGGAAGAATCAAGGAGGATGTTCCCTTGACCAAGGGCAACATGCCAAATGGATGAAGGAATAAAGTGTGTGAGAAATAAGCCATTTGTTAAAAGTTTTTTGAAGATAAATGTAATTGCATGTGACATTTGATGACATGGAAAAAAAAGGAAATTAATGTAATTTTCATATTTAATTACATGTGACATTTGATGACATGGCCAAAAAGTGTTGTAGACATTTAATTAATGTAATTTATTTATTTAATTAAATTTAGAAGAATGTGGTTTAGAATGAAGAATTTGGAAAAGTGTGAACTATATAAATAAATTGAGAGTTTATTTATAAGTAGATGAATTAAAGGAGTTCATTAATTAAATAGCTAGTATTTAATTAATTAATTGTCTTGACTGATTTTAGGTGTATACATTTTTCCCCTCTTTGAAGTAATGTTTTTTTATTATTTGTGATATGTAATTAATTTAATTTTCATATTTAATTACATATAACATTTGATGACATGGCCAAAAAGTGTTGTAGACGTGACCAATTTTGAATTTGAAATTATTCAAAATTTAGTCAAAATACATTTAATTGAATAAAAAAAAACTATAGCCATTTGTTTATTTAATTAAATTTAGAAGAATGTGGTTTAGAATGAAAAATTTAGAAAAGTGTGAACTATATAAATAAATTGAGAGTTTATTTATAAGTAGATGAATTAAAGGAGTTTAGTAATTAAATAGCTAGTATTTAATTAATTAATTGTCTTGACTGATTTTAGGTGTATACATTTTGCTCCTCTTTGAAGTAATGTGTTTACACATTGTTTCAAAGAAAAAATTGTTGTTGATTTCAACAAAATAAAAAATTGACGCCCCAAATGTTGATTTTCAAGTGATCACAGATATATGCCCCCTCGGGAGATAAATCAGTTTTTGAATTTTTTGGATTTTTTGGATTTTTTGAAAATTTTGATGATTTTTTGGATATATGCTAAAGACAAGGGAATATAGAGTACTAGTTCTATGTCTTGAAAGGGTGGGACTAAGATGAAGATACCAATCATGGACAACATCCATATTTTAATCTTTCATCTATCATTTTCCATCTTTCATTTAACATTTTATTATATTCTTCTATTCTTTTGAGAAATCACTCATAAAATGCATGTATAGTCCCTCAAGGGGGCATCAATCATCTCATATTTTCTAGTACTCATTTCTCACCTAACTGGGGAATATCATCATCTTCTTCATCTCTTGTAATTTTCCTTTCCTACTTTTCTTTTATTTGAAACAGTACTACTTTGAACATTACACCAAAGAGGGGAAAATGTAGACATCTAAATTGTTCCACCAAACCCTAATCATGATCATGTCATCATTAATTGCATATGTTTGTCATTGATCACCCAGTTAGTTAATAATCATTTAATAATTTTTATTTATCATTTATTTCCATTATCGTTGATCACCTAATTAATTAACCATCATTTATATCAAATATCATTTATCATTTAATCATCATATACTATTTATTACTTATTATCTATTTATCATATCACAAACCATTTATTAATTAATAATTCCCATTTATCCATTTAATTGAATGATACTTTATTATTTAATTAAATGTGATAATTTTCATTTTTATCTCTTTATTCAACTCCATAATCACTAATTAGTTAGCTTAGTCTTCATTTAGAAACTCAATCTTCTCTCACAAGTTAACTCTTCATTTTAGAAACATTTTCACTCTCCATCAGTTAACTAAGCATGAAATTGGAAACTTCATGTGCATATTTATCAATCATTTTAATTAGAAATTTAATATTATCCTCTCATGACTTGAATTGGAAAATTTCTAATTTTAGTTGACCTGACTCCACTGATTTTCTAGTTAACTTAGGTCCTAATCCTCATCCACATCTCCTAAGTCTATAAATTCATTCATTTTCTTTATCATTGGAAATTTGGAATCCATGTCTCACATATTATATAACCACACTCTATCAAAGTCTGAAATTAATCAATCATAGTTCTATGTTGTAGAGATTATGCATCCACATACCTTCAAGGTGAATCAACATCAACTTATTTTGAGGTTTGCAATGGCGTTTGTAAGTTAGACTAGAATTTTATTTTATTTCATTAATTTAATATTTTCTTAATTTCTAGCTTATGATTTTCAATGGTTACAATGTTTTCATATTCATTTAGTTTTTAAATGATTTAAAAATAGGTCAATATTTTAGACATAATTCATGGAAAAATATGGGGTCTGATTGGAGACCCATATATCCTTATTATATTATTTTTAGAATGTAGATACCAATCTCCCCAATTATGTTGGATCCCTGATTCAAGTACCCTATCCATTGGCCTCAAAAATCCAAGATTTATTTAGGTAATCTATTAGAAGAAAATCCTAAGTATCTCAAAATTTGATTTATAAAAACATTCTTGGAAAACCACATAATTCGAGTTATGATAATACATATCCAAAATGTAAGTCCACCATTGCAAAGGTGTTGAGACCAAACTGAGGGTTTTATTTCAATCTTATATTTAAACTTATTTGTAGCTCATAATTCAATCAAGTCCTATGTCAATTGAGGATGTAAACTTGTAAAAGACATAATGGCATAACAACAAAAAATTGATGTAAACACTCTTGTATAATATTCTATACAGATCAAAAGATTGTGTACATGAACAAAGTATAATGCTATAGTAACAAAATAGCTTGCAACATGAACATATATTTCTCTATTATAAGAAATATACCTGCAACTAATTTAATTTAGGCACACAATAATATATAATGAAAAATACATTTTCAAAGTTTATTAAATAATAATCTAGTGTAAATCACACTCCACAAATCAATTCACTAGTCAGAGTAGGATCATGGGGATCCAAACTAGGCCCTTAAGTGGCAATGAAAATTTAGAAAAATAGAGTCGGGAAACTTGACATAAAATTTTGAATAACTTACTAAAATAATTTGAAAAACATGTAAGAACAAAATATGTAGCAAATTGAGTGCAGTTTCTAAGATACTAGTCCCTTTTTGGAAAAAAGAAAATCTATTTGGTGAAAATTTGAAATTTCAATACAATAGTACTAAAGTTTATGGATAAAAATAAGAAGCAGGTGTATGTCTAACCAACCTAAGTACAAGAAAAAAAGTAATTCATTTTTTTGAAACTTTTAATATAAGTAGAGGACACATGCCCAGATGTGCCACATTTTATTTTGTAATTTTTTTGCAAGTAAATAATTAGTTATGAATTTTTTATTAGAAATTTTTAAAAATATTAAAACTCGTTTGTCTAACCAACATAACTTTGTCAAAAAATTATGAAATTCATTTTTATTTATTTGTATCTTATAGTATGGGAAGTATAGAATGTGTTGCATCTTTTACATTTGAAAAATGTGAAATCATTTGAGAATTTTAGATGTTTTTTAATCATCCTATCATTTAGGACTTTAGTCATAATGCATGTAGAAATTAAATAATAATTATCTAATAAATTCAAAACAAGGCATATCTTATATTGGTGGAAAGTTAACAATTTTCTCAATAAACCCTTTTCATTTCATCAAATTTGGATAAAGAAAAAGTCATCAACCACTTTTTGGCCATATCGACACTTTTTGGACTCCCATGATCTTGCACTCGCCCTCACATCACACTTGTATTACATATGCATACTGTTGATAACTTCAAATGATTTCTACAACATAATACTATAAAATTTAATGACAAAAAACCATAGATCTAATCTAAATAAACACATGATTTGAAAAATAAATAAATTAGTAAACTCATGAAGCAAAAGAATATCAAAAAGCTTTCCAAAGAGTGGGCCCTTGTCTTGGTTGCTTGGGTGAGAAGATAAAATCACTACAAATTTTACTTCACTAGAACATATAATATTGATATTGGATATATGTCTATCAAAATAATTAAATATGATATGGATGTAACTTATATATACCACCTGGTCTTCAAGAATTTAGGCTAAAGAAATATATGGTTAAGTTGGCCTATGAACCATAACTATGTAATTTATTTTAGGCCCTTGGCCAGATATTGTTTAAACAAACAAAAAAAGACTTAACAACTTCCTAAATTACTAATAGCCCAAAACATTTTGAAGCAACCATAACCAAAATTAGGAGTCTCCTTCGAGATAGAAATCCTTTATTTGAAATCTCCTCTATGATATTGATCATTTTATCTTGTTTGAACCATGCAACCAAAAGGATGAGTGATTCTAAAAATTGGCATCATAAAGCATGTTTTATTCCTTTAAAAAAAGACATATTAGATGTTTTAGTTTTATGAAAACTATGAATGGAAAAAGGAAAAATAGGGGACTAGGATAGACATATTATAGATATTGAAAAGGGTTCAAGGGTATCAATTCAAAGAAGATTTGTGACACATCATTCTCCCTAGCTAAACATTTTGCATGTCCTCATGCAATAAGTTACCAATTATTCTTCAATTGTTCTATTTTTTGTTGACATTCATGGATGGCAATATAGGACCCTTATGCCATAAATTTCTCTTTCTTTGATTAATACATCTATCTGTGTGGGAAATGTTAGTATCAAAATAAGATAAACAAAACACACAAATGAAACATTAAACTAAAGAAAGCAAGATAATTGAATTCGAAGAAAACAAACAGAGCTTCTTCAGAACCATTCCATTGTTCTCTATCTCGAGTGATTCTCTTGAAGCTTCTACTCTCAGATTGTGTAAGCAAAGCTTCTTAGAATGGCAACCTGCAGAATGAGTATGCAAAAGGGAGAATACTTCTCTATCCTATATGCTGGTGGAGTGAGATGTTGATGCGGATATGCACAGGGGCTATGGATTATGGATGCTATTAAAACTATGCTATGAAGATGATAGGCCATGATATGGATTGCTAATATGCTAAGCTATGCTATGCTATGATTCTAGAGGCTATGAATGTTGAAAGGCTGATTGACTATAGTTTTCCCATACAAAAGCTTCTATGTTTTTCAAAGACCCGACAGTCCTTTTTATAGCTTTTCACAGGCAAGAGCCTGGCTGGCAAAGATCAATGGTTGTGAGATTGTCTAGTAATTTTGAATGGTGAGAGATGGAGAGGTTGAGAAGATAGAAGATGTTGGGAGGTTGGAGAGAAGAATGGAGGCTTGTCTTCAACCCACGGGAACAAGCTTGCACAGGAACAGAGAAATTAATTTTATGTTTTGGAAATTTGTTTCACAGTTGTTGAAGATAATCCCAAATTAAATAAATAAATTTATTTAATTTCATGTGAGTTTGATTTTTTATTTTTAGAACTATAGAAAATTCAATTAAATATTTGAAATATTTAATTGTGAATAGACTTTAGAAGAATTAATTAAATATTTCAAATATTTAATTATGAATGGAACTTTAGAGGATTTTTTAGAATAGAAGAATATTTAATCTTTATTTAAATAAAATATTCAAGCCAAGATTAAGTGATAATTAATATAAATAAATCATAATGTTTATTTAATTAATTAATATTCAGAGATTTAATTAAATATTAAAAATATTTAATTAATTACCAGACTATGTGATATGACCATTTTTAGGTGTATACATTTTGCCCCTCTTTGAAGTGATGTGTTTTCACACATTAGTTCAAAGAATTTTGAAATTTTCCCTAGATGCTAATTGTCGAATGTTGATAGGTATATGCCCCTGCGAACGATGAATCGATAAGATTTTGATTTTTGTGAATTTTTTTGAATTTTTAGATTTTTTGAATTTTTTTTATTTTTATGATTTTTAAGATGTCGATTCATCGTTCGAAATTGATGATGTGAAGAAATTGACGTGAAGAGATGTGAAATGAAAAATGGATGACTTAGATTGCCCCTGTAATGATAGAATGCCCCAATTTTGCATATTGCGATGCCCTGATTTGATGATGTTTGTCTAATAAATTTGTTCCCAAGGTTGTTGGAAAACAAATAGCAGCTAATAAATTTGCTTTTAAAGTTGTTAAAAACAAATAGTTGTTGATAAGTTTGCTTCTAAAGTTGTTAAAAACAAATAGGATTGTGATAAATTTGCTTTCATGATGATGAAAAACAAATAGTTTGATAAGTTTTGTAGTGTCCCTCCTGTTTCGACATACTGTTTAGTTTGATTTTGCTTGTTAGATGCTTTAGATTACTTTGATACTATGTTGTTTCTTTTCAGAGGTGATTTTGGATACTATGTTGTTTTGATTTTTGTGGATGATACATTGAAATCCTGGTTATTTGGTTATGTTGGTTCGATGATACTGTGATAGATTCATTCATGATATGGCTTATTGTTTATAACTATTGCTTATGTTTATCATGTTGTTATGATTGTTTATGATTGATCTTGCTCGTTTGTGTCGGTGAATAAGACAGTGCAACATTACTCATTCGTGAGTACCCTGCTACGCTGCAATTCTTATTCATGGTGTGTTTTCTAACATGAGTATATATATATGTATGTTTTAACCTTGATGTTTTCCTGCAGACACAGGTACCGGGTAACGGCTCCACCTGCTTGTCAGGTTTGAGCATACCCTAATTCAATAAAATTAAGTTGTTGGAGGTATTGACAGGGCCTTGCAAACCATCGTTCTTTTTTGAACGAGTATCTTTATGTTACCCCGTGTAGTTGTCTAGTGTATTTTGTCTTGTTCGTTTGTATTGTTTTGTGTTGTGAATAAATATTTTAGTTTAGCAATTGTTCGTTAATGTATTTTTAAATACTTAAGCTTGTGTTGTGATTAAATTTATTAATTTGAATTAAATAATTTATTTATTTAAATGGTGAAAGTGGATTATTTCAAAAGAATCTAATTAAACATAAGTTGTTGTTTTAATGAGGCAAGAGGATTTTGTGGAAACAGATATATATGAGAAGAAGTTTTCTTCAAGTAATAAATTTCTGACTGAAAGATAATTAAAGTGGGGATCTGGAGGTAATGGTATGTTGAACTGGTCGAGCATATTAGGGATACATGCTTAATTTACAAGAGGATTTTTGGGGAATTTGTTCCTCTTTTCACTCTTCTCACAATCAGAATTGCCTTTTAGGATTGATAGTATTGCTATCCGCATCTACTTACTGGGTTTCGTATGTAAAAAGTTAAGACTGCTTATTGATAAAATCGATGGTATTCGCATGCATGATAGCAAGAAGGTTTAGGGTATTTCCAAGATAGCCAGCACGGGCATGAAGGTCAACCGCGCGCACCTGCTCATCTACTGTATATGTAATTTAATAAGGGCTATTGATGTGTGAGGTATGCACAACCCTCATCCTCTTAACCTGCATGACTGCATGTGCCTGGAGCACAAGCGAAGCTTACAATGTTTGGATGCATTCCAGAATGCTTCAATAATTCAAAGATTTTGAGAGCTTCCTTGCAAAATCCATTTTGTGCATATTTTGTAATCATCACATTTCATGAAAGGCCATCTATATATATACCCACTGTTTGCATTTGCTTGAAAGTTTCTTAATCCTTTTTCGTGCATATCCTGTAAGCATCGATTTACACGTGCTAATCGCATCCCTTGAAAGCTATCTTAAGATTTTTCAACAATACAATTTGTGCACAATCTGCTATCATTTTAGGAAAGTTCTGAGTAGGTGGCATTTGATTTCTTCAATCGAATTCTGGTGGCTATTTGGGAATTTCAAAAGAGAAGTAAGGAAATTTTGTTACTAAACAGCTAACAGTACGCCAGGTATTTTTCTGTTTGATTTTTCTATGAAATTTGTGTTTTTTTATTGTGGAAGTCAAGACCGACCATTCATAATTCTTTCTCAAATCTGCACACATGCATATATCAATCATGCCCTCCCGTGATCAGAGATTCTTTTATAAGACAAAACCAAATATGAAGGCTTTTGTAAATTGATTTTTAATTATATTTTGATCTTCAGATTTGCGCACAGATTCTTCCTTATGAAGTTTGTTATTAAATGTCATCTATTTCAGAAGATTATGTTTAATTTTATTTGACTGGTGAATGAAAGACTTTGAGTTTATACAAACCGTCGTTGTACCTTCTAGAGTTAGCCAGTAAATTCATAGTAAACTTATATTATGTTGGTATAAAAGATGAATTTAGAAAGTTTCCTGAGATTTTCCTTTAAGTCTGGAAGTCGCCCAGAAGATATCTTGTTATGTGAATTTATAACTGTTATCGTTATTTTGGAATTTCTACCAAATAGCTCTGCTAATCTTAGCGCTTGACTTTATCCTCTTCTCCTATCTTTATTTATATATATTTCAATCGACTGTCATTTTTCTATTAATCATTCTTTACTATATGCATGGAGCTCAACATTTTTTCTTTGTAACTGTTATCTTTCCAACTTCAAACGCAAGTCTTAGATTGATAAAAGTTATTCCTGAGCTATTGAAAACCTTTGAGCAAATGGATTATCTAGTAGAATTTTGTATAAACAGAGTCTTCGATTTCTTTGTTAAATTTCTGAGATGAGACTCTTAAAGTTTTTTATTGCACGTGTCCACCTTGTGAATTATGTGCCTGACTTTACCAGAGATTCCTGTGTTAAATTCCGCGCCCTCCTAAACTTTTTTGTCCAAAATATAAACAAAGGATTTAATTACTACTGCGTGAGATCTTTTCTATTACATGTAAATCCGTAAATGTAGTGCATGGATGTATAAGTAGTTATTAATCAGGCGAATGAAAAGGAATTCCTATGTTAGAGTATACGCCTTTACTACCAGTGTAAGTATGAACTAGTTGTTAGACTTTGTCTTAGTTACAAGTCATCATGATAAGAACTTACGGTGGCAGATTCTTTATGACAAATCAATCATGTTAGTAAATCTTTCTAATGTTAGAAAATGAACAAGCATAAATGTTAGTTGGATTAAAGTTTATAGTAACTTAAGTTTAGAATTTATATTGTTTCTTATAAATTTTAAGGTATTGAAAATTCTAATATATAAAGAATTTATATTATTTCTTATAATTTTAAAGTATTGGAATTCCATTCTATAAAGAATTTATATTGTTTTAATAATATAGTATTAGAAAAAGCTATATTTCGAAGTATTAGAAAAACAATAACGATTATAGTATATATTAAGTATATTCGTTATTTATTGAAATTTGTTAAATCTCATTTTAGGAGTGTTTACACACAACTTTGAAATGATTATTTTTATTTCAACAAAAATAGTTAAACAAGATTCGTATTGTAAACATTAGAACACTTTAATTTATGATATTCTCAAAAGTTTGTTTATTAGAAAATTTTTAATTCATTGAGAGTGATTAAATGAAGCTATTGGTGGTGAATGTATCTATGATGATAATGATGATTACTTTGTTTTCTTTAAAAGTTATGAAAGAAAAAAAAAAGTGTAGTTTAGTGTTTTACATATTGATCATATTGCTTATTTACAAGAATTTTTATCTTGGGGTTGTAATTTTGCATAACTTGTCGTTGACTATAGAAGCATAATAGAGATTTATGGTCAGTCTCTAGTGGAGAATGAAAACACTATGATTTGATCTTAGTACTTGAAAGCAACCCCTAGATTCTCATGTTGAGTCATGTTATAGAGAGAGTGGCTTGCGTTAGGGGCCAAAATCCTATAGTGATTGTCTGGGTAACTTAACGTAGGTGTGTTAATTAAGTGATAACCTAACTAATATATTAGGGGTGGGGTAGAACTGAACACTAAATCAGATAATGGTTTCCCTTGCCTACTTTCTTAACGCTTGTTCAGGTTAAGAAAAGGTTGAGAAGGCTTGGAATGGCAAGTCACCATCTTGTCCTCTCGAAAGATGTAACGACACCACATTAGTCTGCATAGGGGCCGGGAATCGGTAGAGGCTGCCAAGGTAACTCTTGGAGAGAGGGCCGGTAGTCTAGGAAGATTCACCAGGGTAACCTATCCCGACAATGTGATGACACTCTTAGTCTATATCATGATGGTGTTTCTTATGTTCTGTTATCTATTTTATGTAATTTAATACTGTGATTCTATCTGCTATGACTGTTAACGTTATGTCGTGATGTGATTTGTAAACCCCGTAAATGTAATGTTCTATCTTCTTTGCTTGTGGACCTGTCATTATCTCCTAGCACGAAGGGAGTGGACCTTCAGGTTTCACATGGTTGGGAGGAAACCATGCTTTATCCTCTTTGGATTTTCTTGCAGATGATCCTATGCTTGTAGCAGGTTCCAGTTACTTCATTGTTCGTGACTGTGGATGCGAAGCATGTTCGAGGATATGGATATCAGCTATGATATGATTACTTCCTACTTTGTTATTTTACCTCTTGTATAAAGAGCATATTATTTGTACTGTCATTTTGATGTAACGGGGATCATTGAATCTCACCTTTTGTAAACTGGATATTTGGATATTGGATTGTATAGATTTTTGTAAACTGGATCTTGCATGAGATTTAATTTGTACTTAAGTTTATGATAATGTGTTGAGTTTATTTGTTAAGTTTATGTAACAACGTCTTGGGAAATTTATAATAGTTGAGTAATCTATTATCTTTAAAAAAAAATTATTCGGTTTACTTTGCTTTTTACACTTTGTTATAACGTAACTAAGGCAGGGTGTTACAAGTTTGCTTCTAAAGTTGTTAAAAACAAACAAGATTTTGATAAATTTGTTTTCATGATGATGAAAAACAAATAGTTGTTGATAAGTTTTCTTCTAAAGTTGTTAAAAACAAACAAAATTTTGATAGATTTGCTGATAAGTTTGCTTCTAAGGTTGTAAAAAACAAACATGATTTTGATAGATTTGCTTTCCATGATGATGAAAGACAAATAATTTGTTGATAATATTCAGATTTGATTGATTTTTCGTGATGATTTGATATTGATGTTGCTTTGACTTGATGATTCTTCCTATGAAACAGGAGAGATTGGGTGTCTTACAGTTACGGGAGACATTCCCAAAGACATGGAGGTTGATTTCGTAGCTTGTACAGGCGGATAGAGATGTGATCGAGGCATGCAGACTGACCTCAAGGTGGATCAAGGGCAAGTGGGACAGAGCCGAGATCGACAGCATCAAAGGATAGCACTTTGTAGTGCAGTTTGCATGATGTCTTATCAATTTTTTGTTGAGACGTTTGTATACATACTGATATGATCCCAGTTTTGATGATGTATATCATCTGACACCTTTGTACATTTTGACATTCATTTTTGAGATATATGATATGTAGCATGATTTCTTATGTGATGAATGTGTCTATTTTCTATATGCATGATGTTTTATGTGATGATTTCACGATGTTATGCTTATGATGATTTTTTTTGGATATAAAAATGAAAGTGCAATGATATGATATGATTGCAATCTATTGATGAATGATCTTATGAATATGAAATGATGGATGGTACAATTTATGAATGCCCATGAATGTTTTGATTATGATGTATGCTTTGTTTTTATGATTTTTCGATGCAAATATGTATGAAAAATGTATGTGATGATGTTTTTGTGAATGTCAAAATGTACTCAGTCATTTATTCACAAAGATATGAAACATTTGATACTTTGCCAGCTTTTGGGAAAATCTATAAATGCCAAATGCAAATTCTAAAATGAATGTAATCTATACTAACCATGCAGGGTATCTATACAATATTGCCATTCTGAGAGCTTATTTGTGCTTTTTGTGTCATCATAGAGCATTGAAATGTTGAAAGTTAATACAAGCATCAAAGGGCATGTTAGCACCAGTGATGACCTGAGTATTGCTTTCATGATTTTTGATATAGCAAGATAATACAAGCATCTAGGTATAATTGAACCGAGATGACCTTAGTATCACTTGCATAAACAGACAAGAGTTAACCTGTTTCCCATGCAAATTCTGAAATGTCATCAATGATACTTAGTAGAGCATGTCTCGCGACCAATTTGCATAGTACTAATGATTTTCTCGCAAACAGCAGACAAAGAAAAATTCATACTCCTTCCTTGCTTTTCTAGTTTAGTACATCATCGAATTGCTCCAGAGATATGATAGAAAATCAACCAACAATTCAAATTTTTCTCAAAGTATTTTAAACATTATTCAGATTAAGATCATCCAACTTGGTTATCAACATTGATGTTTGTGATTTGATTAACGTTGTTTTGACCATGTTGTTTGATTTCGTTGGCATTGAGTGATCATTTTAGGTGTTGTGGTTGATTTTATGCGTCAATGTATGTTTCATTTTAGCGAACTGTCAATTGTATGTTTGTTTATGTTCTAAAAGCTCATTGCCCCTTGCTTGTTTAGTCTGTGTTTCTGCCCCCAGTGTAAACACAACCTGAATAGTATGGATATGTACAGATTTCATCAAGCCATGATGAAAGAAAAGGATTCCTGTTGCATGATATGGATATGATAAATATTTACAAATGATAGATATGGATAGATGATGTCATAAAGCGATTGCATGATGATGATAAGTACTTAGGATCACTGATTCCCCTAAGTACGATAAGATTGATGATTGTTGATGATTGATTGAAACAAAAGATATGAGGATTGGATAAGATGAAAGATATGGTATGAAAGATATGGATAAATTGTATAAGATAAGATATATGATGTCCAAGAAGATCCTTAACCTTGTCAAGATCAAAGGTGGAAATGTAAGGAATGGGCATAGAAAGGATAATGACCATGAATGATAAGATGGATGAAACTTGTCCCTAAGTATAGAGTGCAAGAGGAATATGGAAGATAGGATATGGATGATAGGGGAGATGGAGGAAGGACTTAAGCATCAAGTTTCTCAACCAAATATCCCTCTAATAAACCATGGCAATGGGAATTAGAATCCTAAATGTTGGCAGATTAATGATATGATGGAAGAATCTAAGGACTAATGCAAAAGTTTGGATTAAAGGAGAATGATGGGGTATGAATGTTAGATAATGGATAGGAGGTTGGAAGGCATGTTGATGGATAGATGGAAAGGATGGAAAGATCAACATTGGCACACACCTTGAAGGGTGATGGAGTGATGGAGGAAAAATGGATTTGGAAGGTGATAGGTTATTAGATGGAAAATTGGAGGAAGCTTTTGGATTAGCAAATTTGGATGCCAATTTAGATTTTATTGCTTTTATGAGACTTTTAGGAATCCACATGACTTTTGACTTTTTGTTTTGCTTTGTGGACCTTTGTGGCCTTTGGCATTTTTCTTTTTGATTTATGACCTTTGTGGTCTTTGAAAATTTCCTTTTCTCTTTGATGGGCCTTTGTGGCCTTTTAGATTTTTCTTTTGATTTTGAATCAAATTTTCTTTTATTTTTACATGACTCTTCAAGGAGACATGTTGATCCTTTGATACATGTGGAGTTTTATATAGAAGCTTTTGATATTTGGCACCCAAATTGCTTCCAAAAGAAATGGAAGGAGTGTATTGAGATGAATGATATGGAGGTATTATGGATGAGTTAATATGGGTAGAATTTTGAAAGTGGATCAAGGATGTGTGTCTTTGTTGTTCTTGAGAAATAGGATATGGACCTAGGATAGAGGGAAGGTTTGTTGGACTAGGATGAGGACCTAGGATAGATGGAAGGTGTGATGAACTAGAATGAGGACCTAGGATAGATGGAAGGTTTGATGGACTAGGAAACTTAGGAGTATAACCAAGGCCATAGTGATATGGGTTTCTTTGAACAGAAAGGGGTTCTAGGATACCTTGCTCATGAAGGCCTAATCCTTTTCCTTTGTAATTCATACTTTGACACATTTGTTTACCAACGGGATATGTATTATTTGTAAAACAAGATGCAAGTCCATTTTGAGGAGGATATGATATGGATGAGAGGATAGGTGTTGGAAGTAAACCAGAATGGATAAAGGTGGAGGATCCCAATTTATAGGTGTGGGGTTTATGGATAACTTGAATAGGTGTGATAGGCTCTTGACATGGGGATGATGGGGTGTTTTGATCTTGACTTGGAAAAGGATTATGAAGTGGTATGAAAGGCATATCTTGATCATGAGAAGGATAATCATCTTCATGGGATGAAAGGGTATCCTTGAATGGAAGCATATATTGATCTTGATGAGGAAGGGAATCATGAAATTTTGTAGAAATCATATCTTGATCATCAATTGGTAAGACATCATTAGATAGGACAAAAGAAATATCATGCTCTTGTGATGCAATAGAATCATGGGATGGTATGGATTGATTAGATGATGTGGAAGGAGAACTTGGAAGAACATTTTGTTCTTGATATGAAAGAGGATTATCATGGGTGAATAATGAAAGGAGGGGATCATCATATGGTTCTTGAGAGATGGGATCTTGATCAAAGATAGGAAGGGTTTGTAGAATGTTTTGATCGAGATGTGTAGATTGAAATGAATCATTGGATGTAAAGAATATGATAGAAGAAGGTGATTGAATGGAATCGTTATCTTGAGTGAAAGAATCATGAGGTTCATTTTGAATTATGGGGGATGAAGATAAATGCATGACATGACAAGATTGGTCAATTTTAATTGAGGATGTAGATTTAGGCTTCTCAGTTAACCTTTGCAAAAATTCAAAAACATTGAATTTGGATGATGTTATTTTGGAGGAGAAGAGGTTATATTCATATTTCCATTTCGTAGTTGTGCCCCCTTGTATTTCCTTGATTTTCATTTGGAGCGCTCTTATTTGTTGGGGAAGACTACTAAGATCATTTAATGGAGTTTTAGTCTTTTCAGGATCTTCCTTAATTTTCTCCATATTGTAGTTAGAGGGAAATTTGGCACCTTGGTTTGCTAAAAAAAGAAAGTAGCCTTCTTTATCTCGCTCTAAGATCTTGTCCAAAATCATGTGAAACTGTGGATCCTGTTCAACTTCTTGAATCATTTCATCGATTATTTCATCATTTGAACTATTCCCAGTACAAAACCTATGAAAAGGATTTTCTTCCCTATCACCCATGTTGTAAAGTGGACAACAGGCATATGCTTTTGAAATGTTCTTCTAGACTTAGATCACAGGTTTATAAGTGCAAAAATGACCGTGTTTTTGTCTTTTCCAAGCGCGTACTCAGAGTGATGGAAGTGGATACCGGATCCCCTGAGCAAACGGTCCTTGGCAGTTATATGGTGAGTATCTTGGGGGTAGATTCTTCCCTCCCTTGCACTGTGATTATTATGATGTTCGAAAACTGACTTCGGTTGGATACTACACTAAGTTCATAGTAAGGATTTTTGTTCAGTGTGGCAAATGATATACTCCCTCGAGAGACCTCCCTACCTTTAGAACAAAGGCTTTGGGGATGGTTATCAATGCACACTACTGTCAAATGGGATTTTCATCAACCATCCGCATTTGATTAAAGTGGGTTGGAAAACTTGGCTTTAGTTGTTCCCACTTAGGTCGTTCCCATAGGGTGAGTACTTTTTCCCACTACAGCAAACCTTCTAAAAGGTATTATCAAAGCTTGAAATTGCATGAAATGAAATAGATGAGTTTGGCATTTTGATCACCCAGTTAAGGGGAGAGCATAGGCCTATCACCATTTTAAACAAAGGAAACAAAAGTTCAATTTTAAGCCTAAATGAATAATTTTCTATGCTAGGTGAAGATATTGCTTCACAAAGACATGGAATTATTTTTAGTCCAAAATAAAAATGAAGTGACTATCCTAGGATTGATTCATTCCAATTAAGTGACTATCCTAGGATTGCTTGATTTTCAATTAGTTGACTATCCTAGGATTGGTGTTTTTTTTTTTAGAGCTCTTACTGACTGCGGTCGCGTCGGATCTAGTCAAATTTTACTTTAAGTTACAAATTACAATTGCAGAATTTTTTTAAAAATGCGCTAAAACAGACATCAAGGGTGCTAAAACAGAGTTAATGGGTGTTGAGGAATCACTTAAGGGCGCTGAGGAATCCATCAAGGGCGCTGAGGAATCTGTCACGAGCGTAGAGGAATCTATCACGGGCACTGAAGAATCTATCACGGGCGCTGAGGAATCTATCACGGGCGCTAAGGAATATGTCATGGGCATTGAGGAATCTATCACGGGCGCTGAGGAATCTGTCACAGGCGCTACAGGATTGGTCAAGGACGCTACAGAATTGGTCAAGGGCACTACAATATTTGTCAAGGGTGTTGCAAGATTGATCAAGGGCGATGTAGGATTGATGAAGGGCGCTGAAATGGGTGTGACTTGAGCTGAAGCGTGTTTATTGCGCTAATACGCTATTTTAGTCGTAACCTGTCAAAAAAGCCTGCAAAAAGATGTTAAAATAGGGGCAAGAGCCCCACAGTGGGCGCCAAAAATGTGTGGGAAATGTTAGTATCCAATTAAGATAAACAAAACACACAAATGAAACATTAAACTAAAGAAAGCAAGATAATTGAATTCGAAGAAAACAAACAGAGCTTCTTCAGAACCATTCCATTGTTCTCTATCTCGAGTGATTCTCTTGAAGCTGCTGCTCTCAGATTGTGTAAGCAAAGCTTCTTAGAATGGCAACCTGTAGAACGAGTATGCAAAAGGGAGAATACTTCTCTATCCTATATGCTGGTGGAGTGAGATGTTGATGTGTATATGCACAAGGGCTGTGGATTATGGATGCTATTAAAACTATGCTATGAAGATGATAGGCCATGATATGGATTGCTAATATGCTAAGCTATGCTATGCTATGATTTTAGAGGCTATGAATGCTGAAAGGCTGATTGACTATAGTTTTCCCATACAAAAGCTTCTATGTTTTTCAGAGACCCAGTAGTCCTTTTTATAGCTTTTCACAGGCAAGAGCCTGGCTGGCAAAGATCAATGGCTGTGAGATTGTCTGGTAATTTTGAATGGTGAGAGATGGAGAGGTTGAGAAGAAGATGGAAGATGTTGGGAGGTTGGAGAGAAGAATGGAGGCTTGTCTTCAACCCACGGGAACAAGCTTGCACAGGAACAGAGAAATTAATTTTCTATTTTGGAAGTTTGTTTCACGGTTGTTGAAGATAATCCCAAATTAAATAAATAAATTTATTTAATTTCATGTGAGTTTGATTTTTTATTTTTAGAACTATAGAAGATTCAATTAAATATTTGAAATATTTAATTGTGAATAGACTTTAGAAGAATTAATTAAATATTTGGAATATTTAATTGTGAATGGAACTTTAGAGGATTTTTTAGAATAGAAGAATATTTAATCTTTATTTAAATAAAATATTCAAGCCAAGATTAAGTGATAATTAATATAAATAAATCATAATTTTTATTTAATTAATTAATATTCAGAGATTTAATTAAATATTAAAAATATTTAATTAATTACCAGACTATGTGATATGACCAGTTTTAGGTGTATACACTATTTTATTCTTCAATTCCCATATTTCATTAGCTTGCTACTATTTATCCCTATATACTTGGCTTAATTTTACCTATAAGACCCTCAAGTATTTTTTCTAGCTATTTCTTTAAGGGTTAACTGCCTTTGATGTGAATTTTTTTTAGGTAAATTATGTTTTGTGGGGAAAAGAGTATGTAATTTTCTCTAGACTACTTCTACATAAATATTCATAGTGTTAGATGTTGGCATAACATCTTCCTCATTTAGTTCACTTTCCTCCAATAGCTCTTCAATATTTTTAATCACCTTTATAATTCTTTAATTTTGTTGGGAATGTTTGCTACATAACTAAAAGAAGCAAGGGAGTCTATTTCCATTGATATTTCCATCTAGGATTTTTGCTACTTCTCTTTTTTCATTTGTCTATTTTGTCAATGTTGTTCTCTTATAAAGTTTTCATTTTTTCAAGAAATATGTGGCCAATAATTCAACTTCAAGTTCATTCTTTTATGTTCCTTCTTTCTCAATTTTACTAATGACATGGCCAAGTTTTGCAGTATCCAGGTGGAATCAATAATTTTCCTTTTTTCCTTTTCTATTTGATATTAAGACAAGGTCTTTCCAACTTTTGGGAAGTCTCAACATTAGCTATTGTAGACATAGAAAATGTCCAAAATGATATCATGCACTCAAATCAGGTATACTAACATCATTTCCTCCTAAAACCCATCCTCTTTTTGCTTAATTGATTAAATTAGCCTAGCTATTTAATTAATTGTGTCATTTGCATCTATTAACCTAATTAATTTAATTGGGTTAATTCACCCCTTCCATGCTAACATTTCATCTCATTAAATTAAATAAATCGAATTGTTTAATTTAAATCCCCAAGTCCTCTTATTTAATTAAATATCATTTCACTCTCCCCTTTTTCATTAAATCACTTTATTTAATGAATATCATATAATTCTTCTAAAATTTCATAATTAACATTGTTTTAATTAGCCATTGCTAATAAATCTAATTCCCCCCCACTTGAAAAGGAATATTCCTCCTTTGCACATTCCTTCAAAAGGAATATTCCCACAGAATATTCCTTCCCCTTTTGTACAATTAAAATTTGTTTGAATTTGCTAAATATCTATTTTCCTCACCCATAAGAATATTCCAAAGAATATTCTCTCCTCACTTATTTGAAAAAGGGGAATAAATTATTTTTTTCTAACACTTACTTGACTTCTTGTGCAATTTAACTTATGACCTCTTGTGCAAGTTAACTTGTGACCTCTTGTGCAAGTTAAAAGTGTGTTTGTTTGGACAAGGGTGAACCCTTGATTAAATCTTATCATTGATTCTCTTCCCTAAATGAGAATCCATGATCTATGCCTCCAAATTTCTTCATCCTTGACCATTGATTAACCTTTTTAATCTCAACTCTTCATTTCTCATTTGATCTCCTATAAATAGGTCACTGTTTGGAGACAAATGGATCCATCTTTTAACATCAAAATTATGTTGTTAAAATCACTCTCACTTGCACTCACATTTAGTATAATATTAGCTTATTTTAATTGCATCATATTAGCTTAGCTTCTATGATAACATAGATGCATATATTTAGCTTATTTGTTAATTAGGGTTTCAATATTTTTAGCTTAAATTCCATTTAGATTAGCTTTGCATTCACACATCTTGATCATCTTAGCATAAATCATGTTAAAATAGCTTGCATCATGTTCATTTAACTTTAAATCAGGTTTCATCACACATCTATCATTGGTTTCAATGATTTTCTTCAATAGAATCGATCAGAACAAGCTTATTTATCCATGGGATTGGGAAAGGGTCACCATTCCACATCAATGTGACACCACTCCCCCAATAGGATAAATTTCAATGGATTAGAATAAGTGTTTTGAAAGCTTTCATAGTTTAATATGTTAATTTTAAATGGATTCATAGTCCAGTTTTTATTGAATGATCTTATTGGGATTGAAGTTTAGTGGCTCAAATATACTTTGATTCTTCATGGATCAAGTGTATTCAGCCCATACTAATCCGTCAGTCACATTTTGGCGTTAGAAGGAGGGCATAACCGATCACATTTAACAAATTTTCCTCTTGAAGTCCATTTTCTAGTTTTTTGCAAATACAACGATGGTCTAGGAGATTTCAACGATGCTTTTGTAAAGCGTCGCCATATAGCGATGCTATTTCCATCTGATATAGTGACACCTAATTAATACACTGGTACTAATTAAAATAAATAGCAATGCTAATACTTTTTAGAGGTATCAAAAATTTGCAAACGACAACACTCCCAAATGTCGATGCTATTGTTGTCACTGTCCTTTTGCAAAGCGACACTAATTTTCACCCGAGTGATGCTCATTTGAATTTTGGCGACGCTATTGTGAATAATGCCACTCTTCCTCTAGTAAGCAAAAACAGTGTGATTTTTAGCATGTTCTTTAATTTTTTTTACTTCATCAGATCACTAACAAGTCTCTGACATTGTTTTGGTTTTTAGGCTAACTGGTTTTTGCAAGTGGAATGATAAAAGTCGAAGTGAAGAAGCATTATTTTCTTTAAATATTATAATTGTAACAAGTGTTTTGACATTTTTTTGGGGAAATTATAACCCATTTATCAATATTTATGCTTTAGGAACACACTAGCTTTCAATTGGGTTTTAAAATGAATGCTCAAATCAGTTAAAATTGAACCCTCACATCATTTTACTTTGGGTTTAAAATTGAACAATACAACTTAATACTTCATTTTGTGCTTAAAATAAACTAACCTTTGCTTTTAGGATTAAAATTAATGAATGTTTGCTATGTCTTGTGATTTACCATTTTCATCATTGAATGCATATGCACTTCTTTCGCACCACTCAGTGATCTTTGGAATCAAAAACATTTCCTTGACATTTTGTATAATCACCCACATTTCATTTTTGGATTAAAACAAACCCCATGCTAGTGTGAGGAAATGGCGTTGTGAATGCTCTCTCCTTGCGTCATTCGAATTGAGAGATCGAACAACGTAATTCCTTGCTTATTGTATATCTTTAGAGGGCCTACCACCCCACTTTGAAAGGTGGGAACGACCCAAGCGGAAACAAGCTAAAGCCAAGCTCTTTCAAATCACTTTATAAAAAATGTATTTGTGACGAAAGTCATAAGCAACAGGTGTGGATGTGTCATATCAACAAGTGCCACCCTTAGTGTTCACATGACATGTCAAAATCCTTTCTTAGGAAGGGATTGGGAAGCCTCTTGATTGAAATAATCTTGAGCTAATCTTGTTGCATATATGGCCACCTTGAACGGAAGTCCTTACTACGAACCAATTGTTTAGAAGCCAAAAAATATTTATGCTTGTTGGTGCAGGAACGGTCATTCTGAGGTTGCCCCACATTTGACTATTCATTTTTGAAACAAAAAAATCCTTAGGATCTTCAGATCTTCAAGATTTGAGATTTGGTGGTCTTGAGAAGTGTGTGTCATGGAGGGGAGCCAGTGTCACCAAATCTCTAGTTGTTCACATTGTCTTAGTGTTTGGAGAAATCCAAGTGGGAATTCAACAAGTAGTATCTTTTGAACCTAAGATAGTAAATGCTTGTGAGCCAATTTAATACTTTGCTTAATTCCAAAAAATTGTGAACAAACATCAGCAAAGTCCTTTCAAAATTTCAACCCCTTTGGTCTATGGATATCCTTTGACAGAACCTTGATATTAATGCTTTTCCTAAGAATTTATTCTTAGAGACTTCTAAGTATGTTGATTTATATCTCGATCCATACTTCCCAAAGTTAACATAGGAAACTATGGCTTGAACTTCATCATTTTCATAAAATGGACCTTGTGAAATTTATGATGTTTTTGACATAGACATTTAGTTTGAACTTAATCAAGACAAGTGTTTGTGGTAAAAGAAACTCACTTAAGCAAGATAACTTGACAAATTGAACCCCATGATGATTCCAATTTATGGCTCAATTTTGATAGAGTTTATTATCCATTTGTTGTTGTTATCATAGACTTTGATACTTGGATGTTGGAATTTAAATGTTATTTCCTCAAAACCATAGACATTGGGCATAAGCTTATCTTTGCAACTTTTAAATGACATTAACATGCTATGTCAACTATCTATGTTAATTTTACATGTGGATTAATGAATGTTACTTTAAGATAGTTATAGATATGAAATTTTTGTGCGTGTTAATGTTGTCATGCAGATATAATTAGAGCCTACAAAATTGAGGAAGATTCTGCCAGCTGGTCATTCACCGTCAAGGTCAAAAAGGTGATCATTCAAAGGTCATTGGAGGGAAATTCCTAGTTTAAATCAAAAAATTGTAACTGTCTTGTAAATGGTTGTAGATGACTAAAATTTGCAAATACTTAAACTTTCACACACACATTAGCATGGTTAATTATTTAATGCAAAGAAAACATAACATCTCTCTGAAATACCTCAACATGCTTCATAATGCAATCAAGACAACAAAAGATCAAATAAACTAATTGAAAGCATACAAAAAAGCATGATGCATACCTATCCCATAGTGGATTGGTGCTACTTTGATGTGGAAAGTAACCCTTTCCCAACCCTTGATAAGCTAAATGATGAGAATGCCTTGAAAATGCTATGAATTCAAATGAAAATAATGAACTTGTGCATAAGATTGTGGATCCTAAATCAATAGAGATATACTCTATTTATAGGAGAGACTGGTGGAGAAATGAGAAGAATGGAAGAATGTGGGAGAAAAGACAAACCAATGGCAAGATTCCACTTGTCAACATGTCAATGGAGGAAGGTTGTGCACATTTTGGTCATTGTGCATGATAAATGCTATTAGGTTGAAATTTGAAATTTGAAAGTTGGCTTGTTGAGGAAGAAGAAATTGTCTTAAATGCCAAATTGGAGACATGTAAGAGACAATGTAAGAGGAGTTAATGCCATGTTGGAGGACAAGTCCCTTTTGGAGGGAGATTTCAAATTTGAAGCATATTCCATAAAGATGACATTTTGAATGAAAATAGAAGAAATAATAAATCAAATAAACTGATTTATTGTGCAAGTTGCAAAAGATAGAGAAAAGAGGATTAGTGATAGAAGTTAATTGAGATTTAATTAACTTTAGATAGAGATTAGTTGACATGACATTTGATTTAGATTTTTGGATTTATTTAAATCAAATGGGAAGAAATTGATGCATTAGTAATTTAATTTAATTTGATTTATTTAATTAAATGAATAACATTTGAAGTTAATCAAATAAAATTGATTTATTTAATTACATAGAAGAATATGATTTAATCAAATAGAATAATATATTTAATTAGATAAAGTTGATTTATCTAATTAGAAGGGAAAATATGATTTAATTAAATAAAGATTGATTTATTTAATTAAAATAGGAAATGTGATGAATTCTAATCAGATAAAGATTACTTGATTAAAATGGTTAGTAGAGGGATGATTAAGGACAAATTGAAATTAGTGAATCCGAATCAGATACATGTATATTTTACATGTGTACATTTTTCCCCTCTTTGAAGCAATGTACTTGTTGCGTTGGTTCAAAGAATAATCTTTTCGTGGTCAAATTTCAAAAAAAATCTATTTTTTCATATGCCCCAGCAAAAAGAAGTATACTAGTACACTTCCCCCTCAAGAGATTGAGCAAAAAGTTTGATTTGAGGGTCAATCTCATGACTAAGAGGTTCAAGATGGACGTATGGATGGTTATGATGATGATGCAAATGAGATGGTTTTAAGATGCTTAGAATAACCAATTTATATTATCCTAAACAACTTAAAATGATGATGCACTACATTTGAGATGAAAAGTGTTTCCTATATGATATGATATGATATGCGAAAAAATGATATGATATGATATGATATGATATGCGAAAAAATCATATCATATCATATCATATCATATCATATGAATGATGATGCCCTCCTTCTAGCGTCAAAATGTGAATGGTGATATTAAGCGTGCACAAACACAATCAAACAACACATCATTAGTCTACTATGCAAGTTAAATCAACATTCCTCATAGAATACATTTGAAATGCACAAAACAAGAAATAGAATGATGAACACAAATAAAAAGCTTTCAAACCCTATCTAATGCAAACAAACTCTCAATCCCATGGGGGAATTGGTCTCATTTTCATGTGGAAAATGGCCCTTTCCCAATCCCTTGTAAGCTTGAATGATGAATTATGAAGATTTGATGCTTCCTTGGTGAAATTCCTGCATAACTTAGCTATAAAACTTGAAAACTTGATGGAAATGGATGAGCAATAGATGAGAAAATTCAAAATATCAAGATAATGTCTTTGCATGAAGTTGTGGATAAAAAATGCCTAAGATTGTGGATGAGCTTGTGGATCCAAATGAGCATGGTGATCTTACATGGATTGTGGATGATTTGTGGAGGATTGATACAATAGACGAGGCCTCTATTTATAAGAAAGAATGATGGAGGATTGAAAGATAGGATGAATGTGGGATTAAAGATGGACCAATGGCATTGTGCCACTTGTCAAGATGTTAATGGAAGGAGGTTGAGCACATTTTGATCAATGTACATGCATTTGAAATTTGAATTTGAAGAAGTGGCATGTTTAGGGGGGATGTAAGAAGAGTTAAATGCCACTTGGCTCAAGGAAAAGGACATGTACGAGGCTTTTAATGCCTTGTTGGAGAGGACAAGTCCTTTTGGAGGGACTTTTTGAATTTGAAGAATATTCCATCCTTTGATGCCTTTTTGAATGAAAAAGGGGATTTAATAAATCAAATAAATTGATTTATTGTGCAAGTTGCAAACTCTAGAGGATTTGATGGATTAAGATTAGGATTAATCAAGATTTGATTAATTTAAAAAGAGATTAGCTAATTTGACAATTTGATTTAGATTTTAGGATTTAAATAAATCAAAATGAGACAAATAATTATTTTAGACTTAATTAAATAAAGTTTAATTTATTTAATTAAAGAGGATAATGTTAGTTTTAAATCAAATAAAGATAAATTTATTTAATTTAAATGAGATTACTTTAGAGATTAATTAAATAAAATAAATTATTTAATTAAAAGAGGGACTATAGGATTAATTAAACAAAGTGATTTATTTAATTAATAGGAGATGATGACTTAATCAGATAAAATTGATTTATTTAATTAACAGATGAAATATGATGAATTTAATCAAATAAAGAATATTCAATTAAATGGTTAGTAAAGGAGATGATTCAAGATGAACTAGTGTTAGTAAATTAGGATCAAGTGCATAGGATCAATCGGTATATTTTTCGTGTCTACATTTTTTCCCTCTTTGAAGCAATGTACCTACTGTGTTGGTTCAAAGAATAACTTTGCTGAAATCAAAATTTAAAAAAAAATCCATTTTTTCAGATGCCCCACTGCTACCCCAGTGGAAGAATTACACTGGTATACTGCCGCCTCAAGAGATCAGACAAAAATTTAGATTTTTGGGTGATCTCGCGATAAAGATTCAGGGCCAGTTCAGCTCAAAGAGTCCACTAGAAAGCTTCAATGTTTGATGCAGACAATTCTAATGATGTAGACAGTCATTGACCATGGGCAGCCTCATGTATATTTTGATATAACACACAGATCCGATTCTTGGATAGAAATATTAGTAGAGATAGAAGAATACGAAAAAAAACATGGATAAAAAGAGGATCCAACAAGTCCATGAGTCATCGAGACTTTATTAGATATGATGATGAGTGATGATGATGATGCTTTGCTTATTAGGAATGAGGATTTTAAAAGGGCTATTTACCTATGTTTGATAACACACATAGATATGATGCATCAAGGTATAGATGACATGATGGTGTTGTATCTAGTGAGATGGACTTTGACTCAACAAGCAAATAGGAGTTTCCTTGTTCACACCTGACATACGAAAACCTTACTAGGATGTACTTCCAAAGTTTCAAATATCTCAGACCAACACACGGAAAGGTATAACCTATCAATGCAATAGTCAACAAGCTGTCCAAAACACCTTCCATACACACCTAATAAAGCAAGCATTTGCCGAGTTATATTACAAGAACGTCCAACAAGCACAACAAACAAAAGAAAATGATCAATGCCCCATTCCTTTCTCTCTAGATCATTTTGATTGGACATCATCAAGAGGTCATTGGAATGAGCATAATAAAATAAATCAAAAAGAAAGAATCAAGTACACAAACAAGCCAATCTTCTTCATACCTCTAGCCAAGGGGATGTGTTTTGAGGATAAGGATCCAAAGTGATTTTCCACAAATAATGCCCATTGTAGGAAGGATGCATCCTAGGACATGTTAGTGGATGGTGGAAAGTTCATAAGTTGTTTGAAAGGTTGTTGATATGAGGTCGATTGACATGTTTGCAAATGATCAAGAGTTTGATTTTGAGTTTAAAGGTTTGTTGCTTCAATTTTGATTTTGTGTTTGAAGCTTTATTTTGTTGATTGTTGCGGTTGTTTTTGTTCTTGTTGCCAAAGGATGAAGGTGACGATTAATTTACTATGGATGAGATTATTGCAGGTGAAAGCGAAATGGGACAAATGGATTTTTTCAAATATTTGGATTTTTTTGTTGTTTTTTGAAATGTTTTGAGGCTATTTTTTGGGTTTTTTTGAGATTTTCCAAATTTTCAAATGTTTTTGTGTTTTTATGAGATTTTATGAATGTTTTTAGATTTTGTGTCTCGGGGGTTGATCAAAGATTAGCCTTGCCTATGTTTAAGATCAGAGATGGCGTAGTTCGAATCTAGTGTTTTTAATGCTTTTCTATTTTTATGAATGTTTTTTGTGTTTTTGTGATGTTTTGAGGTTATTTTTGGATTTTATGAGATTTTATGAATGTTTTTGGATTTTGTGTTTTTTGAATGTTTTTGTGTTTTTGTGTCTTGGGGGGATGATCAAATATTAGCCTTTCCTATGTTTAAGCTCAGAGACGACATAGTTTGGATACCATGTTTTTTACGTTTTTCAGTTTTTGACTTATTTTTGGATTTTGATATGTTTTGGATATTTTTGGATTTTATGTTTTTTGAGATTTACAAATGTTTTTGGATTTTGTGTTTTTTTGAATGTTTTTGTGTTTTTGATGTTTTAGGATTTTTCGCATGATTTTGACAATTTGGATAAGGATGTGTTTGATGATATCGGTGATTTGTTTTGGGATTTTATTGAAAACCAAGCTAAGGTTGATTGATCAGATTGATGGATTGATGATGATAACATTGTTGAGGATACACAACAATGCAAGGATATTGTTAAGCAACACAAGGATTAGGATGAATATCCCAAGATGATTAGGGATTGATAATGATAACATTGTTGAGGATACACGACAATGTAAGGATAGTGTTAAGCAACACAAGGATTGGGAAGGATATCCTGAGATGATGATGGATTGATTGGATTTGATTGATCAAGATTTTGAAGCTTGATTTTGGAACAAAATTGTTTTGAATGATTTGATATGACATTGAAGTGTAAATTATATGCGACTAATAGTGATTGTTTGGATTGATGTTTGATGAAAGATAATTCTTGATAAGGAACATATTCTTGTCAAAATATGTGATGGGTTAGTGATTTGGATTTTTTGGCTCACAAATGCTTTGACCAATTTGATTTCACATTTTCCAATGTTCGGATTACTACATAAGTTGGAAGATATTGATCAAGATTTATTCCTGAAGCAAGATGTAAATATCTGCCCCCAGTGTCTAGCAATGTATGTAATGCCATGGGTGGATGCTTGGATAGGTGTGTGGATGGATGGATATGGTAAGCATGCAAAGGATGCCAAGGATTATCCTGTGATAAGATAAGGTGTTCAAACAGAGGAATGCTCATTTGGATAATGCTTCATGGCTCATATAATGTTTGGTAGGATAGGATCAATGAAAATGGCCCATGTCAAGATTTTTACCATAAGCATGTGTAAAGTGTTCACCAAACTTTTTCAAGATCAAGATAACTTGGACTATGGATGTAGAATGGATTGGATAAATGCTTAATAGATGAATGGATTTATTATGGATGAGATGGATGGCATGTTTGATTTATTATGGATGGGATGAGATGCTTTCACCTGAATTAGTGCATGCAGATGCTCAATTCTACACATGACACCTATTTTTTAGGTTTTCATCATGGTACCTATCCAAAGTGCCACCATAGTGGTTTTCACTAGAGGATAATTTTTTTCTTTACTCTTTTCAATCCTTTTTTTGGTTTTTTTAGATTTTTTAGATTTTTTGAATTTTTTATATTTCTCTGTGAAAGATTTTTAAGCTCATGTTGAATCACCTGGTGGTGTTGATGTAGATGCTTCTGTCATAATGTGCCATCAATATCCTACTTGAAGAAGTTGCTTTTCCAAGATACGTGCACTTGAATGCAACTTTTGAGATTCCTGATCTACTTTGTTGATACCAGAGTTAACTCTGCCTTTGTGCGCACATCGTGATAGAGTGCCTTTTGAATCCTTATGATGAAGGGTTGTTGCCAACACATGGTCAATGTGAGAATTGGATATCATGTGTGGAGGCGTGGATGGAGTGTGTTTAGGAATAAAAGATGGATTGGCTGATAGTTTGGAACCCTTGACTCTCCAAACTTAGGAAGATGAGCAATGATAGGTGGATACGGAAGTGTGTATGGAATTAGGACCAACTACTTGATATACTTTGTATGTTGCTTGAGAAGCCTATTTTTTCCTTTGTGGACATCTTTGATGGATACTTTTCCATTTTTTATTTTTCCCCATAGTTTCTTTGACTGATGGAGTTTGATAGGGATAATATTTTTTTGTATATTTTGGTATCCATGTGTATTTTATTTGTCCTTCATGCTTTGCTACTTCTTTTCCTTTGATAATTTTCTTCTTGCTTTGATTCAAATATTTCCTTTGATGTTGCTCCCAATTCGTGGATGGGGTGATGGGTGGACGAATATTTGTGATGTGGCTAGTTGTAGTATTGGCATTGGTTTCCTCATAAGGGCTCTTTGTGCTCCCTATGTTGATGCTTGCACTAGATAAAGTTTCCCCCAGTATTATAGAGGTATCATTGATATCTTTAGATCCATTCATTGTTGAATAACCAAGACCTTGATGCTTAGGATTGCCAATAATCTGCATAGGTTTTAGGATACCCTATTCATGTAGGCCTAATCCTCTACCTTGATAATTCATCTCTTGAAGCATTTTATATTGCAATAGGATATGATTTACCTTGGAAACAAGATGCTAATCCTTCTTTGCTCTGTCATGGATCTTCAAAGGTGATAGATTCTTCATTGATAAGATAGCCTTCCCTTAAAAAGGTAAGTGATCCAATTTTATAAGTGATAGGATCCTCCATGTGTGGGATAACTTCCTGATTGATATCTTTGGCTTGATCTTGTGGAATATCATATTTTAATGCTTCTTCAAGAGGTGTTGATGATTCACTGACCATGCAAAAGTATCCCTCACGATTCATCTTTGATATTCCTTCACAGGATACTTTTGATTCACAACTTCTATAGAAGCCTTCTTCATGACCCATTTTTGATATGTCTCTAGATTTTTCTATATCTTGATCATGTGTACAAATGTTAAGAGTAGGAGACTCTTGTTCCTTGGTAATGATATCAAGAGTATGAGACTCTTGTTTTTAATGAAGATCATCTATATGTACATTAGGAGTAAGCATCTCATGGGTAAATGGAGGAATATGTGCTATATGGATATGATCATCATTTGCGACATCTTGTATAGATAGGAGAGTGTCCATTAGATCATTGTAGTATCTTGGAGATACAAATTCTTGATCTTGAATGATTTTAAAATTGCTTTTGAAATGCTTTGGATCAAGTTCTTGACATGGGTCAATTTCAAAGGATGGATTGTTTATAAAAGGGTTCTTGGATATCTTCATTAGGCATGGGAAGTGGCTCAATATCCCCTTGATCTTTGAGTGGACTTGGATCAAATGTTGAGTTGAGGATCCCTTTAGTATCTGTAACCATGAGGTTAAAGGATGTCAATATGTCTCAGAAAGGATCATTGCTAGACTTTGGTAAAAGATGTTGATCATGCTTTGGAATAAATTCTTGAGATATGTCCTCTAACTCATTAGGTGATGTAGAGACCTTTTCAAAATTATCATTGGTAAATGGGTCGTGGATTATGTCAATAGGATCAAATAATTCTAACACTCCTTGAAATAGATCATTGTCAAATATTGTTGAGGGATTTTGATTGCGACAAAAAAATGACTCTTGATGCATGTTAATTTGATCATCGAATGAGGTAGAAACATCTTAAAGGTGCTCATTGATGGATAGATCTTGATCATTTTTTTCAACAATTGTGGTGGAGAGATTATCAATGCTATTGCAAGTGGTTAAATCCTGATCATTGTCCCCAATAATTATTATTTTTTTATCAATCAGGTCTTGGATGACATTTTTGAGTCAAATATAATTTGATGTTGTGTGTCCCTTTATTTTGTGAAAATCACAAAGGTGCTTCTCATTATACCCTGGTGGTTTAACCTGGGGCTCTTGATAATTTTCATAAATGGGGATTTTGATGATATTTTCTTGTATCAACTGTTGCATGACTGATTCGATTGGTTCCCTAAGTAGTGTGTATTTTCATTTGTTACCTTGTTAGATTTGTACTTTAAATTGACCTTGTGGTGATTGATTTTGGAGATGTGGTAATTGATCTTTGATATGTGGTGATTGATCTTCAAGATGTGGTGATTGATCTTTGAGATGTGGTGATTGATCTTCGAGATGTGGAGGTTGGGTTTGTTGTTGATGTTGTTGATCTTGATATCCAACCTCTTGAAATTGGAGATATTGTTCTTGATATGGTTGTGGACACAACTCAATGTTTTGATGACATGGCTTCACCAATGGAAGAGTGTACTGATTTTGGGGTGGAGATGTCTCTTGGCGCAATGAATCAACTATTTTGGTAAGTGTAGCAATTTGATCTCACAAAATTTGATCTTGATTTTGATCTTGACACCCTTGATATAGTTGATTTCATTTTTGTTGAAGCAAATTTGGAATTTATACTTGTGATGTTTGTACGGGATCATGGACAAATTGATTTTGGACAATGTTCTGATTTGGGATGATGTTTAGATTTGGTATTATAGGTTGAAATTGAACATTGTTGTGGTTGGGAATCACATTGCTTTGATTTAGGTAACTTTGATTTTGCATGGTGTTACCTTGACTTGGATTAATACATGGATTCGTTAACATATTGTTTGGACTTTGAACAACATTTGTATGATTCACAAACATATCTATCGGGCAAAGTTTACCAAGTGTGGATTTGAAATGTTCATATTTGGTAAAGTTATACTTGGTATATTCACATTTGGCATGCATGGATTTGGTGGGATGATGTTGTTTTGTTGAATAATCATGCATTGATTGTTTGGTTGATAGATTTGTACATTTGGACATTGATTTAAATCTACCATAGGGAAAGGTGTTCCAAAATTTGGATTGGGAATACTCACATTTGTTGTAGCATTGAGGTTTGTATGAGATAGCAGTCCCATGCATGGATTGTATAAATGTGAGTTTTGATAATAATTAGTTTTGTAAGGCTTTGATAGTTTGGTTGATTTATACCACTCATGATGTATGAATCAAGTTTATATTTCATGTTCTTGTGTTTTGACCTTGTTGACCTCTAAGGAATTTAGGACCAATGATGAGATGAAGGATGAAAGGGGTGAATGATATGGTTGTTGAACTTTTAGGAACCTTGGAGGGATACTAGACTTAGGGATTTGATTTTGATTGGTTTGATTTGGATAATGAACTTGTAAACCCTAAGATGTTAGATGTGATATTAGGATGAACTTGTTCAAAAGGGGGATAATTTAACTAAGTGTGTGAGGAAGGATTCATCCACACACACCTAACTAAACATATGATTTACCCAAGTCTATAATGATGTTTCCAAAGCTCTAAAGTTGTTTGTGAGATGGGTTTTGATGGATGTTTTGAGGATGGATGAAATGTTTGATTTTGATCCTAAAACCTAAGAAGAACTTTGTTTACTATACCAAGATATTGAAGAACATGATTTTCTCTAAGAGTAGTTTGAACCAAAAGACCAATGTTTGCATGGAAGACCATAAGACAAATGATAACAAGAACATGTGTGGGGTTCAACTGATTTAATCTTGGTTAATGAATTGTTTTTACCACATCCACACTTCTTGCTTAGCTTTTCAAATTGAATGTCTATGTCTTAATTTCTTTTCATCCCACAAAGTCCATTATGTGGAAATCAAGAAAATCAAGGCAATAGTTCCCTAATGTTGAATTTAGTGAGAGAAAATTGAGATATAAATCCAAATACTTAAAAGCCTCTAAGGATAGGATCCCTAGGGCAAGCAATAGCACTTAGATTTTGTCAAAGATATTTACTCTTCCTAAAGGGTTTGAAATTTGATGCTCATGTTGAATGCTTGTTTTCCAATGTTTTCAATCCAAGAAAAGTGTTTTGATTCAAAATGATGCACAACCCTATGGATAAGAGACAATATTTGTTAAGTCTCCACTTGGATAAATCCAGTTGTGCCTATTCAAAGTGGATGACTAGAATCTTGACCACACTGGCTCCCCTCCATGACACACTCTTCTCGGGTTAGCCAAACTTCAATACCCATGAAACTTCCATGGCATACTTCTCATCTCTACTAGGAATCACTAAAAAATGGGGCAGCTTTAAAGGTCTGACCTCTTGCACCAACAAATAGAAAAGGATTTTAGCCTTTATACAAAAGGTTCTAGTATAGGCATTCCATTCGTGAGGGATCATCCATACGGCAAGAGACCATTGTTGCCCTTCTTGTCAAAACAATCTTCGTGATACTTGAACTTTCCTCAAGTACCCACACTTATATACCAGGTGGAATTCTCTTGGCTTTAGCGTGTTCCCAGTTGGGTTGTTCCCTGGGGTGATTACTTTTCCCACCAGGAAGACTCTCTAAGGATAAACAATAGCGAGCAACCACATCCGTAGTTTGATCAATCTTCATTGAGAAACAAAGAGAGAACACACACAATATACCTAACTCACACTCACAAACTTTGTTCAATTTTAAAAGCCCAATTGAAATGTGGAGGCAATCTTTTATGCAACTTAATGTCACCAAAAATACTTTTGATTCTCAAGATCGCCGTGAAGCATGAGAGAATTGCATACGCCTTTTTAGATGATATTACTTTGCAAAAAGGATTACGAAACATGGAAACGCATGTTCATTTTAACCTTCAAAGCAGAAATGAATTATTTTTAAGCACTAACTTTGAAGTGTGATATTTTCTTGTTCAATTGTTAAGTACCAAAAATAAAGTCTAGTTAGTTTTTAATGTTCAGTTTTAGCCCAACTCTGAAAAAAAATTAATCAATGATTAATTTTAAACCCAAAACTGAAGTGAGTTGGCCTAGAATAGAAAATGGAAGCCCTAAGCATTTAAAAATTCTTTGTCGACTTCAAGTTCATTGCTCAATTTTCTTCAACTCCAATCTACTCGCTTTTGCTTGATTCCAATGCAAGAGAAAAAACACCATTTCTTCCTTGATGCAAACCCTACAAACATTACAAAGCTATGAGAAATAAGATTTATTTCAAGGAATCAAGATAAATAATAGTTTGTAGTCATATATAAACATGAAACATAAGCCACACCAAGATAGATAATAGTTGATGCAAATGTCCTCACTATTGCTTCTTGTATCCACTATTCTCTAATATCATCCATTGTAGCAGATTTCATACAAAGCTCGTAAATCTAGAGAATCAAATTTGAACTTTAAATTTGTTTACCATTCAAATTACATATTTAATGTTGAGGGTATGAATGGTCAACCAAACTACAAAGTGAACAAAGGCAGTGACAATAAAATAATATTATCCTGAAGCTGCAAAAGAAGAAACACATGAGGAAATGGCAGGAAACGCGTGAGAACAAGCTCGTACAAAATTGTGTGTACCCTGAAAGCACCGTTTATTATTTATCATAGAAGCAACCACTAAAATTTTTGTATGATAAAATTATGCTACCTAACAAAGGTCCCTTCAATTCACTGTTAAGCTGAAAAAATGGTAGAGATAAAGCTCCACAAAGGTAATTTACTGTGTGGCGACACCAACCAGAGACAAAGAACAACAAAATGTATTAATAGCACAATTAATACCATTTTTAGTACGCCAACCCAGCAAAGATTTAGTACACCATGCATAGAGCAATTAATGTACTTGAATGGATTAGGTATTGTGAATTGATCAAATCCACTGCAGGGCATTAACAATCTTGACTAAGCTATCAAACACCGCGTGCTAAAATTCATATGACCAGAAGTTACTAAGAATTTCATCTTCAACTTTTGAAAGTACTTTTCACATATGTTCCTTGTAACGATTTAGAGCTTGCAGACTGTACTGTCACGTATATTTTAACAGATATCTTTTATTTTCACAGTTTTACAAATTTACAGGCGATCTAGCTTAGCTGACATTGGGCCTATGTGGAAACCTTAACAACAAAGTTGCACTCATAGGAAAATGATAATTTGATTTTAATGCTTGTCAAGCATTCGCACCTCTTTCACACAACCTAATTTTTTGAAAGGGATAGAAAATGGAACCTTTTATATGCTATCAGAATGAATAGAGTGCCACATTTGAAGCACTATGTACAAAATCTATAAGGACAACATATGCCAAATGTGAAGCATAGAAAAAATGCATGAACTATTTGACTGAATGCCCCAAAGACATGGTTTTTAGGCACTGTAATAATTGCAGCATGAGCCCAAAATGGATTCGTTGAAATAGGCTTTGGACACTTTCGAGCAAATGCAATTGGCAGGCGTAAAACCAGTGAGTAAAATGGAAGCATAAAGAGGGCGTGCGAACTATTTGATAGAATATCTGAAAGAAATGTCTTCTATAATTGCAAGATATGCGCAAAATGAATTTTTTGAAAAGAATTTAGAAACTTTCAGGAAAAGGCTCTAAGAAAACACATGATTCTATGCAATGTGTACCAACGATTCTATGCACAAAAATCACATGACAAAAGAGTTGACCTGCACCTCATTGATCTAATTCTTCTAGGCTTTGAATGGGAAATGACAAGGATATCGCCCACCACAATGGACTTGACTCCACGCACCCCAACCGCTGCCTTAGATGCTACTCCAAGAACATAACGCATTATTTAGTGAACAAAGTAAATATTACAAAAATATTTCAAAGGGCCCATCATATTAGTGTATCGTTGTTGGAATTATGGCATGCGCTTTACCAATTGAAAATGTCTTAAGAAAAATTCATAACATTTTAGAAATATGGGATGCAAAACACATCTCAAAAGAGATGACTCAAAACATAGCTTAAAAGAGTGACTATTTTAGACCATTTTCTGATGCCATAACAATCAGCAATAAATGTGTGGTTGCTTGGTTGCGTCTTTGATATATCCTGAAACCAAATGCGTTAGAGTAGAATTTGATAATATGCAAATGAATGGTTATTGAAATGATCTAAGGTAACATTTAAATCATTGTTTCTTTTTATAATGCTATAAATCACAACTTTAGACATGGTTCACAATGACATTTGGACATAGGTATAACTATTGTCTTGTAAAAAAGATATAAGTTCCTCAATGATGAGTTGATCCATCACGCATTCATATGCTAAGAAATCTTGTACAACGTAGTAATAATATGCAATCTCTTTTTATGTTTTAATACCATTAAGTTTCCCTTTCAAAAATCAACCACCTCTTAATGCAATGGAATGAAACTATGGAACGAATATATATATATACTTCTAATAAACAAAACACCCACTTATGAGCTCAACAATAAACAGTTAGAAGAAAAAAGTGATAGTTTGGTAATAGACAGATGCTATAATAGTTAGCGAAAATGATAAAGGTGTAAGGCAAGCTTAAATTGTGAATGAAATGGAAGTATGGAAAACGGTGAGGGCCCTCCTTCTAGTGCTAGATGTAGATGACTAAAATCTGCAAATACTTAAACTTTCACACACACATTAGCATGGTTAGTTATTTAAAGCAAAGCAAACATAACATCTCTATGAAATACCTTAACATGCTTCATAATGCAATCAAGACAACAAAAGATCAAATAAACTAATTGAAAGCATACAAAAAAGCATGATTCATACCTATTCCATAGTGGATTGGTGCTACTTTGATGTGGAAAGTAGCCCTTTCCCAACCCTTGATAAGCTAAATGATGAGAATGCCTTGAAAATGCTATGAATTCAAATGACAATAATGAACTTGTGCATAAGATTGTGGATCCTAAATCAATAGAGAGATGCTCTATTTATAGGAGAGACTGGTAGAGAAATGAGAAGAATGGAATAATGTGGGACAAAAGACAAACCAATGGCAAGATTCCACTTGTCAACATGTCAATGGAGGAAGGTTGTGCACATTTTGGTCATTTTGCATGATAAATGCTATTAGGTTGAAATTTGAAATTTGAAATTTGGCTTGTTGAGGAAGAAGAAAGTGTCTTAAATGCCAAGTTGGAGACATGTAAGATACAATGTAAGAGGAGTTAATGTCATGTTGGAGGACAAGTCCCTTTTGGGGGGAGCTTTCAAATTTGAAGCATATTCCATAAAGATGCCATTTTGAATGAAAATAGAAGAAATAATAAATCAAATAAATTGATTTATTGTGCAAGTTGCAAAAGCTAGAGAAAAGAGGATTAGTGTTAGAAGTTAATCAGGATTTAATTAACTTTAGATAGAGATTAGTTGACATGACATTTGATATAGATTTTTGGATTTATTTAAATCAAATGGGAAGAAATTGATCATTAGTAATTTAATTTAATTTGATTTATTTAATTAAATGAAGAACATTTGAAGTTAATCAAATAAAATTGATTTATTTAATTACATAGAATAATATGATTTAATCAAATAGAATGATATATTTAATTAAATGAAGTTGATTTATCTAATTAGAAGGGGGAAAATGATTTAATTAAATAAAGATTGATTTATTTAATTAAAAGAGGAAAAATGATAATTCTAATCAGATGAAGATTATTCGATTAAAATGATTAGTAGAGGGATGATTAAGGACGAATTGAAATTAGTGAATCCATATCAGATGCATGTATATTTTACGTGTCTACAATGGTCATAATAGTTTGTTGAGCGAATATAGGAGTTATTGTTATGCTAGATCTGCGTTAAGGCAAACAGGCTTGACCAGATTCCACACATGCATAATCTTCTTTCCACTTTCTATGATTTCCATAAAGTGGCATCCTCTTAATCTGTTGGAGTTGACCACCTTGCTAGGTAGTTAGTTAGTAGTTTTTCCTTCTATAAATAAGAATTGGATGCTCCTTCTCAGAAGGTTGATTGATCTAATGTTGTACTCGCATTCTTAGTTTTTTAGTAATATAGTTACATTGCTCTATTGTAATCATGCTTTTCAATGAATAAAATGAAGTTATAAGTTTGTTGCATCTAAGTTTTTCTCAAGGGATACTCATCCAAGGGGGTCCAATTGGTGAGCATTCCATCCTTTAGCTTAGTTATTACTTTTTTGTTTAGCAAATAGTTATGAATATGGCAGTTGTCTGCTCCTATAGCCACTAGAATTCCATTTTGTGACTGTTCCTGCAGCCAAAGCAGACAGAGTAGTTTCCTGTCCATTTGCTCAAATTTTCATTTATGTCATGCACTTCAGCTTAGTATAATTGTTGGTTGATGTTTAGTACTTATATTACTTCTTTATAATCAATTTACTTTCAGCATTATGTCTTTCTTAAGATGTAGGATGAATATGGCTACTATGGATTCCTAGTGCACATACTATACTAACCCATTTCAAGTCTACGTCCCTAGATTGAAAATTAAATGAACCTTCATAATGATTGAGATAGCTATTCAGATTAGATGTCCAATCTATGAATCATAGCTTTAAGGGATTATTTGTTAAGTCATTGTAGGAGGCCAACATTTTTGGCATCATTGTCGGGGATGGTGTCAAACTAGAGAGTTCTTTGGAGTCATTGATAACTTCTTTCTTGTTGTAGTATTTCTAAAAGTTTGTTCTTAGTATACCCCTCATTTAGGAAGTAATGACCCCCCTATTCTTTCACCAATTCTTTGTGTGAGTTGGTTGATGTTGAGTTGATACCGCATGCATAGAGGAAGGAGAAGAGATGGTTATGTGAGATTCCTTCCTAATGATCCTCATCCATTTCAGCTAGAAGATCTTCCAAATTTTCCAAGAGACAAAGAAGAAGAAGAGCCACACCTTTTTGCTGATGCATTTCCCAATTTAACTAGTTCTGAAACTTCCTTTGAAGATCAAAATCTGATTGAGAACCTGTTTGCTTTGGAACTCCATCAGGCATGCATGGATGATGCAAATAGAAACAGGCTTAACCAGCCAGCTTTTCCATTCCCCATTTCTCATTAGAATGAATTTGACAACCTAAAAAATATCCATGCTTCAATCCTTCCTAAGATCTATGGACTTGTCACAGAAGACCCTGATAATTTCTTGTTTGAGTTTGATATCCTCTGTAGAAGCTATGACTATACCACTAATGCTCATAGGCTTAAGTTGTTTCCTACCACCTTGAAAGAGGCTTCATTAAGATGGTTTATGAACCTAGGTAGAAATACTGTGGAGACTTGGGATGACATGAAGACAAAGTTCCTTAAGAAGTGCAAGGAATATTGTAGGGGCAGTGACATGAGAGGAGATGACATCTTTAAGATGCAACATAAGGAAGATGAGAGTTTGGAGGATTACATTTCAAGGTTTCTATTTTGCCTACAGAAATCTCCACATCATACATTTAATGAAGAGTCCCAAAAGATTCTCTTCTTGAGAGGGATTAATGAGAGCTGCATTGAGGCTTTAAACCTGATGGGAGGAGGAGATATCACCCAAGCTCCTTGGGAAGATATTAAGAAGCTATGTTAGAACTATTCTAGGGAAGCTTCAAAGAAAAGGAGAGCTTACCAATCCTCTACGGGTAATTCATCTACCAGTGGAGTTTCAAGGATGGAGATTACTCACTTGTTGGCAGACTTCAAGCAAGACATCATAAACAATCTAGCTACTTAGCTAGATACACTTCAAGGTAAAAAGAAATATGAGGAGGCAGAGGCAATGTTGTCAGAATATTACCCTCATTGCAGACAAAAGAAGGACTGCATATGCAAGATGGTAGCTAACATTGACAATAAGCATATCCCACCTGACTTCAAGCCAATCTAGGGTGAAAATGATCAAGTCTACTACATTGCACAAAGGAGGCCATGGGCTCCAAGACAAAGTATGTCACCAGATGCATTATCTTTTGTTGTGCCATATTTCAATTCTTATTCATCTAGTAACCAATCGCAACCCCCATATTCATCCAATTATGGAGGATATCCACTATAGCCTTGGAATAACCCTCCAAATACTTCACCCAATCACCAAAAATTTCCACCCCAATGGAATCAACCTCAAGGGAACTAGCAGTAGTTTCAAAGAAATTGACAGCCATCTCCAAGAAATTGGCAGCAAACATCCCAATGGAGGGGAGGACAACAATGGCCAAAACAGACAACCAGTTACATACAACCACCTTCTTAGCCCCAACAACCTATTATAATGCCTCCTCCTACTAGCTCAAGTTCAAACATGCCTAGACCTACTCAAGTACTAGCTCAACCCACACCTAACCCAAATAACAAACCATAACAGTAGCTAGTCTATTCTACTAATTCAAATCAATTTCCTACATATGATGTGAGTGTAAGTGACATCCACTTGCGTTCAAGAACTAATTTTCTAGCTCCTTCCACACCTATCATCATTGAGCTTCCTGTGGAAAAAGGGGAGCCTCTGAATGTCCCCATTCAACCAAGTGTACCTAAAAATCCTGAACTAGCCTCAGTTTAGCAGACTGAACAAGAACCACCATTTCCTCAAAGGTTGGAAATTGTTAAACAGAAGGAAGAGGAGGAAACAACATTTGTCATTTTAGATCAGTTGAAACATATATGTGTCAAGATACCTCTATTTCAGGCCATAAAAGATGTTCCCATATATGGAAAAGCAATTAAGGAAGCATGTCTCAAGAAGCCAGGCAAGAAAAAGAAAGACCCCACTACGGTTCATGTGGTGGGACAAATGGCTGACATCATGCTTGGGAAAGTGATTGTTCCCAAATACAATGACCCAGGTAGTCCTATGGTAGGAGTTTTTATAAATGGGATCCAAATAAAGAATGCTATGATTGATTTGGGAGCAACAATAAATGTGATGACTAAGGATATCCTGTAGCAACTAAACATTGCAAGCATGAGACCTACTCCTACTATTTTGTAGCTTGCCAATAGTTCCACTATTAAACATGATGGTATAGTAGAGGATCTTGTGGTAACTCTAGACTCTTGGGATTACCTAGCAGATTTCATAATTCTTTCTCCTAAGGCTACATTAGGCAAGTATCCTATTATTCTTGGAAGGCCATGGTTAGCAACAAAAGATTCCTATATTGGATGTTGGTGAGGAAACATGACCATTTCTGATGGGAAGAGCACAAAAAAGCTTGTTCTCTATCCTCCTACTCAGCCATCCCATGATATGGATAACCCCATTTGGCCACATGTTGGTGAAGAGGCCGATGAAGTTAATTCTATGGCACAGCTTATGATGCTAGGAAGAATTTCTTTCATGCAGCTTCAAAAAGAAGATGAAGTATTGTCTAACATAATTTAGAACCATTGTGAGGTGCAGGAAGCATCATCCTCTCATGCATCTGGTTCTGTTGGTCCAGTGAAGACCCTTATGCCCGCTGATGCAGGAGCATCCAGGCGAACTAGCGATCAATATCAATCAAAAATAAGCTTCTGGTTTGGATTTCTATTTTGGTGTACTTTGGGATTCATTCAACAACTCTCAACTTTGGAAAGCTCTTTTTGTGTTCAAATTTGCATAAAATTAGTATTTAGCAAATCATCATTTTAAGTTTTGCAGGAATTTTTCAAAAATTATTTTTGAAAAACTCATAAGGATTGGAGTAGAATATTTTGTTAGGGGCATTCTTGGAGATGGCATGTGAAACGTGCAAAAAGAATTAAAGTCATATCTTTTTCAATTTGAGATATTTTAATGTTGAAAGTTTATTAAAAATTGTCAGCAATTTATGAAAATTTTAATATCTCATGATTTTGGAGAGTTGGAGAAAAATCCTTTTGCACGAGTCCATGGGGTATCATTCCAAACTTGCACACCAATTTTCATGCAAATTGAAGAACTTTAATTTTTTCAGCTGTTAGCACCTAATTCAGCACTTCCAGAATACCAATTTGATCAATTTTATTGTGAAAGAGTATTATGAGGGTCATGGAAATTAAATATCAGATTTTATTCCTTCATTAACTATTTATCTATTGCATAAATGATGTGGGGGGTATTTGGAACATAAAAAAAAAAATAGAGCTTTTAAAATTTTCATAATAGAGAAAAAAGCCCTTTGAATAAAGACAACATTTGGAGGAGTTTCTGGAAGTTTAAATGCATCATTTATGGTTGAATAAAGAGAGGATATGGATAGCTATTCTTAGGGAAGAGTTGGGAGCCCATTCTGTGGCAATAATTAATGATTTTTAAGGCATTTTTTGGTGGTTTTTGAGGAAAAACGTGGGAAGAAGTTTTAGAGGAATGGGAAGAAAAAAACTACCCTGTAGAGGTATTCCTTGGGGAATTTTTTGTTGCAGGTTGGAGCATCAACAAAGGATTGAAATAATGTTGAGTTGATGACAAAGTGGGAAGACTTCTTGAACAAAAGTTGAGGGAATGGCTTTGAGAGCAAAGATTTATAAATCTGATTTTGTTGATTATTTTTTCTTGCATAAAATTGTAATTGTTCACATGATCGAATATAGTTTCATATTTGAATGTTAAATCTCTTATTTATTTAATCTTCATTGTATGATTTTGTGGTTGGGTGTGAGTTTTTGTTTGCATGAATGGTATCAGAGTAGGTTGTTCTTGAGTGTGCAGGTAGAAGTGTTGATGTGAGGCAGTTTGCACCAGGACCTATAGGTAGAGAGTTAAACAGTTGCAAAGAGAGTGAAAAAAGTGTTTTAAAAAATGTCTTTAGAAACTAGGAGAATGTTCTGTGATGAAGAAAGAATTTCTAAAGCTACAAACAAAGAATCAATAGCCCATCTAGAAGAGTAATTTATTCTGAACAAGGTGTAAAGTGAGTGGAAAATGTTGCAAAGTCATTGTGAATAGCAGTAGCACCAATAATATTGTATCCGAAGAGATGGTAAACAAGCTAAAATTGAAAAGAATCAAGCATCATAGTTCATACTACATTTCTTGGTTGCAAGCAGATTGCTAGATATGGGTAAGTGAACAATGTGTGGTTGATTTTCAAATTCGTAGGTATAAGGATGCGATTGTATGTGATATAGTACATATGGATATATGTCATGTTTTGTTGGGTAGACCATGGTTTTATGATCGAAGAGTTCTACATGATGGTAGGAATAATACATATAGCATCATAAAGGATGGAGAAAAATATGTCTTGAATCCTTTGTAGGATAGGCAAGAGGAAGTGGCAAAAGAAGTTGAAGTAGATAATAGGGATGGAAAATAAAATGGGAAGGGTTGAATCTCATTGTTCTTTTGGTATTGATATGTTTGCAAGTGAAACTTTGTGTGCAGGGAATAAGGATGAAAAAGAAAATATGGAAATCCTTGTTCAAAAAGATAAAGAGAGAAAAGAAGAGGAAAGTGCAACAATGATTAAGGATGATGAGTGTCCTTTGGAGGACTTGAAAGTAATGAAAAATAAAAGTGTAGCTAAGATTGAAGGTGAAGAAGATATGGCAACAGACAGTGATGAAGAAAAGGTTGAAGAGAAAGAGGTAATGCATAATATGTTTCATTTTTATGAGAAGATGAGAGTGGATTTTGTGTAGATGAAAATATTTCAACGGTAGAAAGGAAATGGCAAGTGTTGACAAAAGGTGGAGTGAAAATTGCAGCAAAAGTTAATGAGGTGAAATTAGATTTTGATGAATGTTTTGATAAGGTTGAGAATGATATTGCAGCGAAGAATAAGGTAAAATTTCATTTTGAATTTATCTTTAATGATTCTATACCTTCTTTAGTGAGTGTAGAAGAGGATTTCAAGCAAGAAAAGAGTATGTAGATGAAAATTTTTAATTTCCATGGAGTAGTAATTGCAAATTTGTATAAGGATGTAGTAGATTTTGATTGTTATTTGGATAATTCATATTTGGATGTAGAATTTGTAGAGGACGTTGCAGGAGGAACTTGGTGGAGGTGGTCAGTTTGTGGTGGGTTGGATCCCACGAAGAAAGAAAGGATGGAAGAAGGGATGTGGCCAAGGAGAATGGTTCATGGTGGACATGATTCTACAAGAGCAAGGAAGAAGAAAGTGCACACTTGGTGGAGGAGGACGACAAGTGTCTCAGCTAAGTGCTGGAAGAGGCGAAGGAAGAAATTCCTTATGTCTAATCCAGTGATGGAGTTCGTTGTAGGTGGTTTACAACCTGAAAAGGGTAGTTCTATTACCCAACTCTATTTTGTGAGTTATACTCACAAAATTTTTCCTACCCGGCATGTCTGATACAAGAGCATTCGAGCGGACTAGTGATCAATATCAACCAAAAATAAGCTTCTGTTTGGATTTCCATTTTGGTGTGATTTGGGATTCATTCAACATCTCTCAACTTTGAAAAGCTCTTTTTGTGTTCAAATTTGCTTAAAATCAATATTTAGCAAATCATCATTTTAAGTTTTGCAGGCAGTTTTCAAAAATTATTTTTGAAAAACTCAAGGATTGGAGTAGAATATTTTGGTAGGGGCATTCTTGGAGATGGCATGTGAAATGTGCAAAAAGAATTAAAGTCATATATTTTTCAGTTTGAGATATTTTAATGTTGAAAGTTTATTAAAAATTGTCAGCAATTTATGAAAATTTTAATATCTCATGATTTTGGAGAGCTAGAGAAAAATCCTTTTGCAGGAGTTCATGGGGTATCATTCCAAACTTGTACACCAATTTTCATGTGAATTGAAGAATTTTAATTTTTTTCGCCTGTCAGCACCTAATTCAGCACTTCTAGAATACCAATTTGATTAATTTTATTGTGGAAGAGTATTATGAGGGTCATGGAAATTAAATATCAGATTGTATTCTTTCATTAACTATTTATCTATTGCATAAATGATGTGGAGGGTATTTGAAACATAAAAGAAAGAAAAAAGGATTTGAGCTTTTAAAATTCTCATAATAGAGAAAAACGCCCTTTGAATAAAGACAACATTTGGAGGAGTTTTTGGAAGTTTAAATGCATCATTTATGGTTGAATAAAGAGAGAATATGGATAGCTATTCTTAGGGAAGAGTTGGGAGCCCATTCTGTGGCAATAATTAATGATTTTCAAGGCATTTTTTGGTGGTTTTTGAGAAAAAACGTGGAAAGAAGTTTCAAAGGAATGGGAAGGAAAAAACTATATTGTAGAGGTATTCCTTGGGGGATTTTTTGTTGTAGGTTGGAGCAGCAATAGAGGATTGAAATAATGTTGAGTTGATGACAAAGTGGGAAGACTTCTTGAACAAAAGTTGTGAGGGAATGGCTTTGAGAGCCAAGATTTATAAATATGATTTTGCTGATTATTTTCTTCCATAAAATTGTAATTGTTTCACATGACCAAATATAGTTTCAGATTTGAATGTTAAATCTCTTATTTATTTAATCTTCATTGTATGAGTTTGTGGTTGGGTGTGAGTTTTTGTTTGCATCACTCGCTCTTCCTGCAGCTAAACCTCCTGCAACAACTAATATGTTTCATACATTGTTGTCACATGAACTCAAGGTACCAAGTATTAGTGAAACAACGATAATAGAGTTAACCACACAAGTGCAAGTGTCAAAAGGAAAATACTTGAATATTAATAGCAAATTGAGTCAAGAGCAGTAGCTAGTTTTGACAAACCTATTGAGGACCCACCAGCATGCATTTGCATGGGACTACCATGATATGAAGAGGTTGGACCCCAAGCTCTAAACTCATAGGATATACATCAGAGATGATTTCACACTAGTGAGGCAACCACAAAAAAGAATAAACTCTGCATTAAGGGAAATTGTAAAAGGGGAACTACAAAAATTGCTAGATGCGGGATTTATCTATCCCATTTTAGATAGCCAGTGGGTGTCCCTATTGGTGATTGTCTGCAAGAAGGGAGGAAAATAGAGAGTTTGTGTCGATTATAGGGAGCTCAACTATTCCACTAAAAAGGATCATTTCCCCCTTCCTTCATTAGATCAAGTACAAGATTCCCTTACAGGAAAGCAATATTTCTCTTTACTAGATGGATTCAGTGGCTATAATAGATACAAATTGCACTTGAGGATCAAGAGAAGACCACTTTTACCTATTCATGGGGGACTTATGCCTACTCAGTACTTCCATTTGGCTTATGTAATGCACCTGTAATTTTTCAGAGGGAAGTCATTAGCATATTTTCAAATATCTCACATGATTGTATGTAGATTTATATGGATGATTTTACTACCTATGGTGCTGATTTTAAATAAGCATTGGAAAATCTCAGGAGAGTCTTACAAAGGTGTGAAGACCATAATCTATCTTTAAATAGTGAGAAATGATTCATGATGATGTAGAAAGGTGTAGTCCCTGGTCACTACATCTCTCACAAAGGAATTCAAGTAGAGAAAGAAGGAGCAATTGAGGATGTTATTTATTTTGTCAGAAGGAAGGTGTAGTCCAATGGGCAGACGACTGTGATAGGGCATTCTCTGATTTGAAAGCAGTTTTAACCCATGCTCCTCTACTCAAAGACCCAATTGAGAGCTCTATTTTCACATTCATACAGATGCATCATATTATGCTATAGGAGTAGTCTTGGGATAGAAAGGAGCAATTGAGAATGTTATTTATTTTGTCAGCAAAAACCTGCAAAGCACTGAATTCAATTATATAGTGACAGAAAAGGAAATGTTGGCAGTGATCTATGCCCTTAACAAATTCAAGCATTACATAACAAGCTATCAAATCTTCATGCACATAGACCATGCAGCAATTAGGTACCTCATGAATAAGCCCCTGATCTCAGGTAGGCTAGCAAGATGGTTGTTGTTGATGCAGGAGTTTAACATAACCATTGTTGATAAACTAGGGAAGGCAAATGTTATAGCAGACTTTCTCTCAAGATTGACTACATTAGAGGACAATCAAGCCATTGATGACTCTTTCCCTGATGAAAATTTGTTTTCCATCAGTGTGCATACACCCTGGTATGCTAACATAGCTAATTATCTGGTCACAGGGAAAGTTCCTCCTCATTTCTCTCCAAAAGAGAGAAGGGTGCTCATTGAGAAAACTTTTTGTTGACAATATGTGTCTCAAACTCATTGGTATAACCTTGGTTCTATCTCCAATCAGTAAAGAATTCATAAGTGTTAAGTTCATACTTGTACCTCTATACCGCTAGGAGATTGTGAGAGAGGAGTGGTAGCACATTTACTGCCATACCGCAAGAGCCTCTCAACTATAGAGCGGTAGTGTAGTGGATACTACCATACCGCGGGTGTCTTATCACTGAGGTGCGGTAGTGTGGTGATGCCACCATACCACAAAAGTCTTTTGTTTGCCTGATAGTAGTGCAGTATACCGCCATGCCGCGGGAGCCTGTTGGTTGTCTAGTGGTAGCGCAGTGTATGATGAATGTATGCAAGCTTAGTTGACTGTTGAGGTGTACGCCAATCAAAAGAGGTCGTTTGATGTCTGGGAAGTTCAACAGTTGCTCAACAAGGGAAATTGAACTGAACCATCGGTACAGAGAATGAATCGATTCATGGTTGTTACAATACATTGCAATGAATTGAAACTGTGAAAGGTTCAATGGTTGGATGATCGAATGATCTATGCATGTTCTTCATTGTATGTTGTATATGCATTGTAACAGTGAGACATAACTAAGTGTGATCAAGGAAATGTTGCTACTGTAATATTGAATATCTGAAAGGAGAGTTTATAACTTGTATGTAATTCAATTAATATAATACAAGAGATTTTTCTTTGGTGTGGTGAGTTTTTCTCCCATAAGGGTTTTCCCACATAAATTTGGTGTTCAATTGTGTATGTGTTTATTTCTTCATTTTTTCATTCCTTTCATGTGCATATTAATGAATTGTATTTGCAAAATTAAAGACATATTTTCATCCTTCTCTAAGGTTTGACATTACGAGAGTTTATTCTGCATCCTCAAGTTTTCCTTACAAGGGGTATTAGAGTCTAGCCAGTTGTGTTATCCTTGTGGGTAGGTTGGATTTTTTGTGTCAATTATGTTCAGTCGGAGCTTCTTGTACAATTCTAGTAATTTAAATTATAAATTACGATGACAAGCACATCAGGAAAGATTAAACTTGAGAAATTCAATGGTAGTAATTTTGAGTTGTGGAAACTCAAAATGGAAGACCTATTGGTGGATAGTGATCTTTGGCTTGTTGTATCTAGATTGAAACCTTCTAGCATGAATCAAGAAGATTGGGACCTTACAGATAGAAAAGCAAAAGGGTTGATAAGACTCTGTTTAGCAAACTTTGTTCTCATGAACGTTCACAAAGAGAAATTTGCATCTTCTTTGTGGAAAAAGCTTGGAGACATTTATCAAGGCAAGTCCTTGGTAAATAAGTTGTTCTTAAGAAATAATTTATACTCTTTGAAGATGGAGGAAGGGGTGTCTATGGTTGATCATTTGAATACTTTTAGCACATTGATTGCTCAGTTAACATTTGTGAGTGTGAAAATTGATGATGAAGATTGTTGTATTCTTTTGTTATGTTCTTTGCCCGATTCTTGGAATCATTTAGTGATGGCGATTGGGAGCACAACAGCCACTTTCAAGATGGAAGATGTGGTTGCTTCTTTGTTATCAGAAGAGAAGAGAAGGAAATCTTTTGAGATGGAGGAGGCTCTTTCTATTCAAGGAAGATCGAAAGAAAAAGGCAAGAAGAAGGACAAGAAATCCAAATCAAAATCAGAAGGGAGATCAAAGTCTCCTGGCAATAAGTCCAAGGTGAAGTGTTGGAGTTATGGGAAGCCTGGTCATGTCTGAAAGGATTGCAAACAAGAGAAAATGAAGAAGAAGAAGAACTCTTCCAACATTGATTCTTCTCAGAGCGGTGCATATGCCTTCATTGCAGCTTTGGCAACTCAGGCATCAGATGATGTCTGGCTAATTGATTCTGGAGCATCTTTCCACATGAAATCTCATAGAAACTATTTCACAAATTATGAAAAATAAGATGGTGGAAAGGTGTATGTAGTAGGCGATTCATCTATAGAAATTGTTGGTTATGGAAGAGTCAAAATTCAGTTTCTAGATGGAAGAATTAAGGGAATTGATGGCGTAATGTATATACCAAGTCTGGCTCAGAGTTTACTTTCTATAAGTAAGCTAAATGATGTCTGAGTGCGAGTCTCATTCTTAAGAAATGGCTATAAAATGACTAGAGGCTTGATGGTGTTGGCTAGGAGTGCCTAAATTGGTACTTTGTACAAGCTAGATGCACTTGTTGTTCAATGTATTAGTGTATCTGCAAAGTCACATAAGGCTATTTGTGTAGAGAAAGAGATTGAGGTCCCTACAGGGGCAAATTATTTGGAGGTGAAACTTCCAGCAGAGAAGACTATGCTCTAGCATCAAAGGCTCAGTCATATTGGTGAAAAAGGTTTAAAAGCCTTGAAAAATAAAAACTTGGTTGAGGGGCTTGATGACTGTAATCTAGAATTTGAATTTTGTGAACATTGTATATATGGTAAACATCATCGTGTTTCTTTTTACTCTAGTCCTCACAAATCTTTTGATGTTCTGGATTATATTCACTTTGATGTTTTTGGTCCAATAAATGTTCATTTGTTGTTCAATTCAAAATATTATGTATCTTTTATTGATGACTATTTGAGAAGGGCATTTGTGTACTTCTTAAAAAGTAAATTAGAAGTGTTCAATCATTTTAAACAATTTAAAAACCTTGTAGAAAATCAGACTGGAAGAAAAATTAAATGCTTAAGGATTGATATCAGTGGTGAATTTTGTTATGGAGATTTTGAAAGGTATTGCAAAGACCATGGAATTAAGAGGCATAAAACAACACCTTACACTCCGCAGCAAAATGGAGTTGTTGAAAGGTTGAACAAGACACTAATGGAGAAGGCAAGAAGTATGTTGAGCAATGCTAGTCTGGAGAAAAATTTTTGAGCTGAGGTTGTGGCTACAACATGCTACTTGGTAAATCGATCTCCTTCTTCTGCACTTGTTGACAAAACACCTATAAAAGCTTGGTCTGGTAAGAAGCCCTATCTGAGACATATTCATGTCTTTGGCTATGAAGCATATGTTTATGTGCTAGATGTGAAGAGATCTAAATTGGAGAACAAAGTTGTTAAATGTATCTTCATTAGCTACCGCATTGGTGTGACAGGATACAAGCTTTAGAATCTTGTGACTAAAAAAGTTGTATACAACAGAAGTGTAATCTTTCGGGAGCTAAAACTTTCTTCAGTGGATCTACAATCAGGGATGAAGGAAAATAAAGAGGAAAATGATGTTGAAATACCTCTAACTTCTAAAAAAGAGGAACAACACATTGATAGTGTACATAAAACTAAGGAGAGTTTGAGTATCTCTAAGAGTTCTAGAGAAGAACCACAACCTCAGCCTCAGCCTGTGAGGAGGTCTACATGTGAGAAGAAGCAACCTGATAGGTATGGGTTCTCTATGTTAGATTCTACATGTGACTATGCTTTGATTACTAATACTGATGAGCCTAGGACTGTAAAAGAGGCAACTAAAATGTTTGATTCAAATTCTTGGTTGGAATCCATGAATGAAGAAATGGCATCATTAAAGAAAAATGATACTTGGGATCTGGTCCCATTGCCTAAAGGTAGAAATATTGTGGGCTACAAATGGGTATTTAAAAGGAAAATAGATCTAGATGGCAGTGTTGAAAATTATAAGGCAAGGTTGGTTGCAAAAGGATATTCCCAGGTAGAGGGAATTTATTATGGGGAATTTTTTCTCTAGTAGCAAAGCTGACATCTATTAGATTTCTTTTGTCACTTGCAACAACATATGACTTGGAGATTGAGCAGATGGATGTAAAGACAACATTTCTTCATGGTGATCTTAAAGAATAAATTTATATGTCCCAGCCTAAGCACTTTGTGGAAAAAGGTAAAGAAAGTCTGGTTTGCAAGTTAAAGAAATCTCTATATGGTTTAAAACAGTCGCCTAGAATGTGGTACTAGAAATTTGACATGTTTATTTTGTCATTGGGTTTTGTAAGATTTACATTAGATCATTGTGTGTACTTCAAAACTAAAAATGGTCAGATTCTTATTATTGCACTCTATGTTGATGATATGTTATTCATTGGGAATAGTAAGTCTATGATTTTCGATCTAAAATCTTAGTTGTCTGCAAAGTTTGAAATGAAAGATCTTGGTGTAACTAGGTATATTCTAGGAATGGAAATAACCAGGGATAGGAAGAGCAGAAAGCTTTGGCTTAGCCAAAGTAAGTATATTAACATTGTTCTGGAGAGATTTTGTATTACTAATTACAAGCAACTAGTTTTTCCAAATTTGCAGGGAATGAAGCTATCTGTTGAAGATTGTCCAAAATCCCCTACTGAGATGGAGGACATGAATAGAGTGTCTTATGCAAGTGCAGTTGGTAGTTTAATGTATGCAATGGTTTGTACTAAGCTAGACATTGCCCAAGCAGTGGGAGTACTTAGTCGGTTTATGGCTAATACTGGAAGGACACATTGAGATGTTGTGAAAAGAGTGTTTAGATATCTGAAGGGCACTCCAAAATATGCTTTGTGTTACCATGGAAATCCAATTGAATCATAGAGACTCTTAGCATTCGTGGGTATGTGGATTTTTATTAGGTAGGGGACATTGACAATAGAAGATCCACTAGTGGATATAGTTTCATGATGAATGGTAGTGCAGTTAGTTGGATGAGCAAGCGGAAGGCTATAGTCGCTTTATCCACTACAGAGGCTGAGTACATGGCAGAAACTCATGCTTGTAAGGAAGCCATTTGGATTAAGAGATTGTGTTCTGATATTGGTTTTGATGTAGGGGAGATTATTATTTTTTGTGACAGTTAGAGTGCCATTTTTTTGGAAAAAAATCCTACTTTCCATGCCAGGACGAAACATATTGATGTGCAGTATCACTTTGTACAAGATATGGTGGAGGATGGAAAGGTCTGTTTAGAAAAGTTGGATACTCTGAAGAATGTTATTGATGCATTAACAAATCCAGTGAGAACAGATAAGTTCAGATGGTGTGCAAATTCGATGGGCCTTGGGGTCCAGAATATTCAGTGACTTCATGTGTTGAAAAAGGTTCAGTGAGGTCTTCGTCAAGTGGGAGATTGTTGAGAATATGTGTCTCAAAATCACTGGTATAACCCTGGTTTTTTCTCCAATTAGTAAATAATTCATAAGTGTTGAGTTCATGCTTATACCTCTATACCACTAGGAGATTGTGAGAGAGGAGCGGTAGCACGGTTACCACCATACCGCAGGAGCCTCTCAACTGTCGAGCAGTAGTGCAGTGGATACCGCCATACCGCGGGTGTCTTCTCACTAAGGTGCGGTAGTGTAGTGATGCTTCCATACCATGGAAGTCTTTTGTCTACTTGGTGGTAGTATGGTATACTGCTATGCCGTGGGAGCCTGTTGGTTGTCTAGCGGTAGCGCGGTGTATGATGAACATATGTGGACTTAGTTGACTGGTGAGGTGTATGCTGATCAAAGGAGGTCATTTGTTGACTTGGAGGTGTCTGTTTGATGTCTAGGAAGTTCAACGGTTGCTCAACAGGGGAAACTAAATTGAACTATTGGTATAGAGAATGAATTGATTCATGGTTATTGCAATACATTGCAATGAATTGAAACTGTGAAAGGTTCGATGGTTGGATGATCGAATGATCTATGCATGTTCTTCATTGTATGTTGTATATGCATTGTAATAGTGAGACATAACTAAGTGTGATTAGATTAGTTTTGTACGAGGTTGATCAAGGAAATGTTGCTACTGTGATATTGAATATCTAAAAGGAGAGTCTACAACTTGTATGTAATTCAATTACTATGATACAAGAGATTTTTCTTTGGTGTGGTGGGTTTTTCTCTCATAAGGGTTTTCCCATGTCAATCTGGTGTTCAATTGTGTATGTGTTTATTTCTTCATTATGTTATTCCTTTCATGTGCATCTTAATGAACTATATTTGCAAAGTTAAATACATATCTGCATCCTTCTTTGAGGTTTGACATTAGGAGAGTTTTTTCTGCATCCTAAACCTTTCCTTACACTTTTCCTTTCTCATGGATTGCAAGATGTTTGTTCTACACTAGACCAGACCATGTCATGAGGAGATGTGTGAGGGAAGATAAGACATATGATATATTGCATGCATGTCACAATGAACCATGTGGAGTGAATTTTGTAGCCAAGAGGAAAACAATGAAGATTCTAAACACAAGATATTACTGGACCACACTCCACAAGGATGTAGGGAAATATACAAGGAAGTGTGATAGATGCTAGAGGATGGGCTGGCCAACCAAATCTATGAGATGCCAGTTTACCCCTAGGTAGTAATCACTCCATTTGATAAATGGGGATTGGATTTTGTATGACCCATTGATCCTCCATCAAATGCTAAATTCTATATCTTGGTTTGCAATGATTATGTAACCAAGTGGGTTGAAGTTAAAACAATGAAGCATGCAAGAGATAATAAGGTTGCAAAATTTCTTTATGAGGAAATTTTCACTTGCTATGGAGTTCCAAGGGAGATAGTGACTGATCAAGGGGCTCAATTCACATCAACCCTTGTTACAACATTGGTTAATGAATACAATGTGAGGCATAGGAAGTCTACTCATTATCACCCTCAAGCCAATGGCCAAGTTGAGGTGACCAATAGGGAAATTAAAGTCATTCTAACCAAAACAGTGGCTATTCTTAGGAAGGATTGGGAAAGTATGCTACCAGAAGTTGTTTGGGCCTATAGGACCACCTGGAAAACAACTATAGGCTTCACTCCTTTTGAATTATTGTATGGGAAGACAGTTATGATGCCCATTGAGTTTGAGCATAAGACTCTTAGGACTGCACTAGCCTTAGGGATGGATATCTCTGAGGCACAAAAAGATATAATTATGTAGCTGAATAATTTGGATGAGATGAGAAAGACAACATTGCATCACACTGAGGTAGTTTCATAAAGGACAAGAAGTTTCAGCCTGGTGATTGGGCACTCCTTTATGACTCAAGGTATCAAGACAATGCACACAAATTGTAGACTAGATGGTTGGGACCATATGAAGTTGCAAAAGTATTTCCCAATGGAGTTGTACAATTCACCACCATTGACCCTGTCAAATTCAAAATTTTGGTCAATGGTAACCGCTTAAGGTTGTATCACAAGTCATCATCCAAGGAAGATTTCATGCAGCAATCTAACTAGAACCTAGCCTCTGAACTTCTTGTAGCCGAAGGAAGCGGACCTAGTGTCCCTCCTTCTGACTGATCTAAGTACACATGCAATCACTTCATAATAAAGACCACTTTTGTAGGAGTCCACTTCTTCATTAATCCACCCATCCACCCATCCATCTCCACCTTTCTCTCTCTTCCATCACTCCACCATAACTTCACTTCATTCCATCTTCACTTTCATTAATTGCTCAACTGAATTTTTAAAAGGTGACTGGTACTTTCTCAATATTCTTCGCAACAAATATTCCAAGAATTCAGGTACGTGCACATAAATTTTTTACATCTTAATTATCTTTTAGTACATTTATTTAATTATTGTGCATTAATGTAGATGTTATCCATAGCATGTAATTATCCTCTACCTTGTCAAATAATCATTACCACCTCACATGTGAGGACACATGCTCAAATTTAGGTTGGGAGGAAAGTGTGAATAACATGTCCATGTGTTAGTCCATGTTGGTCCATATCAACAAAATTTAAATTGAGCTAATTTTAATGATAGAGTGAGGTGACAGCTCGCATGTGTGAGATGACACCAAACCGCCACCATTTTTCTCGATTGTATCCTTCATTTATTATTCCTTACTGCCTCTATTGCCTCAGTCATAATCCTAAGTCACCAAAAAGGTAAAATTCATACAACATTGGCATTGGGAATTTAGTACTATTGCGGGAAGGAGAAATTTTCCTTTCAGACAAAGATTGCGGGAAGGGAAACCTTGTAGAGTACTTTCTTAATTGTAGACGGCTGAAATAATGGGAGGTTAGTTAATTAGAAATGAACCCACAATTCATGATGTAGTAATACAAGATGCACCTTCCCAAGTTGAGTTTAGAAACTGCGGATGGTTATATTATTTCTTGAAGCTTAATGGTTATAATGAAGACATTGCGCTTAAATTTGTGCAAACATTTTCTAAAGGAAAGGCCATGGTAAAAGGGTTGGAGGTAATAGCTATTGAAGAGAGGATTGTAGAAGTGACAAGGTGTCCCGCTGATGGTGAACATTGCTCTGCTACCAAAGATACAAGGTCAACTAGGGCTGAATTTATTAAACTTGGTGACCCTCCATTGAATGTGGACAAGCAAGTTGCAAAGAGAACCTCTCTGCCTGAGCCATTGAAGTAAGTAGTTGTCCACATTGTGAAGTACATTACTTGTGAAGGCCGACAGTCGAACCTACATTCTATGCACTTCAAACTCCTGAATCACATGAGGCATGGGAGAAGAATGAACGTGCCAAATGTGTTATATCATCTTCTTTCAATAATGGTGGCTGAAACCTGAAAAGGTAGGGATAATTATGTCTCCCACCATTTTTTGATCAAATTATTAGTAGAAAAATCTCTAAATGATGTGTCTGATATGACTTGGGAGGAATTTTTAAATATTGGTCAATTTAGACCAGAGTAAGAACCCTTGCAGCCAAAACTGGGTGAACAATCAGAATCCCATCAGCTAGTACCACATGAAGAGTAGGTGCCAAGAAATGTTTTGGTAGGAATACATAGACCCTCTAATTTTTCATAGAACATGGTAGCCATGAACATATGGAATGAGATGCAAAGGAGGGAAGAAGAATGGAAAAAGGAGAAACACAAGCTAAAGGGGGAGATTAAAAAGAAAGATGCAAAGATTGAAGAAAAGAATACGAAAATTGTTGCATTAACGGAAAAGGTGGACAATGTAGTAGTCTTAATGCCTCAAATGTTAGAGTGCAGGACTCCTCCAAGAGTCTATGCTCTATATTTGAAGGAGAGGAATCTTTCTTTTAAACTTTCAAGGATCATTTTAGGTTTGAATCCTTCCATTGAGACTCCTATTGAATTTTTCCAGGCTTACTAGATTGCTCCTCCTGAAGTGAAAAATTTGTTGCGTGAACTCTAATTGCATAATTATGTTGTGTACCATGATCATGATTGAAATACATTGTTGTATATTGGGGATCTCCAATTAAGGGAATTTATGTCCTGGATACAGAATGAAATTAGTTGGGGACAACAGTTCATGACTTACAGGCAAATAGAATCCAACACTCCCTTGCCCATCAGGGCTGAATCTAGAAACCCTAGAGACATTTTCCAGGAATGGCACACATTTCTTTACTGACAAAGCTATAGCAGCAGGATCCTTCATGTGAGAGAAGCAGTTTACAAAGAATATGAGAAGGTAGTAGAAACTACAGGGAAATTTGTAATGGGATATTTGTCACAGAGGTGGAACAGCCTGACTCATGAGTTAAAACAAGGTGAACTTCACTCTCTATAGAACTATGCTGCAACAGGAAAAAGAGTTGATAGATATATATGGATTGGAAGGATGAAGGAGCAATTTTGGCTTCCATTAAATTTTTAGCCACCTATCCTATTATGGCCTATGCCAAATTTTAGATATTATCAATATGATATAGCAGCAGAGAGGCAAAGATGGAATAGGTTGGACAACAAGCAAGGGTTCTATTGGGACCCAATTCAATCACTACAAGAACTGATGTGGGGCAGTTGGCAGTTGTAGATTTCAAGGTATTCACTAAGCAAAGGAATAACTCTTCCTCTGTTGGAGGACCAACAAAACCTTAGGTTGGGGGGGTGATGAGTCCAATTTATGGCTCAATTTTGATAGAGTTTATTATCCATTTATTGTTGTTGTCATGGACTTTGATACTTGGATGTTGATATTTTCATGTTATTTCCTCAAAACCATAGACATTAGGCATAAGCTTATCTCTACAACTTTTAAATGACATTAACATTCTACATGAACTATCTATATTAATTTTACATGTGGATTAATGAATGTTACTTTAAGATAGTTATAGATATGAAATTGTTGTGCGTGCTAATGTTTTCATGCAGATATAATTAGAGCCTACAAAATTGAGGAAGATTCTGCCAGCTGGTCATTCGTCATAAAGGTCAAAAAGGTGATCATTCAAAGGTCAATGGAGGGAAGACTCTCAACGGAGGAAAATTCCTAGTTTAAATCAAAAAATTGTAACTACCTTGTAAATGGTCATAATAGTTTGTTGCGTGAATATAGGAGTTATTGTTATGCTAGATCTATGTTAAGGAAAATAGGCTTGACCAAATTCCATGTATGCATAACCTCATTTCCACTTTCTATGCTTTCCATAAAGTGGCATCCTCCTAATTTGTTGGAGTTGACCGCCTTGCTAGGTAGTTAGTTAGTAGTTTTTCCTTCTATAAATAAGACTCAAATGCTCCTTCTCAAAAGGTTGATTGATTTGATGTTGTACTTGCATTCTTAGATTTTTAGTAATATAGTTACATTGCTCTATTGTAATCATGCTTTTCAATGAATAAAATGAAGTTATAAGTTTGTTGCATCTGAGTTTGTCTTAAGGGATACTCATCCAAGGGGGCCCACTTGGTGAGCATTCCATCCTTTAGCTTATTTATTACTTTTCTGTTTAGAAAATAGTTACGAATCTAGCAATTGTCTGTTCGTGCAGCCACTAGAATTCTATTCTATGGCTGTTCCTACAGCCAAAGTAGATAGCGTAGTTTCATATCTATTTGCTCAGATTTTCATTTTTGTCATGCACTTCAGCTTAGTATAATTGTTGGTTGATGTTCAGTACTTATATTATTTATTTCTAAGCAATTTACTTTCAGCATTATGTCTTTCTTAAGTTGTAGGATGAATATGGCTACTATGGATTCCTAGTGCACATAATGTGCTGACCCATTTCAAGTCTACATCCCTGGGTTGAAAATTAAATGAACCTTCATAATGATTGAGATAGCTATTTAGATTAGATGTCCAATCTCTAAATCATAGCTTTAATGGCTTAGTTGTTAAGTCATTGTAGGAGGCCAACACCCCACATGCCCATTTGGAGACCGATTGCTCCTATTGAACAACCTGACCTTATGTTCGCTACCATTCAACCAAACTTTGAACTCATTGAAGGAGAAAAAACTGATATAATTAGTATTTTGAGAAGCTTCACTTGTGAAACAAAGGAAACACCCATTCAATGGAGAAACACAAAAAACATCTTAGACAAAGAAGAGGAACAAACCAATATTGAGGCTGGAAGGTCCATATTACCACCACTCGTGTGGCAATAAATATCTTCTTTTCTTCCATAGACTTAGACTTCTCTAAATGATCTCATGAAAAATTGGAATCCCCAAGAGAAGGTCTATAGGTCTTCATTTCAAACTTAGGCATCTTTTCCCAAAATCCATCAAAAGACACCTTTTAGCACTTCACCAAAATAGAACTCGGTTGGTATACAACTTCTATGAACATGCTTTAAGGAACAATCTAGACTTTTATGCATTCTTTTATAGTCAAAGCCCTGGTCTTTTTCATGATCGTGAACCTATCTAAATCATCAGGTCTTTAGGATTTGAAAACTTTAGAGGTCTAGCATGTTTCTCACTACCTTGGTCTTATCAAACAAAGGTTCACTCTAGGTCAACAATTGGGTCAAACATTTCATCCACCCCTTTATCAAATTTCATCCTTCACTTCACCAAACTTTGAAAAAAAATTGAATACACCAACACTTTTGAACTTAAACATCTATCAAAGCAACCCCTAACTTAGCTACTTTGTATGTGAAATGAATCCTTTTCCATGCATTTGGTTAAGTTATTTATCATTTTTTAACTAGTTTTTCTTAAAGGTCATGAGTCTACCCTAAAGATTTCCAAGTTCATAAACATCCATTGTCCAAACATCAAAACATCAAACTTAAGTCAAAAGTGTTGTCCCAAGATGTTTTCAAATATAACTTCCCACATCATCTACCATTTCACCTCTCGTTAGCATCATTTCTCCAAAAAGATTTAGAGCATCCTTTTTACCTAGATTTGAGTCAACTAGAGAGTTCAAACATTACAAATCTCAGCATAGCTCTCCCATAGGTGACCCAAAATTTATGGTAAAGACAAGATCACAACACAAGAGAATCATGGAGAAAACCAAAGTCACATTCACCTCAAGTGATCCAAATCCTCAATAATTTTATCCAAGAAGTCAAGTTACCCCATCGCAAAAACCATCATCTCCATCAAGACCATATGAGATTGAAGACATTACCAATAACCCATTTGAACTTACTAGGGAGGAAATCATGGAACATCAAACCTTAGAAAACATAGCTCCAATTTCTCAATCATTTTTTGCACAAAATTTGACACAAGGCTTCACAACTCCATCATAGGGGCTAAATCAAACATCCACACCTAGTATTGCAACTAGTCTTGCTAAAGAATTTGGCCATACTCTTCTATTTGAAAGAAATACGCTTGTGGGTACCCTAAACACCAATCCACATCAAACCACTACTTGGACACCTACCTTTGGCGCTCCTCCGATTCTCGAAGATCCCCAACATCCATATAAACCTCTTACACTTCATTACTCCACAACAACCTCAACATATCAAGGGTACCCCTCTTCATCCATATCCATGAGTACCACAAGTGTTCCCAACATCATGCAAAGTAGTGTGGACCAAGTGTCACAAATAGACCCAAAAGGGAAAGGAAATACCTTCATGCAAAATCAACCTTTAATGCAACATGGAACATCTTCATCCAATCCTCCCATTGATACATTAAACCCCGTAGTTTCCTAAAACAAATCAATTCCATCCATCAACAACCCACATCAAAACAATCCCTTGATCACAAACCCCATCAACCAAGGGAATACCTTGACCACATCCCAAACACAAGAGAATCTCCAAAATGTTAGTCAAGGGAATCCTTTCAATCTGTGGACCCAAGGTCCTAATGTGCCCTTAATATCATAAAATTTAATGGTTCCATCCTCATCTTTACCATTTTTCCCCCAAGTCATGCAAAATCAAATGGGACCTCAAACTTACATTCCTCCACCCCAATCCACTATCTTACAAGGAATGTTAAATCAAGGGAATCTAGAACTTCTCATCAACAATCCACTACCCACTCAAAGCATCATCACCCAAAATCCATCGTAGATGTCCCAACAACCAATTGATCGTACATTTCAAGTGCATTCATTAGATTTACAGCAACCACAACAAGCTTATTAACAAGCAGTCCAACAACAACAACATCAATCCCATCAAGCATCCCTAGCAACACAACAAAAAAACAACAATAGCAAGTGGCCCTAGTATCACAATAACAACAAAAACAACAACAACCAGCCTTAGCATAGCAACAATATCAAGCCCATCAAGCAGTCTTAGTGGCACAACAACAAAAGAAATCCCAACAACAAACAGCCTTAGCACAACAACAACAGCAATCCCAACAACAAGCCCTAGTGGCACAACAACAACAACAAGTAGCCCTTGTGGTTCAACAACAACAACAAGCCTTACTAGCTCAATAGTATACCCAACAAAAAAGTTCCTACTGTAATCCTCAACATAACATTAGCAATACAAACACATTAGGAACATATACATCAACACCACAATCACCTTCACAAAATCCCACACCACCATACACACCATACAACACTTTATCATATCAAAATATCACATACAAATCATATACCATCCCACAAATCCCAACATACATTCCTCCACCAAACCCTCAAGACGATCTAGCATCAAAACTTAAGGCATTATCACAAGAAATGAAAATTCTTTAGATGGGAAAGTCAAAGAAGCCCTATAACTAGAACTTATGTCCATATCTGTTTGATCGAAACATTGCAATGGTACCATACCCTCCCGACTTTGAAATCTTGAAAGTCAATAAATACAAAGGGAGAGGAAGTCTTGTGGACCATGTCAAGGAATTTAATGTCATGTGTATGGAGGTTGCTTACAATGATTCTTATTTAATGTGCCTCTTCCCTCGAAGTTTAACAGGTCCTGCCATGGATTGGTTTTCTCAACTGTCGTTGGGTATCAAAATGTTTCAAGAAATCACCGATAAATTTATCAATCACTTCTCCTTTAATCTTGAAATGGACATAATCTTAGAATAATTATACACTCTTAGAAAAAAAAAAAGGGAGAATATTTTGCAAATTTCTTGCAACGGTCGAGACAAAGAGCTAGTAAAAGCAAGTTGACACTTCCAGGTGAACAACAAATGGGGATCATCATAGAAAATCTAGATCCAGATCTATCCTTCCACTTGAAAATGTAGTGCATCACATCTTATGACGAGCTTGTCCCTAGAGCCCTTAACATCGAGAGAGCTCTAATCTCACAAGGAAATACTCAAGCCTACAAAGATAATCACCCATCAACTAGTTCAAACGACAAGCCTCATGTTTGGGATAAGAACAAGAACGTGAAAAATGATGGCATGGTAGATGCTAAGGTGGTCCTCAGTGCTCCTAGGAAAAACAACAATCAAATAGCTAACATTCAACCAACTATACAAAAAATAACACCACCACAAAACAATCAGGTTAATAACATTGAAATGCAATAGAGGTGAACACCTAGCAAGAACAACTATCCAAAACGCAAGTATACACAATTGTCGAAACCCATTGAGACTATCATGAAGAAATTGATAGAATAAAACCTAATAACACTTCCAAACTTTGAAAACTACCAAGAACCACAAGATAAGTCGCCCTAGTACAACGAAAAAGATCTCTATGAATTTCACAAAATCAAAGGACATGTTACCCACTTTTCACTTACAGCTCAGGTCAAGTCAAGTTTATTGGTTTTAGTTTCAACATTTACATGAAATTGCTGAAAAGCCTTTTGTTACCTATTTTTTCACTCCGAGTTCAAACAGGTAGAATTGGATGAAGTTCATCATTTATAGGTATAGAAATTTTCATGTTTTGCTAATTAAGTGTTCATTGATCATCATTGAGACCATCTTACATGTGAATCATAGTTTATTGTGCAAACGTTTAAAATAGGAAATTGAAAAGATTTGCATAGTAATGCTTTTATTCATTCTGTAAAAAATGTTGAATCCCACACAAGTCGTGGAAGTAACCTTTTTCTGGATTTTTTACAATCAAATAAAGAATGCATAAACAATGGTATGCTATACAACTGAAAATAATAGAAAAATAGGATAGGAGATGATTATTCATTGCTTGGAATGACGAATCATTGACAGTTGAGGTTTCCAGTTGTGACGTCAACTCTAGCTCCATTTTCAGTTTCAGCTCCAGCTCCAACTCCAAAAGCATCTGCAGGAAAGATAAAAGATGATGTTAGAGATGGTCTCCAAGCAATGACGGATCAAATCCTATCATATACCTATGCTACCAACAAAAATATAGGATACAGTCGATCAGGCATCCATCAAATAATTGCAAAGAATCAAGAGAAGAAAGAATGTAATTCAATGGAAGCTTCTAGCTTCTTTTATTTTGCTAACATGTTTGTTTCAGTATGCAGGATTTACAGGTTCATCATGTTCGAGGTTACTTCATCAGATATGTGGAGTAAAATGGGCTCCCACAAGGGTTGAGCTTGGCATATCAAAAAGGATATATTCACAATTTTCATACGAAGTACATGAATATTGATAATAGTTTTTTTAAAGCATCAATATTGCACTCATCTATCTCATTTTCTATTCAACTCTACCTTGTATTTTTTCCACATTACATAAGTATGGAGCCTCTTTGCATTGAAGAGAAACAGAGTATTCAAGTACAGAACAGATTTGCAACAATTTAATTTTCTACAAGTTCTTCAACAAAAAGCAGCAAATTTTGTTTTAAGTCAGCATTTAAGAATAATGGAAGATACAGCTATGCATCATCTTTTATCAAACAGGCATACAATGTTACAAGTGCCAGTGAGATAGTAATGGAGTATGAGTTATTCAGTATTGACATTAAATGGAGTGAGCTTTGACATTAAATGGAGTGTCTATTTTCAATGATAATCATTATTTACAAAGTTATTCAAAAGCATATTTTTGCATGAATATAAGGCCAATGAAAGCTTGATCAAACAGTATAAATTATTTTGAAATGAAGGCATGTAAAACAATGTGCTTATGCTGTGATAGTTCTATGGAAGTAAAATAGTTGTAGTTATTCAAAAGAAGAATTTACAAATGAAAGAAATATAGCCAAGACAAAAAGTCGAGGGCTGTCAGAAAAAGGAGGACAATTTTCAGCCTCAAATCCCAACTTTTGTCTTAAAGGAGCAATCATATGTTACCGATCATACTAGTGACAACCAAGATGCATATAGAGGAACAGTTAACAACAAGGATAGAAACCATGGACATCATCAAATGGCATTGTTGGTAACAATAACAAAAGGTTCCAGCTATGAACCTTAGAATATAAGTGCAGATCCACGAAAAGCTTCATCTCACAGTCTTAATTATTAGAGTTCACATGTGCAGTTAGCAGGTTTTGTTATAAGACAATAGAGTGATCTTTTATGCTCTTCAAGATTATCATAATAATAGACATTGCTGCAAGAGAAAGAAGCTAACTCATATACAATGGAAACTCTAATAGGGATACAAAGTGAAAAATGTTCTCATCATTTTTATATGCCATGAATCAACATTCTGCAATGAATCAATAGCCTATAGAATATCGAGGGCAGTCCAATACTATTCATAGTATAGTTATGCCCAAGCAAGGCACTAGTTACAATAGCTTCATCTTATCAGCCTACAGGAAGTAATTGAAAGTGTCTTATCTTGTGGGGTATGCACAGAATATATGGAAGCAAGGATGCTCTTTAAGTTTCAAGAATAAGATTAAGTCATCCTAAGCAAGTTGTTGACTATTTTCTGCATGATAATTGAGTCAAGATGAAAAAGACAAGGATAGCATATAACTGTGATAGTAATAGCAACATGTGTACATACCTTTTTTCCAATGGTCATGCATGTTGAGGATTATAATACTCTAAGCACATACAACTACGGCATTATAAAGGTCAGAGAATGGAAGAGAGTAATCAAATGGCATTCATATTATAATCTGGAATGATCTTATCACAGTGAAAGTGATTGTAATACTGCTGACAGTAATCACATGAGCATAAACATAGTGTTGTTTTTTTTAAGCAGTATTATACAAGGAATGAGGCAGTCAAGCACATAGGGTTCAAGTTGTTGCAAGGTTAAACAAAATGCATCAAAGCATCAAAGTTATTTGCCGAGCCATGTATCACTTACATTCACAGTGGAGAATAGAGTTAGGTGTTTCAAAATAAAGACATATGCGAATTTCTTCTTACCCATTTTTAGGGTTTGTATTCCAAAACAAAGGAAAATCAACAGATACAAAATACCTAGATGAAAAATATAGTTGAACAGGAAAGAAGCTGCGCAGCAATACAGATATATTAAAATGCATTAGAAAATGATAAGGTCATGGCCTGAGTCTCAGATAATGCAACAAAAAGGAGTCAAGGTGTCTTCAAATCAACTTACCCTGTGAAAATGATAGGGCCCAGCTCAAAACCAACAGAAGGAGTGATGAGTTCATGCTTTTTCCAGTTCTCATAGTGGCCAGAGTAACAGAGACAAAGAGGTAACACAAGGTACATTAGAAATATGGTTGTGGCATGGCTAAGAAGCCCAAAGGATGTTTCAAAATGAAGACAAATGCTCAGATCTGTACAAAGAAGACTTACCATGCAATTTTTTTAGAGTCTTCAAGAAATCAACATAAGGCAGCATTAAGTATGCAGATTGAGCTCGAATCTAGCACATGGCGGCCTCGAAATGAATTTTTTTATATATCTGAAGTACCTGATGAAAATCTTTATGATAGTGAATTTGAAAGATCTCTTGATCAAGTTCGTAGCACAACAAATCAAAAGGCGGCCAGACAAATGCAGATTTCGTGACCAAGTTCGTAGCACAAAGTCACAGAAAAATGTAAGAACATCGACCAATACAGAAGGCCATGCCAATAATGCCTTCAAAAGCTTTTAAAAATGTCATATATAATAGTTTCGATCAAAGAACCAGACTTATATCTGCAATTCCTTCAAGAAAATCCTTCATAATGGCAAAATACACAGAAATCTAGCGCGACTAGGGTTTCTGATGGCGGCTCCCAGCAAAGAGAAACATAAAATGCAAATGAAACTCTTCCTTGTTTCATTTTAGGGTTCGAACCCTAAAGAATTCAACCAACTTGGCCTTTTCCTTTTGGCTTTATTCATCCTTCTTAAGCCATTATTCTCTAAGGCTTTTATTTTTCATATATAAGCTTAGAGTCTATTTTAATTTTTGCATTTTAAGTCAATTGTAAATCTTTATTAAAGTGATTCATTAATCATTTTTAATAAATGATATTATTTAAATTCAAAATTAAATTTAACCTTGCTAGGTATTCCTTCTTGCATTTTTTTTTTTTAAATTGTAAACTTTATTTTTTAAAAGTGATAAATTATAAATCACTTTTAAAAAATAATTGTTATTAATGCAAGTTGAAGCCATTTGATGTATTCTTTTAAATACCTAGTCAAGTGGAGCCTTTAGTGGAGCATTAAATCTTGTAGATGTGGAAAATTGTCAATGTCAAGTGGAAGTTTTGGGTTGCTGAATTCAGGGGAGGAGTTTTTGATTGATGGGACACCTTTTTTGGAGTCTTTTGAGTCCTCTTTATGAGGATTTTTGTTCCTATCTGGGTCTGGGGAGACTTTTTCCTGTTTTGGTGGGTTGTTGATAGGTTTGAGATCCTTCTTTTAGGGTTTTTTTTCCAAATCCGACCCCCTTATTTTGGTGGGGCCCTTTTTTCTAGGGTTTTGGATGGGGAGTTTAAGCTTACTTATTCTCTTCCTCATTTCTTTTTAGAGTATGCAAAATTTTGGAGTGGAAGAGACTATACTTTCTGGAGAACATGGTGCTATTTTGTTCCAAGTATTGTATCAAATTTTGGAGTATGCATTCTCAAGGCCTTTGAGAGCCTTTATATAGCATTTTTGATCTATTTCTGGTGTCATATTTGTATGCAGATTGGTGATTGATCTTTCTTTTCTGTGTTTCTTATCTGAAACCTTTTAAGTTTGTCTCATTTTGGCATCTTTGTGACTAGGAATTCTCTTCACAGGTCAGGGGTTGTATTAATTTCTAGATGTATTTACTGTGATTAACATCCTTTAAATATTATTTTGATCTCAGATCTTCCTTTAAAATATTTATGTGTTGAGGGTTTTATTAGGTATTGCATCATCATTTGAATAGTTGTGGGTTCATTATGTGCTAAGGGAAGTGATTTTGGTGTATCACCCATTAATTATTTTCAATCCTTAAGTTCTTTTATCTCTTTTCTTCCCCTTTTTCCCCTAAAATCTTTAGGTTTGAAGAGCAAAAAATATATTTTTATTCAACAGGAACCGGCCTAGAATTCGGAGGTATCATTTTCAGTATTGCATATCCCACATGTAGAATTTGAGTCCCATGTTATGCCAGATTACTAAGCTTAAAAGTTTCAGTAGGGTGCAAATTTGGTGCATAACAGGACATAAGACAACAAACTACATGCGACTCAAAAGCATAATCCAATATCTTATAGAAAGAGACACCATATCTATTAAGGTACTAGCCAGTAATCAGGATCTTAAGATATACAAAACCTCAATGTCGGATCATAGCAAAGGAAACAACAATAGGAAAGAAAAAGATTAAACAAACGTGCAACATACCTATTCCAATGTGGTCACTTCCTATGATAGTGTCATTATTGTTGTCACCATCAAAGGACCTAGTTCAGAATGTGGAGTCACCACAAAACATGGAAAAGACACCATCCAAGGAGTCCCACCTCAATCTATGACACATACTACTTTTCTAACATCAAATCCCAACAAGTACAATCTCCTAAATTAGCTTAAGAAGACCCCCACACATATATCAATCTTAGAATTATTGAGGCTATCCCCCATGCATAGGAAAATCTTAGAGGAAGCTTTGTCTACGTCATCCCTCCCTGAGAATATAGATATAGAGCAATTTCAAGCTATGGTAGGGAATATCACTAATCATCTCCTCACCTTCTCGAAACAATACCTACCATCACAACCATCTCATAATCATGATTTACACCTTGAGGTCATCATCCATAAGAATAAGGTTAAAAGAGTCTTAGTAGAGGGAGGTGTTGGTCTGAACATTTCCACCCTTCAACTGATAAAAAATTTGGGCTATTCAAAGGATACCATTGAGAAAAAAAAGAGTACCACCATCAGGGCATATGATGACCAATAATGGGTATCACAAGGAATCATCACACTACCCATCCAAGTGGGCCCCATCATTACGGAAACTACATGCCAAGTGTTAGACCTTGATCTTCCCTACAATATCCTGCTTGGTTGGCCCTCGATCCATGCCATGAATTTTTTAGTTTCAACCTACGATCAATGTGTAAAGTTTCATTTCGAGGGTAGAGAAGTTACCATCCATGGAGATCCTAACCCTTTTTTTCTACTGCAAGAATCTTGAGGCCAAGTTCTATAAGATCCCCCAAATACCCAAGAATGAATAAGGGCCTACACCTTCCACCTCATTTGGTTACCCATCATCCCTTGCATCTACCTTAGAAACGAAAAACACCTGTTGTTCAAAACATACCCGACATCAAAGCAATGATCCAGGATGATGGTTGTGGAAACTATAAGCTAACAAAGGATACCTTTGTCTTGGGAGAATTACCTCTTTCTCCTCAATCCCATGGGAATCCCACATCTAACAACAAACAGGCCGAAACAATCAAGATGGAAGCTACTACCTTCACCAAGTGGGGATATTTGAACTAAGATTTCAATGAGAAGGATGTCTCTAAACTATTATATCAAGATGAAAGACCTATCCCTGTTCTTCCCATAGCAGATGATAACAAATGCTTGTAGCTAATGAAGGACATAGGCTATATCAAGAATGATAAATTGGGACAAAATGACAATGGTTTTCTAGAACCCATTGTTCCTAAGAAACACCTAAAGAATCTTGGCCTAAGTTGTACTACTAGCAAGGTCACCCTTATTGGCAAAGGTAATTCCACTAAACAAGCTGAGGATTCCTCTTCATTACCTGCATCACATGATACAACCCTAGATGACTTCCCCCTTGATGTTACTGACCTATTTGAGAGTAACTCCCTCTTCATGATATCTACAACATCCTTTATCCCAAGTGATCAACTGACTGAAATACGCCTAGTATACCCACAACTCATTGACTTGGACCAACAAGGACCACCAATTCTAGAATTATTCAAAAATGATGAAGCGATCTCAGAATTCATGGGACTTCGTGACAACTTACCATGGGAAGTTCATAAAGCAGAATTTGATATAGAGCTAGACATAGGGGCATATTATGGGGAGATGATTGAATCCTTTAGTTGCAAAATTGATGAAATACAATTAACATGTAGATCTTTGAGTGAAAACCACACTATAGCACTCTCTAATCCTAAAATAGTAAAAAGAAAGGACACATCTGAAGGTGAAAACCTTTTTAAGGCACCCAAGGATGAGGGATTCAATCTCCCCCTTAGTACCATACATCCAGCAAAGTCAACAGTTCTAGCAGAAATGACCACTCCAGTCAATGTGAGAATAGAAGAAGCACCCAAGATCACTTTCTATGTTGAATCCCTATTTGATGAAGACCAAAAAAGCTAGTAGTATCCCTGAAAGAGAGAAGGGATAACTTTGTATGGTCATACATTGATATTCTATGGCTTGATCTAGAAGTGGTTGTGTATCATTTGGTAGTTTATCCTGAAGCCAAACCAATGAAGCAGAAGTTACGAAAGATGAACCCTCAGATAGCACTCTTGGTGAAGCTCGAGTACCGATTGATTATCCTGAGTGGGTTTCAAACCTAGTACCATTCTCCAAACCCACTGGGGGCATCAGAATATGCATGGATTTTAGAGACTTAAACAAGGTATTCTCGAAGGATGATTTCCTTCTTCCTAACACCGACCTCATCATGGAATAAACAACAAGGCGTGAAATGTTATCTTTCATGGATGGTTTTTCAAGCTACAATCAAATCATGATCACCAAGGAGGATCAACAAAAAACTGCATTCACTTGTCCATGGGGAACATATTGCTGGAACATGATGTCATTTGGGATGAAGAACGTAGGAGCAACCTATCAAAGAGCAATGACCCACATCTTTCATGAAATGATCCACAAAACAGTGGAAGATTATTTGGATGATATTTTGGACAAATCAAGGAAAATAAGTGAACACATACAAATCTTAGGACCCATCTTTGACAAACTTGAAGAATATAAGGTACAATTGAATCCAAAAAAGTGTCTTTGGGGTTACATCAAGGAAATTTCTTGGCTATATCATCTCACAAAGAGGGATAGAAATTGATCTAGTAAAAGTAAAATCCATGCTTGACATGGAACCACCACAAACACTAAAGTAGATGAGAGGATTACAAGGAAGATTACAATCCATTAGAAGATTCATAACACAATTATCAAGTAAAATTCACCCTTTCTCACATCTTATCTAGAAAGGAATAACTTACAAGTGGGATGAGAAGTGTGATAAAGATTTCCAATAGATCAAGGACTACCTATTGACACCTCAACTATTCATGCCATAGATACTGAACAAACCATTGATCTTGTATATCTCAGCAACATCAGCAGCACTAGATGCTCTCTTAGAACAACATGATGAAAACAGAAAGGAAAGAGCTATCTATTACATTAGCAAGACCTTGGTGGGCTATGAAATGAACTATTGATCCATTGAAAAAGCATTCTTAACAGTAGTTTTTGCTTCACAAAAATTTAGACACTACATGTCACATCAAGTCGAGATTATTGCAAAAATTGACCCATTGAAATACCTGTTATCCAAAGCAACTCTCATTGGGCGAATGGCCAAATGGGTAATGATCTTGAATAAATTTGACTTAGAATATTTCGAGTACAAGGGAATCAAAGGACAAGTGATCACCATCCAACTGGAAAAGGCGCCTATCTACACGGAGAATCCATTGATATTTGAATTCACAGAAGAATTAGTATTTCTTGTCAATACAACAAGTCAGTGGAAGATGTATTTTGATGGATCGTTCACCCAACATGGATTAGGGGAGGGTATTATTTTTATCACCCACCAAGGTGATTGCATCCTAAAGTCATACAGGCTATCATTTTTTTATATTAACAACATTACTCAATGTGAAGTCCTAATATCAGACCTAAGGATAGCATTTCAATGGAAAATACAAGAGATCAAAGTCTATGGAGACTCACAAGTGGTTATCAACCAAGTCAATGATGACTACCAAACCAAGGATGACAAGCTTGATACTTATAAAAAGATGGTAGAGAGTCTCAAGGACCTATTCATAGAAATAACTTTTGAGAAATTTTCTTGCATGGACAACCGAGCAGTAGATGTTATGGCAACTGATGAGGTAAAAATAACCTCATCATGATAATACCATAAAGACGTATCTCATATATGAAAATCCCTATCCTCTGTCATTTAATTAAATTTTAGGAGAAATAATTTCTTAATTTTTAGTGAGAAATTGTATAAACTTTATTTCTTTTGATTTCTTGAAGCATTTTTCTAATACAGATTTAATGGGTTATTTTAAATGTTTTGTAGATAATAATGGGTCATCAAGTTGCAGATTAGAAGCATCTAGCCAACACGTGCTCCAGAACAGGTTGAAGATATACGATGGAAATATGCTCCGAAACTTTAGGGTGATGGACCGAAGATATAGTTATTCTTTAATTTTTTAATTTATGTTATCCTTTGAGTCAAAAAATTTATGGCTCAACCTGAGCCTCTTAAATACTATGTAATGGGTTTTAAAAGACATCCGAGTTATTCGTAGATCTGTTTTATATATTTTCATTGGTTATCCATACCATCTGAAATATAGGATGTAGTTAAAGTTTTTCTATAAAAAAGACATGATCTCCATAAGTAAAATATACAGTGAAAAAGTAATGTTATACTATCAAAAAAATTTCTGAAATCTATGAATAAAGAGATTGTTATCTATAATTTCTAAGTTATGATTTATGGATTATAATTATGGTTGATAGAAGCATTTCTAGAATAACTGTGAATGTGAGTTGAGAATGAACGTGATAACCCATGAGCTGGCCACTCGAAGGGAGATGATTTAAGTAGATAAGTGTTTTCTTTTATTATATTGTTGTTCTGTAGAGAATTATTGAATTTACTGTTATGAAATTTTAGTTCTGAAGTATTTTTTATCTTTTACTTCCATAGTTTCTATTATTAATTGTTAGAATCTTTATTGTTAAGAAGATGTTTTATGGATTGTTATAAGTTTTTCTATTTTTATAGTTTATCAGCTTCTTAGTTTAATCGTTTCTGTACTTTTTAATTCAATTATCATGCTTTCTAAATTAGTTTTCTTATGTTTTCAATTTAAACATTTCCTATTTTCTTAGGAATAAATTGCTTTATATTTTTATAGTTAGACAGTTCGAAGTTAGAATTAATGTTAAGTTGTTCTCAAAAGTTAGAAAACCTAAGGGAGATACTTCGGACTTCTTCTATTGCAAATTTCCTTGAACACTACCCAGTCGACAAATTGAATTTTATATTCTAAAGTAATGGGACCTAACGATAGCCTATCACTTTTTGGCACCGTTGTCGAGGACCCTTTAGCTTCTTTTTCTTGAGTGTTAATAGAAGACGGCTAGAATACCTCTTTTAGGAAAAAAATACTTTGGCTTCCTTTTCTACATGGTCAGGAAAAGAGGCCCTCACAGACAATTTATACCAAAGACCCCCCCAAAATATGTTCCAATTATACATAGGGAGGCCCAAGGCTCAGAAGACCACTCTGTCGATGAACTACTTGAGCCTAATCCACCAGAGGCTTTCCAATATCTTCTTGAAGATCATCCTATAGTACAACCTGTTGATGAGGAAATTATTCTTAAGGAGCATATTCCTCTGAACATCATGGGAGATCAGAGGGCAGAAGCTAATTGTAATGATTCCAACCATAATAACAATGATCCTCAACTACCTAGAATGTTCACTTATCCTATTGCTCTGGATGCAGATGATGATACAACGATGAAAAATATCTCTCCAGCTTTCCTCCCAACCTTCTGTGGTTTATCCTTGGAAGACCCAGACCAATTTATTTTTGAATTTAAGGTCCTTTGTCAAACCTATGACTATAAAAATGATAACCAGAAACTGAAGCTCTTTCCTTCTACTTTGAAGGATTGGGCCATGCGTTGGTTTATGGGACTACCGGCTAGAATTATTACATCTTGGGAGGAAATGGAGACTGTGTTCTTGAATAAATATCGGAGTTATTGTAGGGTGAGTGATCGTAAGGAAGATTTGTTTAAACATAGGTAGAATGAGGATGAGAGTCTAGAGGACTATTTGGATGGGTTTCTTTTCTTATCTAAACGATGTGGAGAAACGGCTATTACTGTTGAGATTCTCAAGACTATATTTCTTAAGGGACTCGATGATGATGCAAGAAGAATTCTTGATTTAATGGGAAAAGGTGACGTGTCTCAGTTAGCCCTTGAAGACATATGTGATTTGTGTCACAATTTCTCACATACTCAAGGAGGAATTTGAAAAACAAATCTTTTTAGAGGGAATAACGAGATAGGTAACCTCCGAGAAGAAATAGAAAATATTAAGATAGACATACTTGTTCAATTGAACACTACATTGGATGGTATACAAGCAAATACATGTAACCTAGAGACTTTGTCAATCTATTGTCCTAGGTGTCAAAACAAACATCTTTTACATGAGTGTCCTTTAGACAAGGTTAATGTTTGTCAAATTTGTGAGTAAAGCCACCCTACCAATCAATGTGAGCTTCTTACTAATCTTAAGAATACTAAGAAAAAAATTGCTCAGGTTGAAGAAGAAATAAATGTGCTAAACCAACACCAAGGAGGTAATTTCTGTTATGGGAAGAATTCCAACCCTGTATGGAGACCGCAAAACAACTGGGCTGGTAATCAATGGACTCCATCTTGGAATTAGCCCTACCCTCCACAACCTACTTGGGGAACTCCTTATTGGGGACCTCCTGAATGGGAAAGTCAATCATGGAGAACTCAACAGTGGCCAAACCAATCACAACCACATTGGTACCCACAACATATTGCTCCCTAATGGAATCAAGGATAGAATCATTTTTATACTGGTCCTAGGAGGAATCAACAACATAATTTGTTACCGCCACCTCAGAATCTTCCTCAGACTTAGCAGGTAAATCAACCTCAACTTCCAACACAACCACTTCCCAATCCTAAGAACAGTCGACAGAATACTCTAGTCTATACTACTGAACAAGATAATGTCACATGACTTAATGCAATTCATTGTGGAAATGTCCAGTTATGTTCCAATAGGACACTTCAATCGCCCACCATTGAGGAAGTAGTGGACGAACCTATTCCTCAAAATTTTTAGAAGGATACTCCATCTAACTCTACCGTACCCACGAATATTACTAAGTCTTCTTCAGCGGCAGGAGCTGCTGACTTACCTCGGGAGGAGGAAGGTCAGTCTTTGACCGAGCTTAGTAAGAATACCCCTTCAAAGGAGAAAATTCAAGCACCATTTTTGGAGCATCTGAAATCAAAAATTCTGAAAGATACTCCATAAATGACATTAGCCTCTAAAACTACATTAATTCAGAAAATTAAACAATTACAAAAAGAGGTTCCTTTGCTGCAAGCAATAAAGGAAATTCCTGAGTTGAATCAGTTGATCAAACAACTATGTATTAAAACTCCAGGAAGGAAACCAAAGAAAATAAACACTGTGCACATCGATGGCTATCTAGCTGGCTTTTTGTCTGGAAGGACTGTTGCTCCAAAATATGATGATCCTGGGAGTCCACTGATAACTGTTACAATTAATGAGGTAGCAATACCTAATGCACTGGTGGATTTGGGAGCAACTATTAATGTAATGATTGTGGATGTGATGGAAAAATTAAGTCTTACTAATTAAAGTCCCACAACTATAGTCTTACAAATGGAAAATCAGTTTATAGCCATTCCAAAAGGTGTTATTAAAAATGTTCTTGTCAAAGTTGATGGATGGGAATATCCAGTTGACTTTCAAATAATCCAATCATTTACACCCAAAGATAGTTATCCAATAATTCTGGGAAGACCATGGTTGGCTACTATCGTAGCTAAAATTGATTGTCGAGAAGGAGGAATGACCATTTCACATGGTCCAGATAGTAAACGTTTATTCTTATATCCTCCTGCTAAACCCACCGAATATAATAAAGTTTGGGTTGATGAACCAGAATAATTTAGTTGGCAAGACATTTTGGCCTCCTTGGCCATGGTAGTGATTAAACAACATGGAGAGGAATTAAAGGATGAGTTAGTAAATGAAGTTGCACACCTGGCTATAGGCTCGAGTGAAGAGGTAATGGAGGATGTACTAGAAATTTTGGGACAACTGATTGATATAAGTGGGATGGAACAGAATTGTGTTATCATGGGGATGCCTTGTCCCATGGCCAATATGATTCCTAGAACGAGTTATTTCTTTGACGATATTACAAGATTTCACCGACTTATACCTCATAGTTGTCCTCTCAACACCTTGTTACGACCGATACATACTGTCACTTTGGCCTATCCAGGAACAAAAAAAATTATGTTGCTACCGGGAAAAACTTTGAACGTCAATAGTTGGTTGACATAAATACAAGAGGATAAATTATTTAAAGTGTTGGTAAAAAGGTCTAAAACTTTTTCTTGGGACTATACAGACATGAGGGGGATTCACCCAAGTGTTTGTACTCATCACATTTATACTGATCCTAATATGAGACCTGTTTGTCAACCATAGAGGAGACTTAATCTAGCGTTAAAGGATCTTGTCAAAATTGAGATTGAGAAACTCCTTCGTGTAGGATTTATTTATCCTATCTCCGATAGTAAGTGGGTGTCACCTATGGTAGTTGTACCAAAGAAAAATGGGAAGTGGAGAATTTGTGTAGATTATAGAGAACTCAATAAAGCCACTTTTCGAGATTATTTTCCCTTACCATTTATTGACCAGGTTTTGGAAAACTTGGTTGGGAGGATATATTTCTCCTTTTCAGATGGATTTAGTGGTTACAACCAAATTCAAGTAGCACCAGAAGACCAAGATAAGACAACGTTTACTTGTCCTTGGGGCACATATGCATACCAAGTTCTTCCTTTTGGAATTTGTAATGCTCCAGCGACTTTTCAGAGGGCCATTTTGGCTATATTTGCAGCACTGGTCAATGATTGTGTAGAGGTTTATATGGATGATTTCACAATATATGGGTCAACCTATGATGAAGCTCTTCAAAACCTAGATAGGGTTTTAGAGGTCTATGAGGAAAACCGACTATCCCTTAGCCACAAAAAGTGTTTAATAATGGTGGAACAAGGAATATAGTCTTAGGTCATCATATTTCCTCAGAAGGAATAAAATTTAATCCTAAAAAAATTGAAGTCATTCAAAAATTGCTTGTTCCTCAAACACAAACAGATGTTCAAAGTTTTCTTGGACATGTTGGATATTATAGAAGGTTCATAGAAAGCTTCAGTAAGATAGTGGCCCCTATGTTTTCTCTTCTCCAAAAAGATGTGGAGTTTAATTGGATGTCTAAGTGTCAAAAATCATTTGAAATGATAAAAGAGAAGCTTGTCTCTGCTCCTGTACTGCGTGGACAAAATTGGAGTCTTCCCTTTCACATTTATCTTGATGCTTCGGATGATGCAATTGGTGCAGTATTAGGGAAAGAAGATGAGGATGGGGGTAAATATGCCACATATTTTATTAGAAAAAACCTAACATCTGTTGAGAGAAACTACACAAAAACAAAAAAAGAATTCTTGGTTGTGGTTCATGCCATTAAAAATTTCTACCATTATATTACAAGATATAAAGTTACAGTTTATACAGATCACTCAGCTGTAAAATATTTAATGAGTAAACCTATAGTTAATGGTCGAATAATGAGATGGTTAATACTCCTTCAGGAGTTCAATGTGACAATACTTGACAAGCCAAGGAAATTTAACGAGGTGGTAGACTTTTTATCTCGAATCAAACAAGAAGACAGTGACCGAGCACCTGTACAAGATGAGTTTCCAGATGAAAATCTATTTGCCATCTCTATAAAGATTCCTTGGTTTGCTGATATTGCCAACTAGTTAGCTACTTCTAAAGTACCTCTTGAATTTTATTCAAAACAAAGGAAGTGACTTATTCAAGAGAGTGCGCCATTTAAATGGATTAATGGGATTTTATTCCGTTATGGACCCGATATGGTTTTGAGAAGATGTGTCGAGGCTGGTGAAACTTATAGTATTTTGAGGGCCTATCACGATTATCCTTCTAGGGGCCATTACTCTGCAAAAAGAACTCATAAAATTTTAGGTGTTGGATATTATTGGCCTTCAATGCATAAAGATGTTAAAAATTATGTTCGTTGTTGTGATGAATGTCAAAGAGTGGGAAGACCAACAACTTCTACAGAAATTCCTTTGCAGCCTCAGGTAACCTTGGAACCATTCAAAAATGGGGGTTAGATTTTATGGGCCCCATAGATCCTTCCTCTCAAGGGAAAGAATACATATTAGTTTGTACCGATTATCTTATGAAATGGGCAGAATTTCAAGCTTTACGAGTTGCTAGAGAAGAGCAAGTTGTTGATTTTCTCTATAATAATATTTTTCTTTGATTTAGAGCCCCCTGAACTATCGTTACAGACCAGGGACCCCAATTTATGTCCAAAGTTCTCCTAGCATTTACGGACCATTTTCAGGTGAGTCATAAAAAGTCTTCCCCTTATCACCCTCAAGCAAATGGTCAAGTAGAGGTGACTAATAGGGAGTTAGAAAACATATTGACAAAAAATGTCTCTTCAAGAAGAAGAGATTGGGCTAGGAAATTACTTGAAGCCGTTTGGGCATAAAATACAACATGGAAATCTACAAGTGGATTCAGCCCCTATGAGCTTGTTTTTGGGAAGAAACCTCTTCTCCCCATTGAGTTTGAACTCCAAACCTTATGTACAACTATGGAGTTGGGTCTAGATTTGAAACGAGCTCAAATAGAATGAGTTTTATAGTTAAGTGAGTTGGATGAGCTTTGTTTAGATGTTGTCCATCAAACTAAACTAGTTCAACATCAACAGAAAGTTTGGCATGACAAATATATTAAAGAAAGATAATTTCATAATGGTGACTGGGCCTTGCTATTCTATTCAAGATATAAAGACCATAAAGGAAAACTTAGGACTCATTGGCTCGGGCCATATGAAATTTTTGAAGTCTTCTCGAATGGCACAGTTCAGCTAAAACCCATTGATGGTGATTTATGAACCCTCTTAGTTAATGGTCATCACCTACGTATCTATCATAAACTAGTTAATAAAGAATAATTTACAAAATTGGTAGAAATGCATGGAGAAATCCAATGCAGGACCTCTCATTTTCATTTTGGATTTAACATGTGTTTTCATTTTGTAGGACCTCTCATAAAGGAATCACAACTTCCAGAGCACCATTCCAAGATGCTCCAGAACTTGATGGTTCAGCTAGCCAGTGCTCTAGAACTTGATGGTCTAATCGCCCAATGCTCTGGAACCTGCTCTTCAACCCACCATGTTGGAAGGATGTTCTTGTAGAATGATATAAACTCTTGAAGTTTGAGTTATTTGGTGTTTGTCATTTTTCTTCTCTTTGGCTGCATCTTTCGACAATGCTCCAGAACTTTCATTTAGTTGATGTTATGGCTGCATCTCTTGATGATGCTCTAGAACTTTCATTTAGTTGCTACTCTGGCTGCATCTTTCGACGATGCTCTGGAACATTCATTTAGTTGCTACTATAGCTGCATCTTCTGACGATGTTCTAAAACTTTCATTTAGTTGTTGCTCCGGCTGCATCTTTCAACGATGCTCCAGAACTTTCATTCGGTTGCTACTCTAGAATTTTCATTTGGTTACCATTACAACTATATCTTCTGGTGATGCTCTGGAACTTATCCACTTTCTTTGTTTCAAATGCATGCCTTACGCGTGCTCTAGAACTTATCCATTTTTTATTCTACCATCTCCTTTCTAAAAAAAAATTCAAATCTTCCTCAATGCTTTGATTATCGTACATTGGTGCACACGCCTTCTTTTTCCATTACAAATAAATGCCACCATAATAGCTTGTCTTCATTAACGACTTCGTCATCCATGAGCTTCCTCATTCATGTCATAATAACTGAACTATCACCTCAGCCAATACCATTGCATCATCCTGTCAAATCGGTAGAGGTATGAGATCTTCAAGCAATCATAGAATGAAAGTAAGTACAAATTTTTGCTTTAAATAAGTAGTTATTTTTGAATAAAATATAATTGATTGGCACGAGTTTCCTTTCCTAATTTAGTAAATTGAGGCACTTGGTGATTAATTGTTAAGTACACTACTCTTTTTGTGGCCCTTCATGCAAATTGACATTATTACAAAACAAGCTCTAAGCAAGAGTAGAGTAAATAATTACAATTTAATCATATTTTCAAAAATATCAGTGTACAAGTTTCTGGCATTATTGAAATTTTCAATAGGGTGGTAGAGACAAGACAAAAATAGGCAGTACAAAGAAGAAATCTGAGCCGGCTTCTATAGAAAAATTGTTGGGGTTAAGTAACATTTCTCGGTTGTTTGAGGAAGTGGGTTGGTTGGATTTTGTTAGAAAGTTCGAAGGGTATGATGAAAAGCTAGTGAACGCATTTGTGGAAAATTACTCTAATGGTCAGGTGATACTACATGGGAAATTTCAAGGTGAGTTCAAAAATTATCTCTGCTCTTTCAGGGTTAGAGAATTTTAGCATTAAAATATCAAAAACAACACAAATCACATATAAATTATCAGAATTGTTTCTTAGACAAGGGGACCCTCAGCCCATGATAGTTATCAATACTAGGGGACAAAATAAGGGGTTTCAATGAGCTTCTATATTAGAACCCTGGGGTACTGTAGTTGCATGGATTATTAAGTATTTTACTTGTGAAGGTCAACTTAGTACTATGGTAGGACCTACATTTCGCATGTTAATACATTTGCGGCATGGGAAGGAAAACCCTGCTCTAAGGGTTAATTTTCCTCATTTCTTGAATGATTCTATTAATTCTTCAATAGAAAGATATAAACTGGTTCAGGTCCATTAAAGCATCATGGGTTAATTCAATTAATTTGTAAATATCATTTCTGTAAGAAACCTAGAAGCAAATGGGAAAATTTTTTGGGGAAGTTTGACAAGCCTACACCAGGAAGGAAGTTAGAACTAGGAGAATCTTCAAAACAAGTTGCTTCACCTTCTGGAGCAACTTCTCCTGAAGACCCTAAGGCTCCTGAAACCCAAATTCCCACCATTCTTGGTGAGGAAGTGTCAGAATTTAAAAATGAGGAGTTTGAAACTCCAGGCCAGTTAGAAGATGTGGAGATAATAAATCCAAATGTGGATACTATTCCTATTAAGAAGAGGAAATGAAGGACCATTCTTCAAAATTCCCCAACAATTTTAACTTATCAGGATACTCTTCCTTTAAGGCGGAGCAAAATATTATCCTCTAGATCTACAGGAACCCTAGTGCAGAGTAAAGGGAATAGGTCAAATTCTAAAAAGCAAAATAAAACTTTGGAAACTGAGGAGTCGATTCACCAATCCTCAGAAAAAGAAATGTTTGTTGAAGAAGTACATTTTTCATTTTGTGTCTGAAGAAGAAGCCCTAGATCAAGAAAAACAGGAAATAGAAAGTGGAAAATCTCCACTCCCTATGGAGGTTGATGACAATATGTTAGGAAATTTGTCTCTGGTTCTCAATAAAGTTGTTGAAATAGTTGAAACTAAAAATATTAATACAGAATTGGAAAAATTGAAACTAGAGATAGAGGAGTTAAGAAGTCAGTTGCATATAAAAATAAGAAAGAGATGGAATTACAACAAGAGGAAATAATGGTATATAAGACTATAATAAATAAAAGGGATCAAGAAATTCAAGATTTAAAATTGGAAATGCAGGGAAAAGATACATCTATTAGTGAGTTGCAAATACAAATTCAGAATTGTAATCAAGAAAATAGGATACATAGAGATGGTTTAAATAAAGAAATTCAAAATTTAAAAGGAAATTTTATGCTTATGTTTTCAGCCTTTGAGGAAGAAAAGAAAAGACAAAAGGAAGAATTAAATGCTTCTCTTAGTAAGATTATGGAATTAGAGCAGGACTTGCAGGAAAGCACAAGTAAACCAATGATGGAATCCAGAGAAGTTCAAACCGAACCAACGGTAACTGAATGGTTCCAAATTTAGATTCCTCCATTATTAATGAAATGGATGGAATGGTGCTATTTCCTAAGGAATGCGCAAATTGAAAATAACAGATTAAAAATGGAAATGGTATTATTAAGGGAAGCATTTCATAAAGCTTATAGGGGGAAATAGGATGCATGTCAGATAGCTGAATTTCTTTTATCTTGTAGAAGACCATCAAGATTGTATTCAATGTTTTTGAATGAACAATGTTTTAGATGGAAATTGCTCAAAATTTACAATGACCAGCCTCATGAACCTAATGATAAAGAATTTTTTAAGATATTTGTAGACTCAAAGCGTGAAGAGCAAGATATGCTCTGTGAATTCTTTACTCATGATCTTTTATTAGAAAAGCATACTGATTTCTTTGTTAATCTTTTTGTGGGAGAGGTGCAATTAAGATCTCTACTATCTACTATGCAGAATCAAATCCATTGGCAAGAATGTAATAAGGAATATGCTCAAGCAGAGAAAAGTATAGGACTTCAAATGAGATCTCCAAATAGTAGACCAGCAGCTTTCAAGAAGACATTTGTAGCTCTTCTATTGGATGAGAAAATGAAGGGCAGGTATGATGATAGCCTTCGAGTCTATTATAATCAATTCATAGAATAGGGGCATAAATTGGTTAGTAGGGCCTGGCACGCATGTGAAGAGAGATACACTCCATTACCTGTATATCAAAAGAAAAGAGAGGTGATCTCTCCTCTTAGCATCAGATGGTCCTTCAGAAGAGAAAATGCCTTGGCCAAAATTTTGGAAGATCTCAAAACAAAGTGGATAGGAATGAAGAACCAAGCTCCTTTATTGCTATATCCAACCCCTAATTTCCATGTTAATACAGATCAAGATGATAGAATCTTTAGTGAATGGAAAGGGGGAGTTGCTTTTTATAGAGGTTTCCACCATACGCCTGTAAACTTTGATGTTACAGCAAGAGATCTGTATGATATTAGTGTAAAATATGAAGAATGGAATATAGGGTAGAGTTCTAATCAAGGGACAAGAGGACCTACCAAGAATTAGGAAGGGGGGGAAATGATGAGGTAAAAATAACCTCATCATGATAATACCATAAAGACCTATCTCATATATGCAAATCCCTATCCTCTACCAATTAATTAAATTTTAGGAGAAATAATTGCTTAATTTTAGTGAGAAATTGTATAAACTTTATTTCTTTTGATTTCTTGAAGTATTTTTCCAATACAGATTTAATGGGTTATTTTAAGTGTTTTGTAGATAATAATTGGTCATCAAGTTGTAGATTAGAAGCATCCAACCAGCACGTGCTCCAGAACAGGTTGAAGATATACATTGGAAATATGCTCTAAAACTTTAGGGTGATGGACCGAAGATATAGTTATTCTTTAAAGTTTTTATTTATGTTATCCTTTGAGTCAAAAACTTTATGGATCGACTTGATCCTCTTAAATACTATGTAATGGGTTTTAAAAGACATACGAGTTATTTGTAGATTTGTTTTAGATATTTTCAATGGTTATCCATACCATCTGAAATATAGGATGTAGTTAGATTTTTTCTATAAAAAAGACATGATCTCCAAAAGTAAAATATACAGTGAAAAGTAATGTTATACTATCAAGATGTTTTTCAAAGTCTATGAATAAAGAGATTTTTATCTAAAATTTCTGAGTTATGAGTTATGGATGATAATTATGGTTGATAGAAGCATTTCTGGAATAACTGTGAATGTGAGCTGAGAATGAACGTGATAACCCACGAGCTAGCCACTTGAAGGGAGATGACTTAAGTAGATAAGTGTTTTCTTTTATTATATTGTTGTTCTGTAGAGAATTATTGAATTTACTGTTATGAAATTTTAGTTCTGAAGTATGTGTTGTCTTTTACTTCCGTAGTTTCTGTTATTAACTATTAGAATCTTTATTGTTAAGAAGATGTTTTATGGATTGTTATAAGTTTTTCTATTTTTATAGTTTATCAGCTTCTTAGTTTAATCATTTTGTACTTTTTAATTCAGTTATCATGCTTTCTAAATTAGTTTTCTTATGTTTTCAGTTTAAACATTTCCTATTTTCTTAGGAATAAATTGCTTTATATTTTTATAGTTAGACAATTCGAAGTTAGAATTAATGTTAAGTTGTTCTCAAAAGTTAGAAAACCTAAGGGAGATACTTCAGACTTCTTCTATTGCAAATTTTCTTGAATACTACCTGGTCGACAAATTGAATTTTATATTCTAAAGTAATGGGACCTAATGACAGCCTATCAACAACAATTGGATCATTGTTAAACATGCCGCAAAATGTCTTGCAATGTGAATTCTTGGTAGAACAACATCTCGTATCGACTTTCAAAATCTCTGAATTTGAATTTGTGTGTGTCATTGTTGGTCCTGCATCCCCATGGTATCATGACATATTTACCTACCTAAGTAGAGGAACCCTCCCATCCGATATCACCTTCAACCTTAAAAAGAACTTTGTTAACAAGGCATCTTTATTCATAATCCTAGGTGATACCCTATATTATCATAGCATCGAAGGGACATTACTACAATGTCTTAACCAAGAGGAAGCCTTGACTACTTTAACATAAGTACACGATGGCATATGTGGTTCCCATTCTAGTGGTATGAATGTAGCTAAGAAATTGTTGAGGATGGGGTACTACTGGCCAACCATGGAAAGAGAAGCCCATCAGTATGTGCAAAAGTGTGTCCAATGTCAACAACGTGGAGATTTGATTAATGCTCTAGCTCAGGAATTGCAATCAATGGTCACACCTTGGCCTTTCTCACAATGGGTGCTTGACCTCATAGGAAATATTACCCCAACCTCATCTAATGGCCACAAGTTTATCATAACAGCCACTGAGTACTTTACCAAGTGGGTTGAAGCTATTCCTATGACCTACATAATGGGTAAGAAAATTTCTAAGTTTATCCTGAATTACCTCATCTGCCATTATGGTGTTCCAAAAACTCTTATCTCAAACAATGGAAAGCCCTTCAAGAATTAGGATGTGAAAGAGCTATGTCAAAGATTCAACATCCAACATCAATTCTCTACCCCATATTAGCCCCAGGGCAACGGTCAAGTTGAGGCTACAAACAAGACTATTCTAAAGATCCTAAATAAAATGGTCAATGAAGCTCGTCATGACTCACATCTACAATTAAATCCCTCTCTTTGGGCCTATCAAAATAGTATCTACATGCCTACAAGTGAAACCCCTTTCTCCTTGGTCTACGAAATAGAATCCATCCTACCTATTGAGCTCAAGATTCCATCATTGTGAGTGTCACTACATAACCTAATCACTAATGAAGAGTACAGAGTATCACAACTAAATGAGCTAGAATTCTTGGATGAGCATCATCTTGATGCTCTTAATCACTTGCAAGTATATCAAAATTGACTAAAACAGAGCTATAACAAGAAGATCAAATGTCAGTCATTCCAAATAGGGGATCTTTTCCTAAAGCAAAATCAAAAGAATCTTTCAAATCAGAATAGTAAAGGAAAGTTTGAGCCTCACCTGTTACATCCCTTTGTCATCACAGCAAGTTATTATCAGGAGCATATCAATTGTCAACGACTAAAGGTGAACCTTTACAAGAACCAACCAACAACTTACATCTTAAAAAATTTTATTCCTATTCTTGAAGGGTGTAAATATGAAAATAAAAAAATGAGAAAAATGATTAAAAAAATGAGAAAAAGGATTGAAAAAGTAAAGAAAAACAATCGTCCTCTAGTGAAAACCACTTCGGTGGCGCTCTGGGCAAGTACCTTGGTGAAAACCTTGAAAATAGGTGCCTTGCATAAATAAAACACCTCCATCTGTTCTACCTAGGCTCTTTATCATACCATTCCATTGCATCACATCATGCATCCTATTTATTCCATCTTCCATCCATGTTTGCATCATAGCTTGATATTCTGGAGTATTGTATCCCCTTAGTACTACTTGGCTTATTCCTAAGGTCAGATCGTCCTGCCTATATTGGGGTAGTCTATCATATCATACCAGGGACAATTTGTTATGGATCGGATCAGGTTCTTGTATATCTTAATGTTGTCAAAAAATACCAAAAAAATCATTAAAAAATAATCAGAAAATCCAAAAACATTCGTAAAATAGTCATCAGAAAATCCAAAAACATTTGTAAAACATTCATCTAAAAATCCAAAAACATTAATAAAACAGTCATCAAAAAATCCAAAAACATTCATAAAAAATTCATTAGAAAATCCAAAAAAAATTGTAAAACATTCATCAACTAAAATCTAAAAACATTCGTAAAATTGTAAAGTCAAAATCCAAAACATCCAAAACACATCAAAATCCCTAAAAAGGTCGAACATCAAAAATCCAAAAAATAGTACCTTGTCGAACTATGAGTCTCTGAGCTTGAACATAGGCAAGGCCATCATTGATGTGCCCCTGATACACCCTAGGTCAGTCCTTGAGGATTCTGTCATAATAAATTGACAATCCATCAACTGTTCATATCTGATCTTCAATAAGTTGAGTTAGTCTAACTATGTGGTCTTTGCACATATAACGTAGGAAAGGCTCATCTTTGATTAGCCCCCGAAGCCCCTAGGATAGGTCTTTTAGGTTAGGTTCTTGGTCGAAACTTAGAAAATCCCTAAATATTCAAATATCAAAAAAGCCTTAGACATTCAAAAATCTTGGAAAACCCCAAAACACTTGGAAAACTTAGAAAAAAACACAAAAACATCAAAAAATTCATAAAACCCTTAAACATTCAAATATCTTGAATAAACACAAAAAAATTCAAATATCTTGAAAAAAACACAAAAATATTCAAATAACAGAAAGCCCAAAAACACTAGAAAAAATTTAAAAGACCAAAAATAGCCTCAGAATAATATGAAAATCAAAAACATTCACATAAACTTTTCAAAAGACCAAAAATATCCTCAAAACATTTTAAAAATACCAAAAACATTGAAATATTCTAGAAAACCCCAAAACCATCATCCCATTTCGCTTTCACCCGCAATAAATAATCACTCATAATAAACCGATTGTCAAAAAATCTAAATTATCTCAAGTCGTAAAGTGAGAACCTAAGTGCCAAAAATCTAAAGTCTAGATCATAGGTAAATGAGTCAGTTAAGTTTGTATCAACGGATTATCAAACACCTCATTTTAATCAAAACACCTGATCAATATGTCCTAGGATGAATCCTTCCTACGATGGACATCAGTATCAGACATCGCCTTAGCTACAATAAACTGGCACGAGATATAGATAACAATGACTTTTTTTCTTTGATCTTTTCTTACGATTTATCTTAATGACCCATTCCCAGGACCTATCAATGATGTCTATCAAAATGATTTATAGAGAAAGGATTGGGGCATCGAATCATTATCTTTCATTTTTTGTGCTTGTGGGTATTCTTGTAAACTAATCTTGGCGCATACTTGCTTAGTTGTGTGTAGGAAAGTTGTTTGGAGTACATTGTTGACTATTGTGTATGCTTTGGTCTGATATATTTTAAAGCTTCTAACTTACATTCCAACGAGCTTTCTGTATGTCAAGGTGTGAAAAAATATTATCCTATCTATTTGTGGAGTCAAAGTCTATTACACTAGATACAACGCCATCTTGGTTATCAATACCTTGATGCATCATGTCTATGTGTTATATCAAACAATAAGGAACGATGGAAAATCCCAATCCCAAGATTGAGTGAATCATCATCATGCATTTATCATCACCATCTCTAATAAAGTCCTAGTGGATCATAGATTTGTTGGACTTTCTGGATCAATCATCAAAATCAATGGCCAATCATCTTATTTCTTCTATCTTCTCTCTGTGCTAACCTGGTATCATGACAGTCAACAAAAAACAACATTATCAATGCATCCATCCTACATCGACAAAACATCAGCATGCATACATCTCACATAATCATAGCATATCATAATACGAAAAACATATTTCACTACCACATCATTATCATTTAAGTTGTGTTGAATAATATAGATTTGTTATTCTAAACATCTTAAATCATTGCACACATATCATAAACATCCATCACTTTATCATATTGTAATCATAAACATCTGCATTATCCATACATACATCCATATGCATACATCATCATCTCATAAATTGCATAGAAAAGTAAACAAAAAGAAGTGTATCTATTTCATCTCATTACATCTCATATCATCACATATCATCATAAGCATGTCACATCATATCAACATCATATGCATCCATACATTCATAAAGCATGAAATAAAAGAACACATGAGATCATATCAAATCTGTCTCATATATATATCAAAAAATGGTGACTATCATAATACAATATCTGAGTCAGTGTATGTATATCGATCAAAAGTAAAATATCCACAAGACTATCAAAAAGGAGCCCATGAATGTATATCTATATAAAGAATCGGGAAATAATCAAAAAGTGTATACATGTGGGCTAGCCCTAATGGCTTCTCCCCTCACCAGGCTATCTCTATAGCTGATCCTCAACCTAGGGATGTGCTCCACTCCTTTGTGAGTAATCTGGCTACCTAATCATCGCAAGGACATCCCGATGATAATGCATACGATAATATATCACTTTGGTCATGGCATCATTGTACAATTAGGAAAAAACTATTTGTCTCTGCACTGCAGCTGTCATGGCCTCTAATTTTTGGCGTCGCCTGACCTCCTATGCCAACTACATATCAATGTTTTTTTTGAGTTGACACTCCTAGTCCCTCTCAGTTGTCACTGCCTGTACCTACTGTCGGGCCTGGTCTCTCTCAGCAATGATGGCTAATATCTATTGTCGAGCCTAATGTCTCTCAATTGTAACCACCTACAACTACTACTGCAACTACTATATCTATGCATCACTGGGATCTGGCCCTGGTGATTCCTTTTGTGGTGGTTGTTGTTGTATTGGTGATTGCTAAGGAGGTTGTTGGTGCAATCCTGGTGCACTTGGGACCTGTCCATCTTGATGTTTGCCATCTTGGCCATCCTATCCTCTGCCCCTACCATCTGGGCCTCTACCTTGTCCTCTTCCTTGCCCATCATCAGGCTATCCTCTACCTCTGCCTACAACCCTCCCTCTCGGCCTCCCTCGTGGAGGTATACCTGTTGGATTTGTAAGTCAAGGAGGGGATACTAACCATGCATCATATGCAGGCATAGTCTGTGCATCCGCCTATCCCTGATCATAGGCCCATGGCATCACAACTAGTTGATAGAAGCCCTTAACAACCTCATAAGATGGGATTGTGTGTCCCCATCATGTCTCTCATGCTGACATGGAAATAATAGCAATGTACTGATCATTAGGCATGTCCTGCCTCTCACCAAACTATTTTGCAACCCTATCGGGTAGGTACCTCTCTATAATGGTATGCTCTCAACCCTGTATGAACTAGGTCTGTTGAGCAAAGAATAGCTACTGCACATCATCATACTAGGTTAGAATTTGTAACCACGACCACCATCTAAATTTTTTTATATCATCGATGACTCGATGCCATTAAGGAATGTCGAGCTTCCCTATGTGCTACAAAGTGATGGCGCCTCTATATCTCTAGATAGTTGGATCATCTGGCTCCACATATTCCATATGAACAATCGTTCGAAACATGACAATGTGCTCCTAGGCCCATATATGGAGAAGGGTAACCCCTGTACCAATCGCTCTCCCATCACAGTAAACAAAGTCATGCATATCATGGTAAAGGGAGGCCAACATCATTGGCCCCCATGCATACAAGTTCCTCCTGAACAACATCCTATACCAAGCCAGCCCCCATCCCAGACTGAATCCCCTACTCCATCAATCTAGAGCGACCAAACCTGAGATCACTACCGCAATGATCAATCTAAAGGTTGACACTTGACCTCTATACATCTTGAGGTCAATCTAGGAGTTGACCAGGACAATAGAATCCTAGTCAAGAACCTCATGGAAAGCATCATAGATCACACACTCACCGTGTATCGATAGTTGCAAAATCCTCCATCATCATTGTCGCCTCGCCAGTAGGTAAGTGGAATGACAAGGTCTTGTTATGCCATCACTCGCATAGCACTGTCATCATCACTAAATGTGTTTGCATGATGGGCATGTAGGAAACATACCACAAACCAACCTCTCCCAGGTGCTTCTATCAGAACTCAGACAAATCATCAAGTCTGGATAGCACAGTCAATTGGTGCTCACAGGACATCAAAGGTTGAATAACCTCCTACACCCACAAAGCGCATGACATCAAAATTTGAAAAAACTAGCTAAAGTTTGGATTTTTTATCCCCTAAAATAACAAAAGTGTCACTATTTATGATAGTGTCACTATAACTCAAATTCCAAACAACGACGTTGGATGCATTTAAATTGCAAATCACGAACTGCATCGCTAATCACATATGCATGCCATTTGAAAGTTGCAAACCCTAAACCTAGATTTCAAATCATGAACTACGTCACTAATTATATATGTTTCACTATAAATCAAAATAGCGTCACCGATTCTCAAAATAACCTCACCATATAGCAACAACACCAAAATTCAAATTTCAAATCATGATAAATGCACTCAAAAGTTGAAATACAAGTCAAGTTTTGAATTGCATACCAGTGGGATTACACCTGGAGGCCTCTAATACTTGTGAACTCAATTGAAAATGTGTCATGAGAGCACTCATTGTGCCATTTCGTCAAAGGGTCAAAGCTCAAAATGCAAGAATTCTCTAAAGTGTGAATGCACAAATGAATTGAAAGTGACCCTTCCTCACCTATTTATGCCTCCAAATTAGGGTTTTTTTCCCTAATTTACCCATGAAGCTAGTTTTTTTCACCATTTTCACCAATCTTTCCAAATGGAAGCTTATTTTACATCATTTTTTATGTTTTTAGCATATTTTTTACATCCTAGACCCTCTTTGGACCCCTGAGGCAGCATTTAACCTTTCTCGAGAAATCAACCCAAAATTCAAAATTTTCACCTAATTTCTCAAGGGGGTAGGGAACCAGCTTAATCCTTCAACTAGGGTAGTAGTGGGGCATCCAAACATCAAAAAAATAATATTTTTTTATTTAAGCAGCAGTTTTTAATCTGCAAGGAGTCAATCTTTGAACCAAAGTAGCAGGTACCTCATTTCAAAGAGGGGAAAAATGTAGACACTAAAAAATGTTTGAATGATATCATGCACTCAAATCAAGTATACTAACATCATTTCCTCCTAAAACCCATCCTATTTTCGCAAAGTTGATTAAATAAGCCTATCTATTTAATTAATTGTGTCATTTGCATCTATTTACCTAATTAATTTAATTGGGTTAATTCACCCCCTTCCATGCTAACATTTCATCTCATTAAATTATGTTGAACAATCTAGATAACTGAGAGGGGGGTGAATCAGTTATCCAACAATAATTTTATTTTCTTTAATTAATTTGGAGTAGACTTATACCAATCAGAAATTAATCAAATAGATATGAACATGAATGCACACAACACCAAGCACAATGAACACCAGAACTTACATGGAAACCCAAGAATGAAAAAACCATGAAGAATGCTAATTCTCAATTATAAAGCACCAGTTAAGCTGACACCAGTTAAGGAAATTTTTACAAGGGCTCATTGCAGGGTGGCTCACTATCGGTGGGCTCATTGCCCAAATACAAAACAACAGATTACAAAATAGTGTCATTGACAAAAGTGAACTGATGAAGTTGCATCTACATATGCATGAGTTCAGTTCCAGTTAAGAGCATAATTTATGTCTACAATAGATCCGGTTAAGAATCTTCTGCACATCTTCCTTCGATAATCTTCCCACAACCTTCTACCAAAATAGATAACTCCTTCCTTCACACTCTTTTGTTTGTTCGCACACTTGCACTCTTTTATCTACTCACACACATTATGCTTCTTTCCCCACTTCCATATCTTCAATCAAAAAGATGTTCTATATATATATATATATGTATGTATGTATGTATGTATGTATGTATGTATGTATGTATGTATGTATGTATGTATGTATGTATGTATGTATGTATGTATGTATACCCGTAGAACATAAATAAGTCAACCACACAATATCTTCATAGTCTTCTAAGTCGGCCAAACACCATTTGAATTTAGATCACCACAAGGCATGGCGGCATGAAGAACAACCTTGAAATATTCAATAAGACCTTGCACGATAACACCAGACCCAAAAGATAGGTTGCATATAAAGATATTCTTACCATGTTACCAAGGAACCAAAAATGGGTCAAACATAAGATAGCATAATTTCCAAGAGATATTAGACTTTGAATTACATGAAATATATTCCAAAGTTGATAGGAATGCCACAAACAAGACCAAATCCTAATTATCACCAACTTTAGTGTCAATCGGAGAACCATAAATCAACATAGAAAAATTTGCATCATGCTACATGAAGTTTCACATAGCAAGGTTGCCCAGAGTAAGCTTTGATTGCAACAGCCAACATCAAAAGCTTAGACTTCATTATAATACATTAACTGAATCCCAAAGATGTCTCAAAAAGTACTACCATATCCGGATCAAGAATAATATCCACACTGTGTAACATGATAGGATAGTTTAAGTTTGTACATCATCTAGAGCACAACCTTCTGGATCCAAGGTTTTGACATCAATGACAACAATGCTAAATCATCTTCAACAACCTCTCAACAATCTCCCCCTTTTGCATTGATGGAAAAACAACAAAAACTCAAAAAACACAAAACTCCACAAATCTAACTCTAAAACTACAAGCTCCAAAAACTCCAAGTAATTCTCCTTTGTCCAACAATTCAATACCTCTTTTTTCTCTTCATTTTTCTCCCCCTTTTTTCTATGAAAGGAAAAGTGCCAAAATTCAAAAATTCAAGAACTCAAGTAAAAATAATAGTTTTCACATGAAGAATATTCGTGTACCTTTCTCTTACAGTTGGAAAAATCCTCTTCCAAGCTAGCACTACAGAATCCAATCTAGCACTCATACTATCCAACATAGTCAACAACATAAATGAGGATGACCAATCCTGAGACATGAACTATCATTCACAATCTTCTGCATCAGAAAGTATCTTGGAGAGATGATCCAACTGGACCTCAACAATTTCTTTGACCAACCAGAAAGTTCTAACCAAGTCTTCCCTCTATCTTTGAATAGCTAATAACTATGCTTGCAACTCACCAAATCTTATTCTTTGTTTTCCATCTTTTTCTTTGAAGAAATCAAAACTCTTTCCAATATTATTCATCTCAGATTCAATAGCTTCAAATCTGCTTCTAAAATTATCAACAATAGTAGGCCACCAAAGACAATACCTGTAGATTTCAGACAACTCCTTAATGCATTATTTTGTCTCATCAATGTGTTTGGATAACTTTTGTTTTGCTTTGACACATCTTCTCTAAATCATAGCTTTGAACTTATGTCCTTCAGGTCCTTCTAGCAACATCCTTTTTTCAACAACTTCTACTAGATTATCTAGTAACAAGTCAAAAACATTTGAAATAGTAATACACTTTTTGAGCAGGTAATCAACCAAAGAATCATCAATTTTAAGCCTTCTTATTAGAGAGTTGGCACACCACATTTCACCAACCTTCTTCATATCACCTTCATCTAACACCGATTGAATATCATCTAGATTGACAAAATCAGATCTAGGTAGAGACTCTTCTTCATTCCCCTTTTCTTCCAAGATAGTGATAACATCTTGTGTGTTAACTTTCCTCCTTTTAGGTTCCAGAGTGGAACCACCAATAACAACTTCCAACTCCTTCTTACCGAAGGACAAACCCTCCTCAAACTGACTAGACACTATCACACTAGAGCACAGATTCATCTGCAAGGATGAGAAATAGACTTTGCATGCACTTGCTTTATCTTCACACATTCCAAATACCTTGTAAACTTGCTTTCTGACAAGAATTTTGGACTTCCACTTAACATTATCCTCACTGTGGGATCGACAATGGTATATATCAGTAGAGCCTGAGGATTTTTGTTGATACCAATAAGTTCCTCCACATCTCTGTATTTCACTATTTTCTTCCCAGGGAGATCACCAACAGTGCACAAACCAGTAATAGCTTCAATGTTTTCCTTCATGATTGAATAGGGTTTGTCTAAAACAATGATGCCATACTTGAATCAACTCAATAGGAACAAGATAGATTCTTTGTCTACAAACCAGGAAAATTATCCTCATAAATCCATACCCAGAGTATTTACATTTTGCAATTCATCTGTCTTCAACCCTAGTTCCAACTTCATCTTCCGATGATCAAACTCATCCAACTCAACTCCCTTCAGCATTAGCAGAATACCGCCACTCGATCCTTTGCTAACATATTACATCACCACACTTATCTTCTTGAAATTCTTTATTGCTCAACAAAACTTCTTCTTTGCAAACTATGAGAAATTATTTTGAAAACTCCCACCTTTTATTCTTAATTACTCATAGTGATCTCACCACCAAAAACACACATTGATTATTCCAACAATTGTACTTCACTTTTTAATCAGTCGGATTAAGCTTCATCATTTATCATCAACCAATTTGAACTTAATCATATTAAAAATAACTTCAATATTACTTCGAAGAGGGGGGACCGATAGGATATGCAATGCAAAACTCCCCCTGGGCCAAGGAAGATTGGTTTAGATACTGGTAGGGCATGTACTGGGATCTGGTACCATGAAATTATCTTCCACACTTGTTTTCTTCTTCCTCCAAATCGTGACCATCTTCTTCTTAGATTCATTTGACTCTGCAACCTTCTTTTTGTTCTCAGGATTTTTTGGACAAACATATTTGCATGTGTTAGCATAATGTCTAGGTTGACTGCACTTGTAACATCTTTTTCCTGACTTAGCTAAGTGAACCCTAGATTTGCACTGATTAGCCTTTGAGCATTTGGTTTCCTGACCAGAGGTATTTTTGTAGGTGCATTAGAGTTTTGGACCTTGCTTGTTACCACTGATCTTGCTTCAACTTCAACTACTTTGTCTTCACCCATAGTGTTCTTATTTGAACTTTCACCAATGAATCCAAGTCCTCCTTTATCCTTGTGACATTTCTGTAGGGTCAAAATTTGATCCAAAATCATGCTAATTTCACATACTCTTGCTTTAGTTTTTAGCCTTCTTAATTCTTGATCTAACTTCTTGATGTAGGAGCATCCTTAGGTTATGGAAATCTTGCATCACCATATATATATATATATATATATATATATATATATATATATATATATATATATCTAGTTGTTTTGTTATTTCCTTTCTGGCTTTGCAGTTTCTTGTTTTCAGGCTGGTGGATCATTTCCATTGTTTGTGGATCTCTTTTACACTTAATTCAATGTTCTTTGGTGGGTGAGCAATCTTTCCTTTGGGTCCACACTGTGTAATTGCATTTGAATCTCCAATGGTGTGGCCAACATGGTTATTGATTTTGCATTTTCTTTGATCATTTGGTGTTAATTCCGCTGTGATTTTTTACCACATGGTTGGATAGTTTTCTTTGAAAACCCTCCGGTCGTGACTGCATCAAATGGAATCATAGCTGGTTGCGAACCTTGAGTGGGTTGCAATCCTTGTGGCATTACTTGGGTGAACAGATCGTCGATTTGAGGCAGGCTATAAGTTTGTTCAATAGATCATCAAGAGAGGTAATTGAAACCTTATAGTCAGATCGCCGAGTGGAGGCAATTGCACTTGATCAAAGGAAGAGATGCCACTGAGAAGGATGAACCCTAGAAGAATAGAGTAGATGATGGAGGACTTTAAAAATGAGATAAGGAATGAGATCTAGAATGTCTTGGATGGTTTGAGGAGGAATCCTAAACCAGAGGATGAATATGAAGAGGCTGCAAAAGAACTTGAGGTTGAAGAGGCTGAAGGGCTAACAGATGAGGGAGAAGAGAAATTGTTGAGAGCAGTGGCACAAGAAAGTAAAAGTCATAGGGTGGAGGTTTCTAACTTCTCTAGTACATTGAATCTAGACCCATTAAGGGTTAGGCTAGCACAAACTAAGTTGAAAGGGCATGCTTGACTATGGTGGAAAGAGTTGCAGAAGGACAGAGTGGATAATGGTGAAACAAGAATGGTGCCAGGCTGAAGGCTAAGTTCATTCTAGGAGACTAAGAGTTGGAATTTTTTAAGAAGTTACAGGAAAATGCAGAAGGACATGAGGCTAAGTTAAACCAAGGAATTTTACAAGATGACAATCAAATTTGGGCACTTGACTAGGGAGAAAGTAGAAAGGTATATAAATGTCCTTAGATTTAACATTCAAGATGAGATGAGTATGTTGAGGATTTCCACAGTTGAGGATGCCTTCCAATATTCTCTTAAGGAAAAAGATAAAGTGAAGAGAAGACAACAGAGTAACCATAGAGGGAAAGAGAAGCAGATGAGTAGCAGCAAGGAGAAGCAGACAAGTGAAGAAGAGTCAAGATCTAAGTGGAGTAAAAAACCAGATCTGAGGACACAAAGGAAAGGAAATGGCAGCATGGAATTCTTGGGAAAATGTTTCAAGTGTGGAGAAACTGGACATCGATCTTTTGAGTGTTATGGGGAATCAAGTAAGGGAGCTAGTAAAAATAATTTCATGGCAGATGAAGAGCAGGTAACTGGAGCACTAGATGAAATCGAACTAGAGCAAGGGGAATCTCTTATGCTTAGGAGAGGCTTGATGAGGCAAAGTAGGGAAGAGATTGGGACTTCACAGAGGAAGAATATTTTTTGAATTATGTGCAAATCAAGAGGTAAGTGTTGTAAGGTTATTGTGGATAATGGAAGTATTCATAATTTGGTATCTGAGGAGATGGTGGAGAAACTTGGTTTGAAGAGAATTCCACATCCTTTTCCTTATAGGATAATTTGGTTACAAGATGATCATGTAGTGGAGGTGAAAGAGCAGTGCTTGGTGAACATTAATATTGTCCCCTTCAGGGATGAAGTTTTGTGTGATGTTTTGTCTATGAGTGCTTGTCATGTTCTGTTGGGTAGACCTTGGCAGTTTGATAGAGGAGCTATATATGATTGCAAAAGGAATCTGATTACTATAGAGAAGGATGGGAAGAAGTTTAGTTTCACTTCCTTGAAGAACAAAAAGGAGGAAGTGAGGAACTTGAGTCTTGTGAAGAGTTGCAGTGTTGAGAAGCAAGGTGCAAAGGTTGTACTGGAGGCTGGAATGGATTTGAAGAGGAACCTGATGGTTGAATATAAGGGTGAAATGGTCCCAGAAGGATGTAGGGGTAGAGTTAAGATGGAGAACTACAAAGGAATTAGATCAGAGGAGTTGAAGAAAGTGAGTGTTGATAAATATCCATTACTACCATGTACAAATGTGAGGCAAGGAAAAGTAGGTGAGGAGAAGAAGTTGAAGGATGTGACAAAGAAAAGAAAAGAGGTTAGGATGCAGAAAAGTACAAAAAAAAAAAGACATTTGGATCAGGAATGAGCATGGGATCTATATCTTGGGTCTTGTCAGATGTTCATGAGCTCCTCTCATGGAACATCTTTTCTCACTAGGGGTGTCTGATGTAGGAGCATCCTTGGGTCGTGGCAATCTTGCATCACCCAAAAAAAAAATTCCAATTGTTTTGTTATTTCCTTTCTAACTTTGTAGTTGTTTTGTTTTCGGGCTAGTGGATCATTTCCATTGTTTTTGGATCTATTTTGCACTCCATTCGATGTTCTTTGGTGGGTGAGAAATCTTTCCTTTGGGTGCACACTGTGTAATTGTATTTGAATCTCTAATGATGTGGCCAACTTGGTTATTTTCTACACGTTATGTTTTTCATGATTTTCTATGCCCATGGCCGAAGCAGATCGTTCCTGAGTTCTAGTTTCTATATAAATCGATGTTATTTTCCACTTGAAGAGGATAGATAGATCCAGGTAGATCCTAGAAGCCATGATAAGGATTTTATGAGTGAATAGAGGTCCAAAATAGGGTTTTAAGTTGTGTAATCAAGCCAGTGTGTCGAATCTATAACAAAACTGGCATGTTGCTAGTGCATATGTATATGAATTCTCTGAGTTAATAAAGATCGATTTTGAATTTTCTTTGATCATTTCATGTTAATTCCACTTTGTTGTTTTTGTTGCATGGTTGGATAGTTTTCTTTGAAAACCCTCCAGTCATGACTGCATCACTTCTCATTTTCTTCTGATTTTTGTTTAATGGTATCCTTGATATTTTCTTTAGTCTTCTTCCATTCTTCCATTTTCTATTTGATAGTATCTTTGATATTTTCTTCAGTCTTATTGCATTCATTCAATTGTTGCTTTAAATTCACAATACTTTCTTTTGACTCTTTTAATTCCTGGCTAACCTCTTTGTCTCTTCCTTTGAACTTCTAGATTTTCTCCCTTAGCTTTGCAATACAATTGTTTGCTTCCTTAAGGTTTTCTTTCAATTCTTCATTTTCAGATTTTGTGCTTTCCATATCATCTAGTATTGACTTCAGTTCTTCCTCAAGGTAATAATCTCCTTCCATCTGTTCAAATTTCCAAGATCTTCCTCAATAGGTTAAGCTCTATCTCTAAGGGACCAAGCTCTGATGCCAATTGTTGAACATTTTGGATAACTGAGAGGGGGGGTGAATTAGTTATCCAACAATAATTTTCTTTTCTTTAATTAATTTGGAGTAGACATATACCAATTAGAAATTAATCAAAGAGATATGAACATGAATTCACACAACACCAAGCACAATGACCACTAGAATTTAGGTGGAAACCCAAGAAGGGGAAAACCATGGAGAATGCTAATTCTCAATTATAAAGCATCGGTTAAGGTTATTTTTACAAGGGCTCACTACCAAGTTGCTCACTGTAGGGTGGCTCACTACCAATGGGCTCACTACCCAAATACAAAACAATAGATTACAAAATAGTCTTACTGACAAAAGTGAACTAATGAAGTTGCATCTACATATGCATGAGTTTAGTTCCAGTTAAGAGCATAATTTTTGTCTACAATAGATCGAGTTAAGAATATTTTGCACATCTTCCTTCCATAATCTTCACACAACCTTATGCCAAAAAAGATAACTCCTTCCTTCACACTCTTTTGTCTGTTTGCACACTTGCACTCTTTTATCTACTTGCACACATTATAATTCTTTCCCCACTTCCATATCTTCAATCAAAAAGATGTTCTCTCTCTCTCTCTCTCTCTCTCTCTCTCTCTCTATATATATATATATATATATATATATATGTATACCTATAGAACATAAATAAGTTGACCACACAATATCTTCATAGTCTTCTAAGTTGGACAAACACCATTTGAATTTAGATCACCACAAGTCATGTCAGCATGAAAAAAAACCTTGAAATATTCAATAATACCTTGCATTATAACACCAGACCCAAAAGATAGGTCGCACACAAAGATCTTCTTACCATGTTACCAAGGGACCAAAAATGGATCAAACATAAGATAGCATAATTTCCAAGAGATAGCAGACTTTAAATTACATAAAATATATTCCAAAGCTGATAGGAATTCCACAACCAAGACCAAATCTTGATTATCACCAATTTTAGTGTCAACCGGAGAACCACAAATCGACATACAAAAACTTGCATCATGCTACATGAAGTTCCAGATAGCAAGGTTACCCATAGTAGGCTTTGAGTGTGCAGTAGCCAACATCAAAAGATTAGACTTCATTATACTGCATTAATTGAATTCCACAGATCTCTCAAAAAGTACTGCCATATCCAGATCAAGGATAATATCCACATTGCGTAACATGATAGGATAGATTAAGTTTGTACATCATCCAGAGCACAACCTTCTAGATCTAAGGTTTTGACATCAATAACAACAATGCTAAATCATCAACAAATTCTCAACAAATTAAATAAATCAAATTACTTAATTTAAATCCCTAAGTCCTCTTATTTAATTAGATAACCCTAAGCTATTTAATTCAATATCATTTCACTCTCCCCTTTTCATTAAATCACTTTATTTAATGAATATCATATAATTCTTGTAAAATTGTATAATTAACATTGTTTTAATTAGCAATTGTTAATAAATCTAATTTCACCCACTTGCAAAGGAATATTCCAAGGGAATATTCCTCCTTTACACATTCCTCCAAAAGGAATATTCCCATGGAATATTCCTTCCCCTTTTACACAATTAAACTTTGTTTTAATTTGATAAATGTCTATTTTCCTCACCCATAAGAATATTCTCTCTCCTCACTTATTTGAAAAATGGGGTATATTCCCTTTCTAACAAAATTACTTGACTTCTTGTGCAAGTTAACTTATGACCTCTTGTGAAAGTTAACTTGTGACCTCTTGTGCAAGTTAAAAGTGTGTTTGTTTGGACAAGGGTGAACCCTTGATTAAATCTTATCATTGATTCTCATCCCTTGATGAGAATCCAAGATCCATGCCTCCAACTTCCTTCATCCTTGACCATTTATTAACCTTTTTAATCTCAACCCTTCATTTTTCATTTTCTCTCCTATAAATAGGTCACTATTTGGAGACAAATGGATCCATCTTTTTTAGAGAAAACTCATTTTGTTGAAATCACTCACACTTACACTCATATTTAACATTTCCTTAGTATCATTTTAGCTTAATTACTTGCATTAATTAGCTTATCTTCCATTAATGGATTCCATGGTAATATAGATGCATACATTTAGCTTGTTTGCTAATTAGGGTTTTAATTTGTTAGCTTAAAATCCATTTAGATTATCTTTGCATAGATCCATATCAAATCATCTTAATCTAAATCATGTTAAAATAGCTTGCATCATGTTAATCTAGTTCTAAATCATGTTTCATCACACATCTCACAATGGTTTCATTAGTTTTCTTCAATAAAACTAATTGAAACAGGCTCATTTATCCACGGGATTGGGAAAGGGTCATCATTCCACATCAACACGACACCATTCCCCCTAATAGGATAAGTTTCAATGGATTAGAATAGGCATTTTAAAAACTTTTGTAGTTTAGCATGTTAGTTTTGATAAATGCTTAATTTAGTTTATTTTCAATGATCTCTATTGTATTGAATTTTAGTGGCATGAATATGCTTTGATTTTTCATGGATCAAGTGTAGTCGACCCATACTAATCTATCGGTCACAACTATATAAATTTCATTATTATCTACACCATTGGTTTCATCATTTAGTGTTTTAGTGGTAGTAGTTATTTTACCATTACCCTTGGCATCATGAGCCTCATCCACAAAATCCTTAGTATTGTATGCCTCAACTTCATAGCTTAAATCCTTAGAATGACTATTTTTCTCATTGTTTTCATCCAAAGTTTTGTTTTCATATTTTTTTAGCCTCATTTTTAACAAATGTTTCTCATCGTATAGATGGATTCATTTGCTTCAAACTCTCTAAGATAATTAATTTAATTAAACCATGGTGGGATATCAAATGTGCATGGACTTTCTAAACTTCTTTACACATCCTTTAAAATGAGTGGAATGGAAAATAAGGAAGATTAACTAGGTGTTGATAGTGAAAATGACATAGAAATTTGAAGTGATGAGAAAATGCATATGTGTACCTTAACTCACAAGTTATATACTACATAATTACTTTAGCAATGTCATCCTAGGATTGTGGAAGAGAAGCATGTTGAGTACCTTTTCCCTAAGTGACCTAAATAGACTCTCCCTAATGTAAGAATTTATTTTGTAATGGTTGCAGATTAGTGACTCTACTAAACATAGTAGGAAATAAATCTTCATTGATTGAAGGAAATCATATAATAGTTGTTATCATCTAAATGGCAACTAGAAATTTCATCCCACAAAGGATGGCTTTTCCATTTTATACCCAAATGTGAATTATCTAGAAATATCATCTTCAAACCCACCAAAACAATTGAAGAACATATGCCATCCCACGTTACAAAAAATATGATATAGTATTCTACGATCTTTCAAGGTTGGAATTTCTATAGGATCATGACAGGTGTGTTGACCCCCCATGGTAATCTAGTGATAGGATTTTTTTGAACATTTTTTTTCATTGATGTCAAAGGAGTATTGTTTGTGATGTCAAAGGTACCCATTATTGTCAAAAGAGTGAAGTAGTGATGTCAGAATTAAATGTAATCATACTATAAGCATATGTTGTCATGTCTGAGCTTTTGAAATTAGTCAAGGATTGTTTTTAGTATCATGCTACATCTATTCATGTTGATGGAAGTGATTTGAAATTCTGATTCATAATATTTGAAGTAAGTACCTAGAAAGTGAGATTATTTTGGTAACATGTATTGATCTATATTTCTTCATGGATGTGATTTATGGTATTTGCTTTGAAAGGAGAGTATGTCTACACAAGGTTTCTTTTATATTGGAGTTTCTGAAACTTATGTTCATCGGGAAAAAAGTTTGAAGTGATAGAAGGGTCACTATATACTAGTTAATTAACTAGATTTATTTTCTAGATTTGTAGAGTAGTGGCTTGTATCATGTGATCTTTGAAGATAGTGCGTGAAGGTGAAATAGGTCTTGGTTAAGGTCCCTGAAGGAAGCACCTAACATCATGTTTTATTAGTAGCAACAAATTTGATTTAGGATCAAACCACTACACGTATCATACAAATTTGAATTTAGGTCCACCTTAGCCAGCCTGGCTAATTATGGATGGTGTTAATGGATTCTTGGTCGACATGAAATGATGGGATGTATTTAATGACTAATCATCATAGTTTAGGTGTGTGTGCATGTATGTGAGTTTAATTATGAGAGAAACTATAAATTAGGGTAATGTAATGGGAGTTGCATCAAATCATTGTGTGTCATATCAGTAGATCTTAAGTTGTGGAGATTGTTTGAAGCAACATCAGATCAAGTGTAAGTTGTGTGATCAACATTGAAGATCCTCAAACCTTATCTATGTAATCTGGTATGACTGGTGTCCTACTTATTGAGTTGATGCTCATATCTTTGTGTTGGGGATTAGTGTCTATAGTAGGTCAGTGCCTACAAATACAATAGAGGATTGGTGTCTCCAATAGGTTAGTGCCTACTTCATGATTGTAATTTATTCATTATTTTTGTGAGGCTAGATTTGTCTAGTAGATCCAAGAAGCCCTTCTCATCATGGTTTTTCCCATTCTAGGTTTCCACGTATATATGGTGTTCATTGTGTGAATGTGTACATATGTATTGCTTTCTTGATACTAGCTATTTTAATTCATGTTTGGAGAAGTGACTAATGGTAATTCATGTTGAATTAAAGAGTTTTGAATAGATTTGATATACTGACTCACCCGGGCCCCAATCTCAGTATATTGTGTGCACTTCAATTGGTATCAAAGAAAACTTCATTTGAAAATACTTAATAGCTTAAGGTAGATTCAAGATGACACACTCAATGGCTCAAGAAGGTTTGTCTTCAAATAAGGGACCACTCTTTTATGGATCCAATTATGCATTTTGGAAAGTAAGGATGGAAGCATACTTGATGGCCCTAGGGTTTGAGGTTTGGAAATCAATTATGGATGGATATGAGATCCCTAAAAGTCCCCCAAGAGATCATACTAGAAAGAAGTCTTGTGAGAATAATGCTAAAGAAATGAATTTTATTTTATATGGCTTATCTAACTTTGAGTTTATAAATATCATGAATTTCAAGTTAGCCAAGCAAGTATGGATTAAACTACACAAAATCTATGAAGGTGATGACAATTTCAAACAAGCAAAGCTTCAAACTCATTTTGATGTCAGTTTGAAATTCTAGAAATGGAGGAAGAAAAAATTTCCACATTCCTCCTCTGGGTTGGTGAGGTTGTCAATTCCATCAAAGGTATTGGTGAAGATTTGAAAGAAGGTATGATTGTGAAAAAGGTACTCAAATCCCTTCCCCAAAATTTTGATGCAAAATTTTCTACTATTGAAGAAGCTAAAGATCTGAATACTCAAACTATGGATGTGTTGCATGGAATTTTTACTTCCTATGACATGAGAATTGAGAATGACATTTTTTTAAGGAAAGAGGTTTCATTCAAGGTGTACAAGAAGCAAGATGATCTAGATTCAAAAGATGGATCACATTTAGAGGAAGAAAAATTTGTTAGGAAGTTATAGAGAGGTTCTGAAATGTATAAAGGTAAGTTACCTTTAAAATATTTTAATTATGGCGAAGTAGGACATTTCATGGATAAGTGTCCATATAAATAATATAGAAATGATGAGAAGAAGTCATTCCCAAAAGGGAATTTTTTTTAGAAAAGTATCTTGATCAATGAGGAAGGCTATTCATTTGATGATGACCAAGACTCTTACGGGAATGAAGGAGAAAGGGATCTTTTATGGCTATAGAAACATTTGAAGAAGATGCAAAAATAAAGTCTAGAATTGATGATGATGCAAAAGTAGACCTTGTGGAAGAATTGCTCTCCACCAACAAGGAAATCAAAAGCCTAAAGAAAAGAAGTGAAAGTCAAAGACAAATTATCTCAGAATCTTGAGAAAGCAGAGAAGATGGTCATTGATCTAAAGATTCAAGTGGAAGAGGCAAAGAGGATTGAAGTTCTAAATGAAATATTTCTATCAAGAGACAAGGAATGTGGAAAACATGAAGTAGAAATTGTATCATGCTAAGGAAATATCTTGAAAAAGTAAATCATTAGCTGAAGTTAATGTCTGAGAAGAGTGTTGAGATCTTGGATCAAATAATAGAAAGCCAAAGTTCACCACATATAAAAACTAGTCTTAATTTTACATATGTATAAAAGAATAAGGTGATTGAGTGACTTGTTAAGTCTATTGTTGAGAGTCTAAAAGAGAATGGCTTCAGAAGTTCAAAGTCTGAGCAATTTACAACAATCAATGAAAGAAAAGTGTTGAATGATGGTTTCACCCTAGTGCACAGACATAATAGAAGATCTGGAAGACAAACTTCAAGAGGACAAGGTACAATATCAAGTTCAATAATTCTTTTTCTGGTTACTATTTTAATTGAAATCATTTTGGTCATAAGGTTGTGAAGTATAGAAAGGATCCAACAAGAAGAAATGATTTTGTTAGCAAAAATGTATTTTAACCTTTCTCTAATTTCAATATTATTTATCACAAATGCAACAATTTTGGACACATTACTAGGAGTTGTAGAGGTAATTTTGTAAGTTCTCTCGTACCAAACCCAAAAGCAAATAAGTTAGAATGTTAGAATAATGAAGCAAATAAAGTTTGGAAGAAGAAACCAAAGGAGCAAATATCAGAGAAATCCATGGTGGCTAAGACAACATTACATGCTCAAAAGGATAAGAATCAATGGATTATTGACAACAAATGCTCAAGTCACATGACTAGAGACAAGATAAAGTTCATGCACTTCAAAAAATTTGATGAAGGATTTGTAACCCTTAGTAACAATTATGTTGCTAAGATTACCAATAAGGGTATTTTGAGTCTTGATGGTGGAAAGACAAAAACTCATGATGTTTTGTATGGAGAAGGATTGAAACAAAATATTTTGAGTATAAGTCAAATATGTGATAGAGGATACAAGATTTAATTCAATGCTAAAGGCTATGAAATCAAAATACTGGTACTAGTGAGTTAGTTGCAGAAGGAAGTAGGAATGACAGTGATGTATATTATCTCAGTGAGCTAAATGGACATAATTTCTTTGCAATACAAAGAGAAGAAAGTTGGCTCTGGCATAGAATATTGGGACACATCAATTTTCATGATCTTGTGAGGATTAGCTCAAAAGAATGGTAAGATACATGCCAAATATCAAGAAGCATCAGTCTACTAGTTGCAAACCATGTCATGAGGGAAAACATATTGAACACACCTGGATATTGAGAGGGGGGCTGAATTGGTATCTACAAAAAATTAAACCCTTTCAGACCTTAAACCTTTCAGCAATATGCAAAAATAATCTATTAATAATATCAAAAACCTTTAACAAGATCTATAGCACTTATTTAATTCAACAAAAATGAAATATATGACAATGAACACACATGCAAAAGATAACACCAAATTTACGTGGAAAACCCAAGAAGGGAAAAACCACAATGAGAGTTAACTCACAATATAGAAGCTCATTTCTTATAGAAATACAATTTTAAGGATCACTACCAATGTACTTGCAGTCTAAGGAATAAAACCTTAGGGAAAGATACAAAAAGGACTTACATTACTGAGGCGCACAACCTTAGGGTAAGATATAAATTAAAAGGACCTGATGAGATTCACTATCTCAAAGTAGGATATATGAAGATTTAGGAAATATAACATTTATCAACAATACACTCTACTAATTGGTGCGTTAAATTTCATTTTCCTTTTCTTTTCACAACTCACTACTTCAATTCATCTTCACATACCTCCACTCTCTCTCTCAACTTGCAACTAAAATTTTCTAGCATTGGTATCCTCTATAAGATCTCAAAACATCAATTAAGTCAACCAAAAAGAATACAAACAATGTTGTCCACAATTTGGCCACAAAACCATAATGTGGTCCTATCCAGAAGATAGAGAGGACCAAAAACAATCTTATTACATCTTCCAATGTGATTCTAAATAATTCACATGTTGGCACACATCAACCTAAGTCGGCTACAAGGAAATATATAGATGAAACATGTAGCACAATACCAGTCAGCCCAAAAACACACCTGCAACTAAATTTACTCAATTCAGCTCTCAAGAAGATATGTCAGGACCCAAATGCATCTTAACACTTCATATGTTGGCATAGACACGTGGCACAAGCAAGATAACAAGCCTTATCAGCCAAGTATCTACAAATTTCCTAAAAAAATACCTCAACACAATATGTAGCACCAAAGAGATCAATCATTCATATGTGGACCACAAAGATATGTTCCATGAACATCCAACAACACTTCTAGAACCGTCTTTCGCATCGTCATGCCACAATTAGCCAGCACAAACCAACCAAAACAAGAATACTCATCCCAGAAACACAAAATGCACAACCATGAGATAGAAAATTTGCAAACCAACTTGCAGACTATTTCATTACATGAAAATGGAACTGAGATACTGCACAAGCACTGAGAGTACATCCACCAAGCTGCAAGAGCAGAAAGACCAATAGAGAGAAATGCAAAGCATTTTTTGGACTAGTCCAAAAAACCAAAAAAAACTTTCAACTCACTGCAATTACCATAAACCTCCTTTGCAACATTGGTGACCTAAAACAATAGCATTGAAACATCCATAGAGAAAAAACACTAAATCCCAAACTGCAATACCATATCTTTAACAGTGGAGGAATGCGGAGAATTCTCCCAAATAGTCTTAAAAGCATCTTCCTAAAATAGAAACTTTCACAAACTTGCAGAGACCAGAACTTCCTTGCAATAACACATACTTCCTCAAGAACAATAGAAGAGTGCATACAACATACTAGAGGCCATCAACAACATCCCTCCACCATCAACATTACTTCTAATCCTCATCTTAATGCTCTAATCCTTATCTTAATATATCATCATGATATTATCTCTTGTGACAACAACCATACTTAATACTACTTTACTTTTCATCAAAAAAGACATAACAACCAACCATGAACATCAAAAACCTCAAAGGCATGAATTACAACCAATACCAACCAATCAACATAGAGTATCAACAACATACAACTAAAAGCACCACAACAGAAAGTACTAATGATAGCCTCAAACTGAATGTAGACACAAGTATCAATGACAACCAATTTTTCAAACAACAATCTCTCCAAGTGTTGAAAACCAATACCAAAAAACTCACCAAGTGTTGTCATCACAATAGTCTCCTCAAGTGTTGACATCAATGACAACCAATGCTAACAATCTCCTCCTTTGGCATTGATGGAAACAAACACATGCACACTTTCCCCATTTGATATCAAGGAAAAAGGGAAAAAATATCTTCATTTGAAACATCAACACATCCTCCCCCTTTGACCAACAACACTTCATTTACAACCAATTGTACATGCTCAACAACTACACATCTTCTTAAGGCAAGCATACCAGCTCCCACTATCAGCAGCGACCAACTAACTACCTCCTCCCCCTAAGAGGTAGCACACATCAATCCAAGTGAAAAAGGATATGACATGAATTTTCCCCTAGATAGATGCACTATATATGCATCTAGTTAGAAAAAGAAAGGGGTAAAAACCCCTAACTTCTATCGGATATACTCAAAATTATCCTTTGAAAGTGTCATAGTGAGGATATTTGCAATTTGATCCTTAGTAGGCACATACTCCATTCTAACTTCTTGCTTTATAGCCTTCTCCCTTAAAAAGTGATACTAGATTAAAATGTGTTTGGTTCTTGAATACATCATCAAATTCTTTAATTGCACTGGCATTATCACACTTTTATCCTCAAATTTAAACTTTCTCAATTCGCGGGATAACCCCTTATACAAAACTTGTCTATTTCATAGCCTATGTCCTCTAAGCACGTAAATCAAGAATTTTTTTCATTGGTATCATGCATAGTCTATCCCCTTAAAATTTTATTTTGATCTGGGTCACCTTTTTGCCTTTTGGAAATTTTGAAAAAGCCAAGTTTTATGACAGTTGTTTTTCCCTTTGAGTGCAGTGTCACTATTTTTCAGCACACTTGCATATTTTAGTTAATTGCATCTCACATATAGTTGTGTATAAATTCTCTGCAACTACACTCTTGGTCTCACACGTTCAGTCATTAATGTGTTTTAATGTTTGTTTATTTATTTATTAACCTCATTTTTTTTCATTTTTGCTATTTGTTTCTCTATGTTTCCTCGTGTAAGGAAGCTAAGGTAGTGGAACAACTTCCTACACTGATCTTGACAGGAAAATAATGCAAAATTTTATAGATATTTTTCAGTTACTGAAACTTAAATAAAAATAAACATAAATATCATGCATACCACAACACAGTGATTTACGTAGGGAAAACCATTTCAAGAGAAAAACACCACACTCTAAAATCGGCCCAATATATTATTTAGAAATCATAAAGATTACAATATACTTGCAGAGCAAGCTTCTCACAGGAGTATCACCAACCAAAGATCTAGAGGCAACACGACCACTATCAGACTCTCAGAATACATCACAATGCACAGTTGTAATATAACACCCTCATAAAATAGGGTTGTCTTCTAGGGAAATTCAGGCTAATAAAATATTGGTTGTTAGATTTAAGACCTAATGATGAATGTTCCAGATTTACAATAACAAAATATAAATAAAATTTTCCTTTCAGGGGTGCTACCCTCGAGCCCCCGCTAGGGCGTACTACCCCCGGACCCCCAACCGAGGGGAAACCCCTTGTGGGGGAGAATTCCCTGAGCCCCCCTTTCATTGGTGTATCAATAGTACCTTATGTATCAATATTACCTTATGTAATTGCAAGGTTGAGACAATTTTTCCCAACAAATCTCCCACTTGTCAAACACCTTGCAAGAGAAACATGAGGATGTATAAACATCATCTATTAATTGTTAGGGTTCGAAATTCCCATAGTCTCTTAACACCATCTTAACTTCTCTATTCTCATAGGCTTAGTTAAAGAATCAGCAACATTCTTTATAGTCTCTACCTTAACTAGCTTCACCTTGCCATCTTCAACCATATCTCTAACAAAATGATATTGTACATCAATGTGCTTGTTCCTAGCATGAAATTTCAGGTTCTTAGCTATACATATCACACTTTGACTGTCGTGATAAATTGTCAATCTACCTTGTTTTATTCTAATATTTGAACACGGTCTCTTAATCCAAGTGGCTTCTTTACAAGCAATATTAGTTGTCATATACTTTGCTTCAGTAGTGGACAAAGCAACCACAACCTACCACTTACTCATCCAACTAATTTCACCACCAAAAAGTAAGCACATAAGCATTGTTGGATCATCTTATATCAACATCACCTACCCAATCTGAATACACATAACCATGAATATCAAGGGAAATCTCATTTCTAATAATATTACTATGATAACACAAGGAATAATCTGAGGTAGCAAGAAAATATTTGGAGACTCTCTTAACTGCATCCCAATGAACTCTACTAGGATTAGACATATATCTAGTAAGAACTCCCACTACTTAGGTAATGTTTGGTCTTGTACAAACCATAGCATACATCAAACTTCCAACTGCACTCTACTAAGGCACTCTACTCATGTCTTCCATCTCTAATGGGGATGTTGGACAATCTGAAATAGATAAATTTGTTCTAGCTAAAATAGGAACTTATAATGGTCTACAATCCTACATATCAAACCTCTGTAAAATTGAATTGGTATACTTACTTTGGCCAAGCCATAGCTTTTTTTTCACTTTATCTCCTTTAATTTCCATCCCAAGAATGTCTCTAGTTGCACCAAGGTCTATCATTTCAAATTTAGCAGCAAGTTGAGATTTTAGTTCTAAAATCATACCTTTCCCTTTACTAATAAATAACTTATCATCAACATATACTATTGTTGGAACATAATGATGTACTAAGAGGGAGGTGAATCGGTAGATACAAAAATTCTTATCTATAAAAACCTTTATGCAGATTACTTCCTTAAAACTAAATACTGTGTGCAGATATTTTACTCAACTCTTATTATGTAGATTGAAAGCTAAAGATGCAAACATAAACATGTAGATAGACAATCAAAACAAATCCCCACAACACTAGATACACATCGAAAACCCAAGATGGGAAAAACCATGGTGACAAAGCTTGCTTGAGTCTATTGCTCAAATCCAAGGTCACGATCCAAATCTCTATTACAATGTTTTAGGGCTACAACCCAAGGAAGCATCAACTACCTAATTTAGAAGCAAACACTTCAAGGATGCAACAACACCCTAATTTGAGCTAAAATCCAATACAATGAGGCTACAACCTATAAAATATTACAAGTTCAAGTATGTATAAAATTAGTTCTACAAAACCTACGATGCATCATTACACTCAGTACTTTGTTGCACTTACTACAACTCACACTCTATTGTTGAAGTTGTACTCTTATCAACACAACTTTGCACTTCTCTCTTCTACACATAGAACAACCAATGTTCTATCACTACCCCTCTCTTTTTTCTCTTCTTCACTTTCACATATACTCACCTAGATGGTTATCTACATTACAGTCTAGGTTACCCTTATCTTACTCTATCTGCTACAACTCAACTTTGCATTGCTCTATTCAACTCTCTCTATGCTTGCAGACTTCACTCTCTACATACTCACGGTAGATCCTCTCTCCATCACACTTCTCTAATTGTCTTCATTTTTCTTAACTCCAACGACCTACAATCTCTACCTCAAGATTCACATCACCATCAAGATTATCCAATCTAGTTACATGCATTGCACCACCACTGAACACACTATTAGGGTTTCCATATTTTCTATCTTCACCAGCAAGTTACTTATACCTCAAGCTACACACCATTGTCCAACTCAACAATAATTCATCTAATAGGGTTTATCAAATAAAGCCATACCTCTGTGCATTGAATTGGTTCCACATTTATTTCTACTACAGAGAATTTTCCAAGTTTAGATCTTTGTCTAACCCTGAAATCTGATATGCATTCAATGTATTCTCCTCCATTTGATCTGATTTGGTCTTGATCGATCAAGACTCCTTTGATCCACCAACTTGTAGATTGGATTTCCTTTATTAAATGTTCATTGGGATAGCTGAGTGATCTGATTCTATTCATTGTCGGTCACTGACTTTGAAACCATTGTTCACAAGGACTAGACCGTTGTAGATCTTAAAGTTTGAAAATTGGTCATCAATCTTCTCCTTTCATGCCTTGATCAAGTATTATTTTGCAAAAAGGATGCAAAACAATGAATTATCGATTGCCATATGTCCACCTTTAGTGTGTACGTCATTCTATTGGGTCCACATAACACTTTATCGCTCCATTTGGGGGACCTTCTTCAAGGTCCTGGCGATGACACTTTGTCTGTCTAATGAAGGTTATCATCATTGCATCAGAGGGACTTCCTTAAGAGTCCTACCAATGATGGAATGTCACTATGATGGAAACACTCAACACCAAGCAGACCATTCTAATGTGGGGTCCACACACTGTTGTCTCATGTCCACATCATCACCATGTCATTGTCCACTATTTCTTTCTGCCACATGTCATCTTTTTATTCATTTTCTTATTGTAACATGGACACACGTCATCCCCATGATCGAGTCTCACTGACACGCCCACCTAACCGGGTCCCATAGTCGGCAACCAACTCCTATCACCCTATCATTGGGACTAGCTCCATAGTCCTAGCAATACCTTGTTGTCTCACTGATAAATAGATCATCATCAAATGATTCACTTGACTGAATGTTTATTTTGCAACAAGGATGCAAAATCATCGAACCAGCGATTGCCATGTGTCATCATTTCATTCGTCCTCCATATGCATGTCATCCTTATGTTATCAGTCTGTTGTTGACATCATTAAAACTGGATCCTACCAAGTAGCCTCCATGTATCATTGTGTTGGGGGGACAAAGTCATAGGTCCCACTGATAGCATACACTCACACCAATGAAGTTTCCATACACCACCTAGGGTCCACACTCCAATTGTCATCCTCGTGTCTGCACCGTCATCATCGATGTCAATGCTTCATAATCCACAACAAGGATGTGGATTACCATTCGTCTAATCTCATTATGTCATGTGTCTGATTTGTCATTATGGTTGGGTCCCACATGGTATGATTCCTCTTATCGCACAATCACTAATTTGCTACAAGTTAGAACTTTTGAACCTCTTGTTGGAGGTTACTAAGTTATGAAAACCTGGGACATGATGACATATAGATATCAGGCTATCGGAGAGACACCAACCACTCTCTCGTCGATCACACAAGGTCACACTGATAAAGTGACCATCGGGCCATTGGAGGAACTCTTACTTGACTCCTATTGATATTGAATTATCACACCGATGGTATAGCCATTGGGTTGTCGGAGAGACTCCTAGATGAGTCTCGCCGAAATACTCTTGTCATGCTAATAACCCTTAAGAACACCGCCAACCTAGATGACAGGGTTGGTCATCTCTATGGGAAGAATGACTTAAGTTATTACTTAAGTAACTTGCAACTGCCAAACACAAGTCACTGTCAAAATAGAACATTTGAGAGGATGCCATAATTGTACACTCCTAGGGTTTAACTGATAAAGCCTAAAACACCTGAAGGCGAATATAATTCATTTTTGGGCATGGCATACATCATCTGGGCCTACACAATACCTTTTTGGAAAGCTCTCTAAAAACCCATCATGAATATGCCACTCAATACACGCTTAGCACTAGTCGGGTCTGATATCAATTATAGATATTCTAATTCATGCTTTGTACCAATTGAAGTCATATACATGACACCAATTGATGATATCATGCCTTGATACCGATTATCATTCGGATACCAATAGCAACTCCCCCTTTGACCTTGCTCCATGCTCTTCTGCTAGCTTGCTAACGCATTTGCTTCATTCCAAGTTCTGCATTTATTTTATACCAGCTAATCTTATCATACAATTGATCCACTAACTAAAGCAACTCCCCTTGAGGTTATGCAACATTTTCTTCTCAACAAACTCGAGCATTTGCTTCCTTTTGGGCTCTGTAGAAACTAAACTATTTTGAACAAGTTTACAGTGGTCTGATATCAATTTTAAAAACAATATCTATAGAACAGCTCCCCCAAGAAATATATCTTCTCCTTGCAGTCAAGGATCATTTCTCTCAACAGAGCACATACACAACCTTTTTCTTCAGGAACTGATACTAATTGTTGATATCAATTGCTGCAACAGACTATCCACTCTCTGTTGATGTTCTTGCACCTTGACAAGCATTTCAAGGAGCAAGAGTGTTGACCATAAATCTGCAACCATCAAGTCGTTAGAAATTTGTAAAACATATTTTACCTGACTTGATATCTTTCTTCATTTCTAGGGATGAATGAAACACCAATTTAGCTCCCCCTGGACTCATGCCCCATCACTATGAATTAGTGATGTGAGGCAGAAGCAACCATATGAAGCGTTGCATGCCAGTCTTTCTCTCTCCAAACCATCTTGTGCTTCTTCTCTGATACATCAGCCTACTTCTCAACAACATGCAAACACTTGTTCACTTTGGAAGACATTCTCATGCTTACTATATGCATCTGATCTTTCATAATGTGCTAGTGGTCTTGCACAATCTAATTTGCAGTACTTAGTTGTATGACCATAGTTATCACATTTATAGCACAATACATTCATGCCTATCACAGGAGTAGATGGGTTTCTATAAATGTAACTTGTATTCTTCTTACTTTGTACTGTAGGTCTTACAAGATCTAGTTTACAGTCTTTAGCTTTGTGACCAAAATTTTCACACTTATAGCATACTACATACATATTCCTTACTAAAGCAAATGAATTTCTATTTACATATTTTATGCTCCTTTTACGTGCAGATCTACATTCTCTAGCCTTATGACCAAACTGGTTATAGGTATAATAGTAACCATAAAAACATGATGAGTACCTGGTCATAGCATTTCTTTGAGCAGGATGAGGTGGTCTTCTTTTCCTTTGCTTCTTCAAGTATCTTATCCTTGTGAATCCTTGTGAATCAGCTCCCATAATGTTTTTTTCTTTTTCTTTGAATCCTTGGGACTGATTTCTCCATTTGCTTATCCATTGAGGGCTTCTCCTTTTGAAAAATAAAAGTTGAATGTTTATTGTCCTTTTTTGCAGCAGGTCTCTCTTCATCTTCAACTCTCTTCTTATTAGTAGTGGGCTCCTTTTCTACTTTTTCTTTCTTCATCTCAACAATTCCTTTATCTTATTTTCCATTTCTAAAAGTACTTTCTCTGGAGCAACTTGTGCAGGATTTCTTTTTCTTGGTACAACATCCTTCTTCTGTTTTAAATTTATCACACAAATTTGTTGAAGTACTAGTAAAGGAACTCATTCCTTTCTCAAACCAAAGGCCATGTTTTTCTTTTGGTTTTGATGTATTTTATGATTTCACTAATTCATCAAGTATCTCAAAGCCACCTTTCAACTTCAAGCCTTTTTCAATCTACTCTTTAGCAATTGCTAAAACTTTTCTCAAGGCCTCTACTTCTTTCAAATTTATGCATTTTTCTTATTTAGACTATAGTTCAGTCTGAACTACATCTTTTTCTCTCCTTTCTTCTTCCACTTCAGTCTTCAAGTTGATCGCCAGTTGATTAGATTCTTCAAAAAATTTAGTTAGTCTATCTATCTCTTTCTGAGAATGCAACTTTTGTTCTTCATTCTCCTTCAAACTTTTAATCTCATTTAGAGCACATATGAGTTTTCCTTCAAGGTCCACTTCTTCTTCATCTTCACCAGAGCTTTCAGCTTCTTCATCTTTATCAGACCTCTCAATGTCTTCGTCAGAGGTCGTTGGAAATGGGTCAATCCCATAGAAACTTCCATATTCATTATTTGATCTGCCACTAACATCAGATGACCTATTTTCTTCACTTGCATGTGGATCCTTCTTCTCATTCTTCTTATTGTCCTCTTTTACCTTAGGATTATCCTTTTTACTATGAAAGCATTTATCATCTATAGGACTTATTCTACCAAAATTAAAAAATTTATTGGGTATCTTGCCTTTATATTTTCCAAATCCTCTTCTCAATCTCTTGACGTAATTAGCTTCAACTTCATCAGTCTCCTCTAATCTTGAAGTAGATGTTTCTTCTTCATCACCTCTTGTTGTAGCTTCACTTGAGAACCAACTTGCAGATTTCTCATCTTCACTTGTCTCAAGACTTACAGATTCGCTATGACATCTCTCAATCAATGACTGCACTTCAACATCACTTTCTTCATACATCCTTTTTAAAATTTTCCACACTTATTATGCACTTTGGCAATGCATGACTTTGACAAATATGGAACTTGACAACTGACAAAGAATTTCATCCATTGTTTTAGCATTGTTCTCGTACGCCATATTTTCATCCTCAATAGCTGGAGATGTACCTAAAGCTATATATCCATGTATTCCATTGACATCCATACATCAAACCATGTATCCCATCCCAAATGTAACTTCATTTTGAAGCTCCACCATGTATAATCTAGTCCATTAAAGAGAGGCACTCCTTCTACAGATGAGATTTCCTTATTAGCCATATTGTGTTCACACACCAAGATCTACTCGAGCTGATTAAGCTTCTCCTAGGGAACTTAGGGCTCTAATACCAATTGTTGGAACACAATAATCTACTAAGAGGGGGGTGAATCAGTAGATACCAAAACTCTTATCCATAAAAACCTTTATGCAGATTACTTCCTTAAAACTAAATACTTTGTGTAGATATTTTACTCAACTCTTATTGTGTAGATTGAAAGGTAAAGATGCAAACATAAACATGTAGATAGATAATCAAAACAAATCCCCACAATACCAGATATACATATAAAACCTAAGATAGGAAAAACCACGGTGACAAATCCTACTTAAGTCTACTACTCAAATTCAGGGTCACAATCCAAATCTATGTTACAATGTTTTAGGGCTACAACCCAAGAAAGCATCAACTACCTAATTTAGAAGAAACCACTTCAAGGATGCAACAATACCCTAATCTGAGCTACAACCCAATACAATGAGGCTACAACCTATTAAAAATTACAAGTTCAAGTTGCATAAAATTGGTTTTGCAAAACCTATGATGCATCATTACACTCAGTACTCTATTGCATTACTGCAACTCACACTCTATTGTTGAAGTTGCACTCTCAACAACACAACTCTACACTTCTCTCTTATACACATAGAACAACCAATGTTCTATCACTAGCCCTCTCTTTTTTCTCTTCTACACTTTCACATATACTCACCCAGATGATTGCCTACATTATAGTCTAGGTTACCCTTATCTTACTTTGTCTACTACAACTCAACTTTGCATTGATCTGTTCAAATCTCTCTATGCTTGCAAACTTCAATCTCTACACACTCACAGTAGATCCTCTCTCCATCACACTTATTTTACTGTCTTCATTTTACTTAACTCCAACGACCTGCCATCTCTACCTTGAGATTCGCATCATCTTCTAGATCATCCAATATAGTTACACGCATTGCATCACCACTGAACACATTGTTAGGGTCTCCATACTTGCTAGCTTCACCAACAAGTTGCCTATACCTTGAGCTACACACCACTGTCCAACTCAGCATTAATTCATCTAATAGGGTTTATCAAATAAATCCATACCTCTATGCATCGAGCTGGTTCCACATTTATTTATGCCATAGAGAATTTTCCAAATTTAGCTCTTTGTCTAACCTCAAAATATGATATGAATTCAATGTGTTCTCCTCCATTTGATCTGATTTGGTCTTTATCACTCAAGACTCCTCTTAGCCGCCAACTAGTAGATCAGATCTCCTTCATTAAATGTTCATTGGGATAGTTGAGTGATCTGCTTTTGTTCATTGTAAGTCGCCAACTTTGAAACCCCTATTAACATGGACCAGACCATTGTAGATCTTAAAGTTGAAACACTAGTCATCGATCTTCTCCTTTCGCGCCTTGATCAAGTATTGTTTTGCAAAAAGGATGCAAAAAAATGAATTCTTTATTTCCATATGTCTTCCTTCAGTGTGCATGTCATTCTATTGGGTCCACATAGCACTTTATCGCTTCATTAGGGGGACCTTATTCAAGGTCCTAGCGATGACACTTTGTCTACCTGATGAAGGTTATCATCATTACATCAAAGGGACTACCTTAAGAGTCCTACCGATGATGGAATGTCAATGTCACTCTAATGGAAACACTCAGCACCAAGCACACCATTCCAATGTGGGGTCCACACACTTTTTTCTTGTGTCCACATCATCACCATGTCACCATCCACTATTGCTTTCTACCACATGTCATCTTTTTATTCATTTTTTGATTGTAACATGGACACATGTCATCCTCACCACCGAGTCTCACTGACACATCCACCTAACTCGGTCCCACAGTCAGCAACCAACTCCTATCGCCCTATCATTGGGACTAGCTCCATAGTCCTGGTGATACCTTGTCTCACTGATAAATAGATCATCGTCAAATGATTCGCTTGACTGAATGTTGATTTTGCAACAAGGATGCAAAATCATCGAACCAGTGATTGCCATGTGTCATTTTTTCATTCGTCCTCCTGGCTCCATATGCATGTCATCCTCACGTTATCAGTGCATCACTGACATCATTACAACTAGGTCCTACCAAGTAGCCTCCATGTATCATTGTGTCAGGGGGACAAAGTCACAGGTCCTACTAATAGCATACACTCAAACTGATGAAGCTTCCATACACCACCTAGGGCCCACACTCCACTTGTCATCCTCATGTCTGCATCATTATCATCCATGTCAATGCTTCATAATCCACAACAAAGATGTGGATTACCGTTCACCCAATATTTTCATGCCATGTGTACTTTGTCATTATGGTTGGGTCCCACATGGTATGCTTCCTTCTTATTGCATGATCGCTAAGTTGCTACAAGTTAGAACTTTTGAACCTCTTGTCAAAGGTTACTAAGTTATGAAAACCTGTGACATGCCGACATATAGATATTGGGCTATCGGAGAGACACCAACCACTCTCTCGGCGATCACACAAGGTCCTACCGATAAAGTGACCATCGAGCCATCAGAGGAACTCCTACTTGACTCCTACTAATACTGAACTATCATGCCAATGGTATAGCCATTGGGCTATTGGAGAGACTCTTGGGTGAGTCTCACCGAAATACTCTTGTCATGTTGATAACCCTTAAGAACACTGCCAACCTAGATGATAGGGTCGATCACCTCTACGGGAAGAATGACTTAAGTTACTAAAGTAACCTACAACCACCAAACACAAGTCACCATCAAAATAGAACATTTGTGAGGACGCCATGACTGTACACTCCTAGGGTTTAACTGATAAACCCTAAAACACCTAAAGGAGAATATAATTCATTTTTGTGCATGGCATACATCCTCTGGTCCTGCATAATACCTTTCTAGAAATCTCTCGAAAAACCCATGACAAATTTGCCACTCAATACACCATCAGATCCACTGCTCTCTAATCCATCTTCTATTATCATGCACTTCACTTCAATCTAAACATCTTCTTTGCATAACCTAACTCCTCTCCTTTTTGATATCTTCATGACATCTATGCTGCCTCTGCACATTCTTCTTCCTCACATGGTCACTTTACCTCACACCTGATATTGCCTTAACATTACTAAACACTGCCAAACAACTCACCTAGAATCAGGTATTACACCCTTTTGATCCACCTCTTGACATCAATGACAACATTGTATGCTTCTACACATGATTAGCTCCACTTCTCCTTTGATCCCCTTTTGACATCAACGACAACATATTCCAACAACTATAACAAATAGGAAATTATCACCATCAGTTTTGTAATAAACACAATGATCTGATTTAGAACTCTCAAATCCTAAACTCAACACATATGTATCAAATTTTTGGTACCACATCTTAGGACTCTTTTTTAAGCCATACAAAGATATCTTTAGTTCTTAAACTAATTTACTTTTACCTTTCACCACGTAGTGCTCTAGTTGTATCATATAAATATCCTCCTCCAAGTCACCATGAAGGAAAGCAGTTTTCACATTGTAGATACCCTAAATTGTCCTAACTGTTGAACAACACTATTTAACTAACTTTTACCCTTCTTCGCTAAGTGATTAAATAATACATTATTATTTAATTATTATCAAATTTTATATTCATCTATTAATTAAGTGAGTTAAAATTATTTAATTAATTTGTCCTCAATCATCATTTTCGACTAATTTAAAAAATCCCATTTATTTAATAAATGTCCTAATTGAACCTTATTCCTCCTGATTAATTAATTAAACATCACTTATTTAATTATGTCACTAATATACCCCATTCATCTAAATTAATTAAATTGTTATCATTAATTATTTAATTAAATCACTTTCCCTTCTCTAAACTTGAATAATTAAATCAATTATTCAAAATCATTCAACATGGTCAACAAACAAATACATCTTTATTTGTTAAATTCAAAAGGAAACTTGCGTGTTTATCTCCAATATTAATTAATTATTCAATTAATTAATTATCATCACCCCTTTTTGATTGAGTAAATCATGAAAACTAATTTCTCACTCTAATTGGTTGACTAACTCATCTATTTCCCAATCCCATTGATTTCTTCAATCCCACTAACCACTCACCCTTATTTCTTCAATCCCACCAATCATTCCAATCTAATCCCATTGATTATTCAAATAAAATCCTTAATTGAATCAATCAAAGGAGTTAACTGACCCATATATTTCCTCTCAACGGTTCTCAACCATTGATCATGATCTTTTAATATTGAATCTCGATCATTCATCTCAAAACTGAAAATATATAAAACAACCTTCTTCCTTCTCAAAAGCAATCAAATAATCTAGAGAATTTGTGCAAAGAGGTCATGCTAAATTGACATTTGAATTCTTGAGAGAAAATACACACACATCTTTGATCACCATTAACACATGCTTTGAAGCTTTTGCAACAACAAATGGAGGCTCCATATTGATTCAAACACATTTCAACATCAATATGGATTACACTTCAACATGGGATGGTAACGTTTTAATTTCATGAATTCAATTTATGTTATCTTTATGATTTCATTGTTTGTTGATTTTTTTATTTTATAACTTCATTTCATGAGTATGGTTTGGGATTTTGATCTTGTTTTGAATTAACTTGTTTTAATTCATTGTTGTTTTCCTTATGCTAAATTCCTCCCTTACATTAATTGGCATGCTCGATGGGACCTAGGTCCTTAACACTGATATTTTCCTAAGGTTTTGTGAGCAATTATAAGTTCCAAAATGTTGACATTTTTTGAAGGAAACGCTATTGCCATCTTGCACACGAAAGTCCCAAAATTTTAACATGGATGTCTTTTCATTTTTATCATTATCAGTCTGTGATTTTCAATTTTTAACAAGGTTTTCTAACTGTACAGGAAATAGGTCCGCTATCGTCCTAAAAATAGTCATTGTCATCCTAAGAAAATGGTTGCTATCATCCTAATAACGGTTGATGTCATCCTAAGAACGATCGCAGTCATCCTAAAGAACGACCACAATCATCCTAAGAATGGACGCTATTGTAAAAATGTGCTACTATTATTTTTTGAAGAAATGGTTGCTACTATAAAAATGGGCCGCTATCATTTTTTTAAGAATGGACGCTATCATTAAAACGTGACGCTATTGTCATATCTTCAAATGGCCATATCTTGGTCATACGGAAGTATTTTTTAGTGTTTTTCTTTTTAAAATGGGGTAGAATTTCATGCTCTTTTCAATGGTGCAAGTGGTTTCTAGATTTTGTATAGTTAAATTTTCCCTTGATGCACCTAAAGTTAACTCACATATGCAATTTAGTTGAGGTTGTAGGGTTTTGATGCTTCATCAATTGTCTAACCCTAACTACTAATTTTTTGTTCTCCTTGTGAGATTTTATAGAATTTTTGGTGCATCCCTTGTAGGATTATGGCATTTTTTCATGAGAACAACTAACAGTTTTCTTGCAGATTTGACGAACCGTCCAAGGCCTTTCAATTTTCAAAGCATTTTTTAGTTAAAACATTTCATTTTGGTGTACCTAAAAGAACCTACAAATCTCACACTTTGTTTTTGGTGCATTTAAAATTGAACAATAAAATCTCACACTTCATTTTGGTGTACTTAAAATTGATTTCATGATTTCATTTTGGTGCTCCTAAATTGAACCTACAAATCTCACATCTCATTTTGGTGCAATAAAAATGAACATGAAAAATTGAATGTTTTCATTTTGGTGTTATTAAAACAAACACATTTTCAGTTGGTGCTATTAAAACAAACTCATTTTCTATTTGGTGCAAATAAAAATGAATAACACAACTTGAAATGTTTAATGTTTACTTTGCTGCATTAAAAACTTGGCGACAAATCTTCATGATTCAATTTAGTGCATAAAATTAATAAAATCATTATTTTTTATTGCAAAATGGCATTTTGTGCTTGAAATCTCAAATGTTTTGAACTTGGTGCACTGAAAAATGAATTTTTATCTTTACACACTTCAATTTTGGGCTTAAAATCGAATTGTTATGAATTGTATGTCATGTTCAGTGTGATTGGAAAGTCGAGTGTGTATCCTCCCCCCCTGCATTTTTTTATGATCCTAGGTGACGAGAAACACTTTGGGCTCTTTGCACTTTTTTTTGTTCACCCAATTTTTAGGACAAGGTTTTGCTAATGAGATACATCCCACAATGGAGAACTCATATAAGTGACTCTAAAAGCATGTTTACTAGCAAGATATAATATAAATTTTGCGAAATTGAAAGAAAGTATCTTATATCTAGGCGGGAATAGCATACTGTGCCTCATCCTCATCCGAAAGTAATGAGTTGGGCAGGAACGACTAAAGTCTTAAGTGGCTTATGTTTGATCTATACGTCATAATGTTCACAGTTGTCACTAAGAACCTTGTTTTAGAAGCCCATCCAATATTTTGAAATGTCCTTCAAAGTAGTGCATGGGAATAACATCGTTTTCAGAAGTTACTTACCATGTCAGATCTATAGTTGAGCCATAAATCATAAAGGGAATGGACTATTTTTTCTTGGAGTATCAAGATGATACATTTCCTTGATATATCCTATTTTTTCCCTCTATAGATTTGATTAGATCCCTTTCGGTGGTGAGGTAATCCTATGGAGAAGAGTGTACCTTTTATTCCTTAGGATGTGTTGACTGATAAATCTACAAGCTACATCACTAGATCTCAATTTTTTTGTTGTATGCATCACTTGCCATCAAAACATCAAACCAAATAATCATTTCAAACTTGCAAACTTATCCAACAAACTACTCTCAAGAAATTGGAAAATTGGAAAATAGAGCCTTTATTGATATTCCTGCTACTTCTTTTCCAGATTATTGTCATTGTTGTCCTAATATTTCACCACTATTGCTAAATTTTTTGCTATTTTCCTCCCTATTTCACTAGTCATAGTTTTAAATAGAGACATCCATTGTTAGGATTGTCACAGTCATTCTGAAAAGCAACCGCTATTGTCCTAAAAATTGATGCTACTGTACTGAACAAAAACTATTATTGTCCTACATTCTGGTACATATCATAATTGGTCCAAAAGTGGTTTATCCATCATCCTTTGAAACACAAACAATTAAATCTGCAACAAATCATATCACCATCTTTCCATATCCATCAATAAATCAAAGCATCAACCTAGTTTTAAGACACAAATCAAACACAACTTGGATTATCCTCTTGCTATCATGTTCTAGGATATTAACATCACCTTTACTTGCAACCTCAAGGCTAGTTCAAGTAGAGTATCAACATGTCCTCTAAAAATAGAGCAAAATATCAGTCCAAGTCTTGTACACCTTGTGTCCTAAAGATTAGCATCATATCAAAACATCCAACTATCCAACAACATGTCAATGTCAATCTATCACCTGAATCTAGTTCCACTCTATACACCCATGGGGACATCATATACTACAAATATCAATGATATATCAACTAAGGATTCCCCTAATCAAGGTTTTGGAGCATCTTGTCGCATGGCTGATTTCAATCAAAATCCTCATTCATATCAAAATCACTCTTATCAAGGGTTTCAAAATCACCATCAAGGACAAAATATACAACATCAAATTTCCCTAAATGCACTTGAGAAAATAGTTGACACACTTGAACAAAATCAAAACACGGCATATTATCAACAACATGTTCAACATCAAAGCATGACATATCATCAACAACATGTTCAACATCAAGATATTGAATATCAACAAAAAACAAGCATCATTCCACAAACACCTCAATATCTACATTAAGAACACTTGCAACATCATCAAAAAATTGATTCATATCAACAACACAGTCTATTTCCACAACATCAATTGAATCAACAACATCAATTGGCACAAAATCAAATCTCACAACATCAAAATCAATAATATCCACATCAAAATCATCAACTACAACATCATCAAAATCATCAATCTCAAAAATAACAAGAAATTCCATCTCAAATACAAAAATCATCCCCACCACAACAAGCCTCGCAATTGAACCACACTACTAAACATAAATACACTCCTTTAGGGGATCCAATTGATGGGGTGTTAAACACATTGGTTAATGCTAAAATTATCACACTTCCAAAATCATTAGGTAATTATGAACCTATCTTCAAAACCCCAGGATACAATGACAACACTTATTGTGAATATCATAAGGAAAAAGGTCATGATGCATCAAACTGTTTTAAACTCAAAAATATCACCCAAGACCTTATTGATCAAGGAGAAATAGCTATTGAAGAAAATAGTCAAAGTTCAACTACTAATGATAATAGTGACAATGTCTCAACCTCAAAAATTGAAAACAATGATCAAAATCTATCTACTACTGATCACATTGAAGATGTCTTTACCTCTCCTAGTGAGAAAGAGGACATACATCAAGACTCTTTCCCAGAGCATGATCAAAATCAATCACCAAAGTATAACAATGATCCAATTCAAGAGATCTTAACATCATTTCATCTCATGGTTGAAAACATTAACAAATTCTCAACCTTGAATGTTGAAGACAATGATCAAGAGTCATCTACCAATGATCACATTGATAATGTCTTTACATCATCTAATGAGCAAAAAGACATGAATCAAAAATGTATTCCCAAGCATGATCAAAATCAATCACCAAAGTCTAGCAATGATCCTTTCCAATATATATTGACATCATTCAACCTCATGGTAGCATGTATTGATGATCAAGAGACTCTTAATCCAACACTTATACCCAATGCAAAAAATAAAAGCCAAGAGTTATCACCCATATGTCCACATTTCGAGGAAATACAAGGATCCTTTACAATAAATCCCTTCTTTGAAATTGATTCATATCAAGAGCACGAACCAAAGCATATCGAAGATAATACTACACAAATTCAAGATCAAGAATCCCTATCATCAAAATACTACAATGACTTGATGGATATCTTCCAAGACATCCAATGTTTTCTAAAAGAAGAACAAATCTGTATACCAAGTGCACATACATCTACCCACGAGATGCTTACTCCTAATGGACATGTAGATGATCTCAATCCAAAACAAGATTCTCATACTCATGATATCATTACCAAGGAACAAGAGTCTCCTACTCTTAACATCCTTACCCATGATCAAGGCATAGCATAATCTATAGACATATCAGAAATTAATCATGAAGAAGCATTAAAATCATAAACATCCTCCAAGTAGATTGAAGAAATTGAGCATGAAGATATTGAGCATAGTATCTTAAAATAAGAAAAGATAATTAACAATCCTGAGAAGCAAAGCATTAGGTATACAATACTTAAAAAAGCACTGATATATTTTCAAGGCCATCGAAATCTAATATTTCACAAAATCAAACTGAAAAACATCAATCAAGAGGTTATCCCACATATTGAGGACCTATCACTTATACACTTGGATCACTTATTTTTTTAGAGAAAGTTATCTTACTAATGAAGAAGCTATCACTTTTGAAGATCAACAACAGAGCAAAGAAGGATTAGCACCTTGTTTCCAAGATAGATTGTATTCACTTGCAAACAAGATCTATCAAAAGATGCATTATCAAGGCAGAGGATTAGGCCTATATGAACAGGGTATCCTAGAACTAGTACAATTTTTTGATAATACTAAGCATCAAGGTCTTGGTTACTCAACAATTAAGGAATCTAAACATATCAATAATACCTCAATAATACTGGGGGAAACTTTATCTAATGCAAACACCAATGTGGGGAGCACAAAGGGTCCTTATAATGAAACCGCTACCAACACTACAACTAGCCATATCATGAAACATCATCCACACATATTTGAACCCTCTAATTGGGACCAACAATAAGAGAAAAAGTTATATCAAAGAACAACACAAGTCATTGAAGAAAAATAATCGGTAGAGAAAAATGGACAAAGAAAATATAAATGGATACCAAAACAAAAGAAAGAAAATCATCCCTATCAAACTCCATTACTCAAAGAAACTATGGGGAAAAATCACAAAGGAAATTTCATCCATCAAAAATGTCCAGCGATACAAAAGAAAGCTTCAAGATCGACCTACAAAGTATATGAAGAACTTGGTCCTAATTGAATCTGCATATCCACCCATCATTACTCATCCTACCAAGTTTGGAAAGTCAAAAATTCTAAACTATCGACCAATCCATCTGAATCCCATATCCCTCAACGCATTTTGCCATCCACTTTGACATCCATGATATCCAAATCTCACATTGACCATGTCTTAGTAGCAAATTTTTATCATAAGGACTCTAAGGGCACGCTATTGCGATGTGTGCATCTAGGTAATGTTAACTCCAGTATCAAGAAAGAAGATAAGAATTATCAAGGGTTAAATCCAAGTACATGTATCCTAGCAAAACAATTGCTCCAAGTGGGATATCATTGGCACATCATGACAGAAACAACACCTATATAGCACCAGTAGTATCTACATCAATACCACCAAGTGGTTCAACATGAGCATAAAATCCTCACCATGATGAAAACATAGTAAACATGTGTCTTGTGTGACATTAAAACAAAAAAAAATCAAGAAATCAAGAAAATAGTCACGAGAAAAACATCCTCTAGTGAAAACCACTACGGTGGTGCTTTGGACAAGTATCATGATGAAAACCTGGAAAATAGGTGTCATGTGTAGAATTGAACATCTACATGTGTCATTTCAGGTGGAAGCATCTCAACCTATCCATAATAAAACCAACATTTCATCCATCATCCATCCATATTATCCATAGTAAATCCATGAACCATTCATCCAACCCATTTTTTCATCCAAATCCAACTTATCTTGATCTTGGCAAAGGTTCGGCATACACTTCACATTTTCTTATGGTAAACATCTTGACATGGATCACTATCATTGATCCTATCCTATCAAGCATTATCTAAGCCATGAAGGCATTGTCCAAAGGGGCATACTCTATATTAACATGTTATCCTATCACAAGATAATCCTTGGCATCCTTTACATATCCATTCATCCATTCATTTATCCATGCATCCACCCATCACATTCCCTGAATTGCTAGACACTAGGGGAAAGTACTTACATCTTGCTTCAGAATAAATATCGATCTATGTCTTCTAGCTCACATTATGATCTAGGCATCGTCTAAAAAATTCAAACAATCCATATTAGTTGCATCTAGCTAACACTTCAATGTGGTATCAAAACATTCAACAATCTTGTTCCTAGTCTAGCTACAAATCTTGATCAATTGTTATCTAATCAATCAATCATCATATTGGGATGTATCCTTCCCAAACCCTTGTGTTGTTCCTATCTTGACAACACTATCCTTACATTATTGTGTATCCTCAACAATGTTGTCATTATCGGCAATTACTCAATCAGATCAATCAATTCTAGCCTAGCTATCAACAAGATCTCAAAAGACTATTGGTATCCCTACATACTAATATCTTTATATCATTCATATGATCAACATCAAAATAAAAAACATACAAAAAAAAAAAATCAAAAACATCCATAAACAAAATCAAAACAAAGTCAAAAACATCAAAATCTAAAAAACATTATAGGTCGTCTCTAGACAAGCTACAATTGAGTCAAAATGGTCAAACTACATGATCTCTGCATGTATGATGTAGGAAAGGCCATCATCGATGAGCCCCCGAGGCCCTAGGTTAGTCCCCTTTAGGTGTTCCTCTTGGTCTTTAAACTTGGTAGAAACTCTAAACAAAACACATTCATAAATATCTCAAAAACAACAAAAACAGCATCAAATAATTTAGAAAACCTAAAAAAAAACCTATCCCCATTATCACTTATCCACAATAAACTCTTCATCCATAATAAACAATCATCACCTTCAACCTTTTACAATGCAATCAACAAACAAATAAAACATCAAAATCCAAAACTTCCAAGAAAAGAATTGAAACGAGTGGATCATCATCAGACTAAAACAATGCCTAAGTGTTAACTACCCTACCTTTTGAAAATCACCATCAACATCTTGACATATGTCTTAATGAAAAAATCATTCCTACAATAGACATCATCGATGGATAATCGTGAAACATCAAAACAATCATGGCAAGTGATACTACAACATTGTTTATCTTTTGTGATCTTATCTTTTGATTTATCTTATTGTCTCATTCCCAGGATCTCTTGAGGATGTCCATTAAAGATTTAGAGAAGAATGAATGGGGCATTGATCATTGGTTTTTGTTTGTTGGGTTTTTTGGATACTTTTGCAATACTACCATGGAAAATACTTGCCTTGTGTGTGTGGAAGTAGTTTCAAGCAACTCAAGTGTCCTTGCATGTTTGGTTCCTCATACCTCTTTGTGCACTGGTCCAAAAAGCTCTGAACTTCTAACCCATACACTCTAACATGGTTTTTGTATGTCTAGTATGAGCAAAAATACTCCTTGATTGTAGATTCAAAGTCCATGCAATAGATACAAAGCCACCTTGGTCATTAATACCTTGGTGCATCATGTCTATTTGCTACATTAATAAGGATTGTGAAACATTATGAAGTCTCTATGAAAGAAAAATCAAACTCATCAATGACTAACAACATCAATTTTCTTCTAAATCCTTCTAACATTTTATTTTAGTTAACATTTCTTCTCTTAGTCCTTGCACTTAAAACGTATCACATCAGCTTGTTGAAAAAATTGACTCATTATCTAAAATTTTTACCAAATTTCTCGAGGGGGAACCATGCTATCCCGTCATCACTGAGGCATACAAGGGCAACTACTAAGTAGGAATTTTTAAATTTTCTTTGACACAATGCTCAAAATCTCATTGTATCAAAGAGGGGAAAATGTAGACACCCTAAATTGTCTTTATTGGCGAACAACACTATTTAACTAACTCTCACCCTTCTTCCCTAAATGATTAAATAATACATTATTATTTAATTATTACCAAATTTTATATTTGTCTATTAATTAAGTGATTTAACATTATTTAATTAATTCATCCTCAATCATCATTTCTGACTAATTAAATAAATCACATTTATTTAATAAATGTCCTAATTTAACCTTATTCCTCCTAATTAATTAAATAAACATCAATTATTTAATTATGTCACCAATATACCCCATTCATCTAAATCAATTAAATTGTTATCATTAATAATTTAATTAAACCACATTCCCTTCTCTAAACTTGAATAATTAAATCAATTATTTGAAATCATTCAACATGGTCAACAAACAAATACATCTTCATTTGTTAAAGTCAAAAGGCAACTTGTGCGTTCATCTCCAATATTAATTATTATTCAATTAATTAATTATCCTCACCCCTTTTTGATTGAGTAAATCATGAACACTAATTTCTCAATCCAATTGGTTGACTAACTCGTCTATTTCCCAATCCCACTAATTTTTTCAATCCCACTAACCACTCAACCTGATTTCTTCAATCCCACCAATCAGTCCAATCTAATCCCATTGACTATTCAATTAAAATCCTTAATTGGATCAATCAGAGGAGTTAACTGGCCAATCTATTTCCTCTCAACAGTTCTCAACCATTGATCGTGATCTTTTACTACTAAATCTCGATTGTTCATCTCAAACTAAAAATCTATAAAACAACCTTCTTCCTTCTAAAAAATGATCGAAGAATCTAGATAATTTATGCAAAGAGTTCATGCTAAATTAACATTTGAATTCTTGGGAGAAAATACACACACATCTTCGATCACCATTAACAGACGCTTTGAATCTTTTGCAATAAAAAATGGAGGCTTCATATTGATTCAAATGCAATTCAACATCAATACAAATTACACTTCAACATGGGATGGTAATGTTTTAATTTTGTGAATTCAATCTATGTTATCTTTATAAATTTGTGTTATGCTAGAGTGGCCATGAAAAATAAACTCACACTAGGTCTACAAGGTGTGAACTCACAAAATAAGTGGTGATGGGAAAGTCATTACAGGTCTATAGGCTACCATACTTCAATCATACCAAAATTTATACTCCTTGATAACTTTGATAAGGCACCACACTAAATGGTCAAAGGTTTTCACAAGGATAGCAAGCTGTGTTATGCTAGAAACTTATGACATAAAGGCACCACAAAGAAATTTTTGTTATGCTTAGTGGCCATGAATTAGTTTTGGGTTAGGATAATCAAAGGGGTTTTTCTTGATACACAAAAGGTCTCACCTTAGGGAACATCACACTCGATATCACCAAGAGAGGACTAGTTGATGGATAAAAATATTCACACATCAGGGAATATTTATCGTAGCATTGCCACCAAGGGTAATGTCATATTCCAAGAAAGGTCACACTCTTGTAGAATATCAAGCATAATATCACCACAAAGAAGAAACGTCACATACATCAAGAAAGCAACACTTTGAATAAGAAGTTCACAATTTCTAGGAGATGTATGTTATCATCACTTAGAAGGGAATATGCAAACAATGAATGGGGGACAATATTCCCCCCACTTAAAATTTCAACATACTTGCTATGTTTGTATTTTAAGTAGAAAGAGATGAAGAGGGGGATCCTTGAAAAGAATGCACACCTCCAAAAACTAGTTATCCTTGCTCCCCAAGTATAGGGGCAAAGACAACTACCAAGGACTATCATGTTGCTTCCAAGAGAAATATGGTTGCACCTAAGATTGTACCACCATGAATGGCAATGAGCAAGACTCATAAAGCTACCAATGTTGCATAGTGATAAGCAACATGATAGGATGAAAATTAGTATCAGTTAGAGGAAATAGGTGCATCAACATAAGAAAGAGCATCACAATCCTTAAGATGTTGAATTTTATTACTCAAATCCTTACATTCATTGGTAGAATGACCATTAACTCAATGATATGCACAAAATGTACGCTTTTATTGTAAAATTTATTTCATGTTCTTGGAGGGAGAGATATCAAGTGGGCTTGGAGAAGCCTCGACAAGGTACCCTCTTGATCAATAGAAAAAGATGTGTCTTTCTTTTGTCACAAAGATATTTCTTGCTTAGTACAAGGTGTCATACATACACAATACTATTTAGATTGTGAGATTTTGTACTCTCCTTGAAAGGAGGGTGTAAAATCTAATGAACCCGATCATTACTAAGACATGTGTTTGAAGATGAATCAATATTTGTCCTAGGAGTGTTTTGTGTGATGACATTGATATTAAGTAGAGGTTTCTTTGATGCTTTTGTTTCTTTCGAAGGATAATAACCAAGACCGCTAGTTGTTTCTTGTGTGTTAGGCTCTATAGGGACATGAATACCTTGTTCTCTAGCACCACATCCTTTTCCATTATAACCAAGTTGTTTCAAAATCTCATAACCTCTTCCATAAATATTTTCTATTTCTATTAGATTTTTTGGTTTCTCATGATCACACTCATCATATGTGGATGGATAATTTGTTTTTTCCTCTTCTTTGCTAAAAGTTGTGGACTCACATGTTTTTGATGACTCAACTTGTGTGGATATTATGTCAGCATCTTTCTATTTTCTTGATTTATGTGTAATTTTATATTCTCCCATGAATGTAGGTGCAAAATCCAAGGAACCCCAATCATCATCTAATAGTTTCGTGGTCAAGATGAAAAACACTTCTCTTCTTGTATTGGTTCCACTTTTGTAGTTGTTGTCAATGTTGTAAGAAGATTTTCATTCTAATTTTAGTTTACAAACAATTGTGATAGGATTCAGGGTCAGATTTGATTATGTAGAATTTTTTTTGATAAGTGTACTTTACTAGATGATGTAACATTGAAGGAACCACATTTATTGCATGAATCCAAGGTCTACCTAGGAGAATATTATATGAGATTTCTTGAGGCTTGACATGAATAGGAGTTTGCAATGTAACCTTTCCATCTTTGATAGGTAATGTTATCACACCAAGTGGTTGTTTCCCCACATTATCAATCTACCTAGGAGAAGATTATATGAGAGTTCTTGAGGCTTGACATGAATAGGATTTTGCAATGTAACCTTTCCATCTTTGATAGGTAATGTTATCACACCAAGTGGTTGTTTCCACAGATAGATAAAGAATTAGGTTGAATTTGACCCTTATCAACTCCAATATTTTCTAAAAGTCTTGCACTAAAAACATTGAGTGTTGAACCATTATCAATGAGAGTACGTCTTGTGTCAAACCTATTAACCTATCATCAAATCCTCATTTTTCTTTTGCACTTCTAATGGAGGTAACTCATCTTGATGGAAGGTAATGTCATACCTTGAATTAGGGTTGTGTTGTGCATGTTTTGCACACACGCCCTGCCGAAGGTAGGGACACCCTTTCTTTCATTCCCGACGGGTCATTTTCGCTCCTGACGGGTTGTTTTTCTCCCACCTTGCTTTGCGCTCCCTTGTTCCTAGGCCCAAGTTGGTCGCATGCCTTGAAATGATCAACCACCCCTTGGCTAAATTCACCTACTTGATTTTCACTAAGTCTTTTTCTTTTGGGGAAATGCCCATGTGGGTTTCCATTAGTTTGTTGCCCTGGCATCATTCAGGCTCTATGGGCCCACACTTGCGGGTTTCCCTTTCTGCAACACATCTATCCCTTTGTCGTTGTTTAACGAACAAACTTGGATGCCCCCCCTACATGGCGGGCTCTACATCAACCTTCATCATAGTGTCCATCAGGCTTCACGGACCCGCAGTTGCGGGTCACCTCATGTGGGTTTTCGCTTCCATTTCGCCGCTAAGCAGCGGCCGACCCTTGACTTACACCCGCATGATGGGTTTTGCATTTGGTCTTTCCATCCTTTCCTTCATCGTAAGTGAACCAAACCTATCACTTTGAAAATTTCCCAAGTCCAGAATGTTCACAAGTCTTTGCGTGCGGCTTTCCTTCACTCGACCGCCATTGTCTAATGGTTGAGCTCACATGTTGCCATGTCGTGCGGACCCCGCATATTCCATTTCCTTAGGGTGAAATCTTAAGGTCACAAATAAAATCTTGAGTCGAAGCTCACAAGCGAGTCCGCCCATGTAGGTCACCGCTCGTGGGAGGCCGTCATCATGACATTGTTTCATAACGACGATGCTTCAATGCTTTCCCACTCTACGGAATCAAATCCCACTTTCACCGTCATCGGGGAGCCATTTTCCTTGGTAGGATCTATCCATCACCTCACCGCTTCATAATGGAACTCATACACAGTATACCCACATCATGCGCCCACATTTTTCTTTCTACCCCATGGTCATCTTTGCTGAACATTGCTTCCATTTACGGTCAATGATGTTGATTTCCTAGATAATGGTTTCGACGGCATGGGGAAATTGTTTAGAATTTGTGAGTAGGTTGGAAATAAAAAATCACATGTTGTGATCAATAAAAAATGCTTTGCATGGGCTCATAGGCAGCGATAAGGGTATCTATAGAATTGAAAGCCAACTAAAATGTGCCTCTTAGGAAAGACACGATAAAGAAAAGTGGCCTTATATTAGCACAAGTAGAGACTCAACATCAACTTCAATGGGGTGCTTCGAAAGGGTCATCTCCATCTATGTGCGCGAGGCATTCTTATTCGGGTTCACAATACCTAGCGGACTATCTTGGTGTGGAGTCCACCCTCTCATTCATCGGCAAGAAACTTCATGCGGGCTTTCGCTCATACGTCATCTTCCTACAACCCCCATACGCAACATTCCCACAAGGGATTCCCACGAGCTTTCTTTCATGCGGACCCCACCAATGCCGAAGTCATTTCCCTCGACGCCACTTCATAACGGCGCTCTCATACCAACTTCCCGTGTCCTCGACTTCGCGCGTCCTCCTTTCCTTAGCCTAACTCGTCCATACAAGGCCTTGAGCTTTGACTTGTGTGAAATGAAGAAATTCACGGGCATCGTCTATTATATGGTAGAACCTGCGGTCAACCGAGCAAATGTAGTCTGTGAAACTCGATCTCTGGATTTAGTATCACTGACCTTTCCACAGAATCTAACATTTTAACAAGGAATTCAAGTAATAGATAGATTTTGAGGATGGCAACATTCGGTGGTTGGAAGGAGACATTCTCGGTGGGACATGTAGCTTTTGTGGGTTTGCCTCTTACAGAAGTTGAGGCTCCCATGGTCGTTACTCAATGACAATCTTATGACAGTCGTTTGGACCCCAAATCCCATTGGAGTCTTCACTTGTGGAGCCCGCGTTCTCCATGGCCATCTCCTTTGGTGTTGTTCTTTAATGGAATTCTCCTTGCATCCCCCCCATATTGTTGCCTGCATACTCATCCCCGCATGTCCTTGGGATAGAATCCATGCTTGCGGAGTTCGCTACCTACTCCGCCTTCTGAGCGATGTTTTCTACCGCAGTGTCTTCATGCACTCATTCCTCTGCATCCTTCCTCCCGCATATCCTGCTTAGCGGACCTCTCTCTAACGAAGGTTGTCCTCCCTAGTGTGATTTGTGAAATGACCTATCCACATTATTAAACGAGACCGAATCCTCGAGGGGAGCGATGTGGATGATTCTTACAAGGATCCCCAACCATGGTGGTGGGCTTTCATATACAATCCCTACTTCCCGTGACCAATTTATAATAACATTATAAGAGGGGAATGGCTCACCAATGCAAAGTAAACGACCTCCTCCTATAGAATAGAAAAATTGAGCGTAAGAAGGAGAAACCGCACCCTTTTGATCAATGAGAGCTAAGTGTTAAACAACATCAAACAGTGCATAAAAATGTTTTATATCATTGGAAACGCATTGAATGACATATTTCTAACTAAAGGTGTTGCTCTTATCTTTTGCATGAGCATTCATCCCATCAGAAAATGAAGAAGGTTTGTGAAGTATATCCAATGATAAATGAAGAAGGTTCATTCAAAGATCACCTAAGTGATGACTTTTCTTTGTGGATCTTCATTGTTTGCACTCAGTGTTTTAGCGTATTATGGCCTCGCTCATCATGCTCTTTGCTCTCATCTTATGTGGGTATCTTGCACACATGAGCCATTGTCTTTTCCATTCATTCAAGCAACAATCATACATAGTATCCACGCTACGAATACTCGCAGTCTATCTTCCATATTCATTCTGACAAACATACACCATGCAGAGCCCGCAATAATCAAAGTCATCCCGTCTAGAGTTCTTTATCGAGTCAACAAAGTGGGTGATCAAATGGGATTACGGAGATCTCTTAACAATTGCAAAGTTTATGCGCGTCAACTTTTCCTCAATATATTTTTAGGCCTCGTTGAGGCGGAGCTTACCCTTGCGGGTGACATCATGCGGGCAGCCGTTAACTCTGTGCCTTTACTTTCAGCCCCTTCCTAGCCACCTACCACTCTTCCTCACCCACACGATCTGCATCAAATGGCGGAACTACTATAATTCTTACAAATATAACTTTGAACTATGGACGATGGTGAATTTGGTATTCCTAAAACTTCATCTAGCTCGAGGATTCCTCTATTTGATAAAGCCCGAATCTCACGAAAGAAGTGGCCAATGTGCCCCCTAAAGGAAGGTGATAGGTTGGGTAATACCTCACAAGAAAGATCAGAATTGCATCATTACAAATTCCTTTATCGAACACAACTTTGGTCGTATCTGTTACTGCCAATGCTCTAAAGGTTAAAAAAAGAAGGCCAAAAAGATTACATAATTTGGTAGTGCCACTAAAATTGAATTTTTCAAGGTGGTTTCGACACTTACTGATCTGCGGCTAAAGGATCCCAAGGAGCTTATTAAAGAGGTGTTGATGAGTGGGCAATATCTCAGTCGATGACGCATCTCTCAAGGAGGAGGATCTCGTATCCAACGAAGGCCCATGGAGTAGGAATTTCAAGCCAAGGAGGGATGATGATTGCACTAGGTGGAATTCACGAGGCTCACACAATCTTCACCTTCAAATTAGACACCTTTAAGCACCCTTCTAAAAGAATTCAACTATTTGTACGGGGATGCGGGATCAAGCTCCCGCGATGCCATCTAAATTCATTCTTGTACCTGCAAGGAGTGGTTTGAGCCTTGGTAGCAAATCCAATGGTTTGAAGGAAGATGATCGATTTTATATGTAACCTAAGGGTTCGTTCATCACCTTTGAATCGGTGAGGTAGTGTGCAGTAATAGAAACACTGTGGAGAGGAAATCAGCCTTTGTGTACTTGCAGCCATGGCTAGATCGGATAATGATGCAAAAAACAAATAGGGGAAAGTATAGGACCGCGAGAAAGAAGCAAAGTGCACCTAGCCATCGAAAAATGGAAATAAGGAAGGTAGGGTGTTGGTTTTTTTGGGGCCGGTTATGTAGGTGCTTGTTTTCCTTTAGTCATTATCCTAACGGCATCCTGATCATAGCACCCCGCACCCCTCTACCTAACGAAGGTCTTCCATGCAGGGTCATGTTAGGAATTGTATGCAGAAGATATCAATTAAATGCAAATAAAGATTAAAAAGAGAAATGAAAAACACAGAAATAATAACAGCAAGAGACAATATTTAATGTGGTTCACCCAAACTTGGGCTATGTCCACCAATAGAGAGTCCAATATTATTATCCAGTAAATCGAACCTATTACAACCAGTAATCCTTGCAACTCAATACCGCTGCAAATGCTACAATACAAATGGCAACAGAGACCCAAACCCTTAGCCTTTTATCAAGACTTATGTCGGTTACAAAATAGGATTTTTTATGTTGGCCAATAGAAAAAAAATACCACCGACGCCCTGGACCCCGCAAGGGGCACTGCCCCTTGACCCTATCTTGGGGGCGCTGCCCCCAAATCCCTGTTAAATAATTTGAGGGGAAACCACGCCGATAAAATTTGGGAAAATTTAACCTCCGAGTCTGATTAGGCTCCATATACCAACAGGTCTGATGTCTATGAGGCCATTTAAATAGCTTTTCTCCAGGTCACCACCAACATCCTCATTTTCCACACGGCATTCCCACATATTACCTCTGTGGATGATTTTGACTCGATAGCTCTCCATATTCTAGCCACACCATCTCAAATCCCCACAAGTCGTTAATAGCCCATACATTGCTAGAAGTGACTGATTTAAATCAGTAAATTTTGAGTCCCTTCATTAGTCAAAATGGAGAGGCCTTGTGTGTGAATTAGGAGGATTACAAAACTTTAAAGGGAAGGATTCCGTGGATTTATATTATAAGGCCCTCGCCTACAATTATGTGGTAACATTTAATCGGCACTCTGTGGGTACCACATTTTAATGGGTTTTGGCTATGTATTAGGTAAATTTCACAAGGATGGATATGGATGTGTGTGGGGGTCTTTAGGTAAAACTATGTGGTCAGTATCTTCCCCTCTACCAAGAATTGTGGTTATGATGGGTAATCTAAAGTTTTATATGAGGGTCTCATCTACAATGGTGTTATCTATTTTCCCATAATAAATATTCAAATTCTCACATCTCCAGTGCCTTGTGATATTTCAAGACGATTGATAGGTTCCATTCATCCTTTTATGTTGTGTAGGTTGCCTCGTGATATGAACTTAAAATGAGAATATTTGTGGGAAAAAGAGAAATCGGTTTAGCTACTTTACGAAGGATTCCTGAAAATATGATAAACTTCCCTTTATGATTAAACTTCAAAGTTTTATTTTAATCCTAGTTTTCTCCCATGTGCAGGCCTAATTGTATGAGGAAGGTGGTATAAATCAAAGCTTATCGAGATGGTCTACATGTGGATTCCCATCATAGATTACATATGAAGACCTACTAATGGAGTGCAGTCAAGGGAATGTTTTCACTTCTAAAGACATGTGGAACCTTGTCAGGGGTAGGGCTCTAATTCAAAGTTATCAGGGATGGGGATTTGTTTGTTCACATGATGGATGAGGAGGTGATGTCAAACGGGAGAGGGGGGAACTCTTTAGGAGAATGAAGCTACAATTGAAGGAGTGCTTTCACACAAGGCATATTGGAGCCATGTCGAAAAGGGGGAGATCTAGATCAGATGTGCCCAAATAATGAACAATGTGTCAAGAAGAACTAAATGGCATATGACTACATGTCAAAGGAGGTCATCGATGAAGAACTACAAAAGGTGGCAAGAGGGGCTACTCTATCTTTTACCAAATAACGATCATAATTTGTCAAGAGTTATCCTATAGGATCAAGAGCAACTTATCTATTTCATAGTGACGCAAATCTGCAGGAAAGATGCACTTGATCAGTTGAAAGAATGATGTGAATGCATCAGACAGAGGGCGGGCTTTAGTAGTTTTTAACTGCAGCAAAAAAAGTAGTCACTACAAGACAATATTGCTATAGTGTTAGGGTCACTAGATGACAAAATAGGGAAAAGACAAGAATGTATTTTAAATTGTGAAATATTGGAGGTAGGTGAAACACTAACTTCTATCAAATTTGGACCACACATTGTAATTGAATCCTATCCATTCATTCTCCTTTTGGAAAACTATAAATAGGGGCTTGCTCCTTATTTGTAAGTGTTGGTGAACTAGTGTAAAGGGCATTTTGCAGCAATAGAAAGAAGCATTGCATGAATTTGGTTGTTTCTTTTGAGTTTGTTCATTATGCACACATGGTTCAACCTCCATGTTAGTTTTAGCTTGTAGTTTCTTGAATGGCTTTGATAATGGTTTTTGTTATAGTATTTGATGGACTTATAGCCCATACTTTTAGAACTTGTTGATGACAAACTATTGTGTAAAGTTATCCTAGGCTTGTTTATTTCATTGTTGCAACTTAGTTCAATTGTATGTTAATGAAGTGTATGTACAATCTGAAAATCTACAGACCTTCTAGGAGATTGCACTGGTTTTGTGTAGTTGTAGGTTTCTCTTGGTCAAGAAAAACTTAGTTTGTGGGAGTCTGTCTACTATAGCACCCTCCATTGTTACTGTTCATTCAGAGCTTATATTTAGAATAGATTCTCTTACCCTTTCCTCTTTTGCTATTTCTTTTACTTCTTGTTAGAGTAGGATCCCAAGCATCACAACAATGCTAAATTTGATGAACATGGTGAGTTTCAGCTTGTTTTTTTGAGTGGGAAGCCACTATTCAGTCATTTCCAACACCTTGAAACTCCATTTGCGGGCCCAACTTCCCATGCTTTGTAAACCATAAAGGCCACCCTATGATTACCAGCAAATCATATCAACTGACTAAACTATTGCAAGCATTGTCATGACCTAACACTCGAGATACCTTGGAGTAGTGATATGGAACTTGTTTGTAAATTTCTACCTTTCAAGAGAGGTAGTGCACTTGTGTGTTGCCTATGTTGAGAAGTGGAAAAACACCCATCAACAGGTTGTTGCATCATTTGGTTGCACACTAGGAGAGATAACAACTTGTTGTAAAGCATTTTGAAGAACGCTATGATAACTAGGTGAATCTTGAAAATAAGATCCCAAAAAGAAATCTTAGCAGGAGTGTTTCTAAGTTTTTCCACAAGATCATACTCCTTTCCATTGTGCAAAGGAAAACAAGGAGCACTAGGAAAGATAGGTTGAGGTAATGGTAATGAAGTAGGTATGGTTTGTGGTTTCCTATTATTCATTGTGTTAAATATGTGTGAGCAACAGTATTATAACTCGGTTATTGTGAAACATTGTTACTACAATGTTGCCTTGCAAAATTTAAGATAGCTCTTGAGGTAATGGTCTGTGTTGAGGTGCTCTTATGATAAGAAGTGGCTCAAGAGATTACTTGGGAGGCCCAATAATTAAAGGAATTGTAGGAGGTCTAATGATTAGAGGAATCTTAGGAGGTCTAATAATCAAGGGAGATCTAATGGTCAATTGTGCATTCATAACCTCAGTGGATTGTACTTCATGTTGATGTTACTCTAATGAACGGGAATCTAATGTCACCTTATCATCTTCATCTAAGGAAGCCACATTACTATTGTTTGAAAGACATGTATCAATGTTATCATCCTCTTGCACCATGATATATTCCCTATTAGGAGAGTTTGTAAGAGAGGAACAAACAATATTTTCAAGACATTCAATGGTTGGAACTTCTTAGATAAATTCATCACAAGTAGGGTAGCTATCTAGAGAAGAAAAACTATGATTTTCTTGCTTATAAATGATTGCATCTTCTTGTTCAAAAATATCTTCCCAAGTGGGAGAAGCATTGGAAGAGAAAGAAATAATGTTCTCATGACTCTCAATGGTTGGATCTTTTAACACCAAGACACCTTCGTCACAAGTAGGAGAGGTGTCGAGAGAAGAACAACTAGGATTTTCATGATTGTCAATGCTTGCATCCTCTTGTATCGAATCATTCTCGAAAATGGGGGAGATAGGAAAAGTGACATTAGAGGATGTGTCAATGGTTTCATCCTTTTTTCCAACAATGTCTTCCCAAGTATGATTCTCATGGATCTCATTGATCAGACCTTCTAACACCAAAATATCTTCTTCACAAATAGGAGAGATATTGGGAGAAGAACAAATGTGATTGTCATGATTGTCTAAGATTGCTTTCTCTTTCACTAAGTTAACCTCACACATAGGAGATATAGTGGGAGAAGGGTCAATAAAAAACAAGATAAGAGGGGAAAGGACTTCATATTTGTATGCTTGTAACAATAATTTCTTAGAGTATTCAACAAGATTTGAAAATAAAACATTAAGTATGATAACGAGATATTTTTGCAATGAGAACATGATGTAATAATTTCTCTACATATCTGAAATGCAACAATTTTCCCAATGTGTGATAAATCAAGAAAAATAACACTTTTCTTATACATACAATAACTATTTTTTAAAATTTCAAAGTACAGATTTAATAGTAGAAACAGAAGGCAATCATAGAGGCAAAAATGCACCCAAATAGTTGTTAAGATACATGTACAAGGACAAATTCACCCAAGGGTGAATTAGTCCTTGTTCAGGGTAATAAAAATGAAAAATGAAAATTCTAAGTTATTGTTTGTGTTCCCTATTTCACGTTGCAGACTGTAATTTTTGTGACAATTTTTTCCAAAATTTGACGTCTAAATGAAAGTGCAATTAATGACAAAAGGTGAACAAAATGAAAAAAAATTAAATACAAATTTAATTGAAATTTTGATCTAAATGACTGAAAAACACTCTTAATACAACTAACATGCAAGATGTATGCAATATTTATCCAATATTTTTGAATTTTTGTGAATTTAGATTATGCAAAATGCAATTTTAAAATCCTAGATGAAATGCAAAATCTAGATCTAGGTTTTGAAAAGACTACCAAATCAGAAAGTGTATAGTGTAAGAATGTCGAGTTCACCAAAATGAAACATAGAAAAAGGTAAGTGTGGGTGGATGTGAGTATGTGAGGGTTTAAACACACTTACACCTTCTCTAATTTCATTACAAAAAGAGATCTCCAAGGGATAGGATTGACTTTCAACCAAAAGGTGAGTCAACCCTATTGGGAGGAATCTATTGTTTACTTATGACAGAAAATGACAAATATGAATGAAATGCACTTTTGGGAGATGAAAATAAAATACTTAATGAACTCAATTATGCAAAGTAAAACTAGAAATACAAATTTAAAGGATAGAACAAACAGAAACAACAATTTACAAGTAGATTTGGGGGTTGCAAGGGGATATCTACTAACCCAGAAAAGCTTGTCCCCAGAACTATAGGACACTTGGGCCACTAAGAAAATAAGTCCTTATAGGGCTTTTCTACACAACTTTTGAGGTCCTATGGAGATAGATCTGAGATGTTATTTTCCACTAGTTTCACTACCAGAAAATCAGAAATAAATTCAGGATCTAAGTTTCCATGGCTTGACGACAATGTTGACAACTTTGCAAAATTGCTCTCTTGATCCAATTTCAATCCTTCTTCACCTATAAATCTGCACATACACAAAGAGAGGGAAATTTTTTTGTTTTTGGGTGAAGGTTTTCCTTGGTCAAACCTTGGTTTGGTAATTAAACCTTGATAATAAAATAATGATAAAATGTAAAGAATGATGAATGAACAAGACCTGTTACAACTCACCAAACCCTCAATGGTTGCCATTAGAGGACTAAAGTCTAACACATCTCTCTAAGGATTGGATCTTGCATGAAATGGCTTGATTTGACACTTGAATTGATGCTTGAATGCTTGAAACCTACATCACAATGTTAGCTCCAAAAACATGCATGAATCCACATAAACTTTGACATCATGATAGGATCTTGAATGTTGTTGTAGATGACTAATAAATCTTCTCTTCAATGTTCTTGATAATAATATTTTCTCTTGTAAAATTTTCCTTAATGCTAGATAATAATGCTTAGGTTTGAATTGATAGAATGACTAAGTATTTATAGGTGTTTATCTAATTTCTTGATAAATTAGATTCCATAAGCCAACATTTGAAACTTGAATTTGAATCATTAAAATACCACCAAAAACATATTAAAAATTGGGTCTTGGCACTTAAGGAGGACCCATTCGCCCCTGGGACCTAAATCTAGGACACAATTTCTAAGATGTTTAAATTAATTATAGCAATTGTTTAGTATAGGTTCCCCTTTCGAAAAACAGGAAAAATAAGGCTTAGGAATGCATAAGTTAGGCAATTAGAAGCTTAATTAAGTCCAATTAATTAAGCGGATGCAAACATAGTGTGAAAATGTAAAGGCTTACATTTTTCTACACTACAGTATTTTATGTTGATGATCTTTTGATCATCGAGGGTGTTGGTGTAAATAGGTGTTTTATCTATCTAGGTCCTATTTACATGTTAAGTCCACTTAGGTCCTAGGAGGGAATATTTCTAGATAGCATTAATTAGGAGAGAATCTTTCTAGTTAAGCATCAATTGTCACTTATCTTTTGGAAAATTTAATGATTGTGTCCTAATTTAGTTAATATTTGTATGGGGTAGTTGTCTCATTATACAGGATTAAGCCACATGTCAAGATCTTGTCTAATCCTATCTCACAACTTGCCTTTATAAGGCATCATATGTACATTAAAATATTCAATCTGGAAATCTTGCATCTATAATCATAGCATGATATTTTTTTCATTTCTCTATTGTGGAAGTCATTTTGTCTTGCAGGTGATCCTAGAGTGTTGAAAAGTTCACCCTAAACTCCTACATGGTATTAGAGCTTCAATGCTACAAAATTTTTCCCATATCTGAGGGACCAATATTGGCATGAAATTTTTGTTGGATGTGAGTTGGGGTTTCAAGGACCTCACCATTGAATCCTAGGCATTAGAGAAAGTCAGGTTTTCCTTTCGTTTTGTCAATTTTTATCATGTTTTCATTGATCTTTACTTGGGTTTTTAAGAAGGGTTTTAGTTGCCAAATCTAGAGGGGGTAGTTTATTTTTCAAAGCATTTTGGGTTAAAATTGACTCTACCATTGTGTTCGGAAGGCCCAAGAACCTAAGGAATGACTATCAGTTCGTCGATTTTCAACACCTATGACCAAGAGTATCAGGGAAAAATTTCATCCTAGTGATATTTTCATATGGATCTATACTAGATCATATCGTACGGTGGTGGCATCTACAGGGTCATTGTACAATCAGCATATAATCTTTTGCATCACATTATACCTTCTCTATGTATGTCTATGTCACTTTCGTCTTGTCACTGTGTTGGCATTTGGTATGAAATTTAGCGATGGTATGTTTTTTATTAAATACCACAAGGTTATAATAAAAAAATCATTTTAAACATTGAAATTTACATAGACCGACGGTTGGTCATTTGGCTAGGGCCCGGGTCATATAGCTAACCATTGGCTACTCGGTGGGGGCTAAGCCCTAGGCAACACAACTTAGGCCCGTTGCCCCCAAACCACTAAGCCACCTCTCACCCACCACTTTGCTAGCAGCAGGAGGAGGGATGTTTTTTAAAACCTTTTTTATACTACAGGTTGCATAGAAGACCACCCGCTGGGATTTTTAACCCCTAAGGTGCCCAATTTTGCTCCCCGAAGGTTGTAATAGGTCACTTTTTTCAAACGATCATAACTTGCAATCTAGGAGGTGAAATTTTTCAAACGAGATATTACTAAAAATTTGGCTTTGCCAATTTTGCAATGGTGTAGGTTATTTTTTAAAATTTTGCTATTTTGTGACATTTATTACTGTTTGAAGTCAAATCTTCATTTTTGGCTCCCAAGCTCATAAATTTTTGTCGTGATCTTTGATTTTTATTATTCTTGCAGCATTGGAAAGGTATTAAGAAGCTCTATCATGCCATTCATGCACTATTTTTTGTATTTGTCCCAAGTATATTGTTATTTCATTTTTTTCCCAATGGGTGTCTAAGAGATTACTTGGATATTTTGGTAGTTGGGAGGGTGCAATTTTCATCTTTGCACTTCATTTCAGTTTTGGAACAATGTTTTATATCCTATTGCTTCATTCAGATTCTAGGGTTGCTCCATATCAAAAGTGTTCTAGTGTTCCTTGGCATCAAGTCTATTGTTGTTTTATTGTGATTCCTAGATTGCTCCAATCATATTCAAGGGTTTCTAGCATTAGAATTATCTTTCCTTTGCTTGCTTTGATTAAGGATTTCAATGTTACTCCACCAGTGTGCTTCCAATTTTTCTTTACAACAGGTTATTTCATTAAGAGGGGATTGGATGGTCTCTTCATCTCTATTATAGGGGGTATTTTTCCTCAAATAGGGTTTTTTCCGTCTCATGCATCGTTGAGATAATTATTATATTGCATTTCTCTTTTGGGGAGGATTTTTGTCCTATTGGGTTTTCTCCTTTTTGCATTTGCATTTGTACATGGGTACCTAACATGGCCTTATTTTCAGGACCTATATTTGTGTCATTTCCATAATAGTACTCCCTAAGTTGTACTTAAGGGGAGGCATTGTTTTAAATAGGTGTGTTACCTATCTAGGTCCTATTTACATGTTAAGTCCACTTAGGTCCTAGGAGGGAGTCTTTCTAGTTAGCATTAATTAGGAGGGAATCTCTCTAATTAAGCATTAGTTGTCACTTATCTTTTGGCATTTAATGCTTGTGTCCTAAGTCATTTAATATTTGTTGAGGTAGTTGTCTCATTGTACAAGATTAAGACACACGTCAAGATCTTGTTTAATCCTATCCCACAACTTTCCTTTATATGTACATTGAAATATTCAATCTGGCAATCTTGCATCCATAATCATAGCATGATATTTTTACTATTTCTCTCTTGTGGAAGTTATTTTGTTTGGTAGGTGATTTTGGAGTGTTGAGGAGTTCACCATAAGCTCCTACAAAGGGCTCTTCATCTATTATTACAATAGTGAAGTCATCTCTGCAAGACATATTTGACATGGCATACTTGGGTTTACTACATTAGTTCTTTGGCATTGAGATTTAACAATTTGACTCAAGGATCACTCTTGCACAACCCAAGTATACTCTAATCTACTTGCTCAGTTTCACATGATTGATTGTAAGCCATCTTTAACTCCCTTTCTATTTGGATTCAAGCTTGAGGTTGAATGTACTACATCATTGGTTGATGCAGTGTTGTATCAAAAACTTGTTGACAGTCTCATCTATTTGATTCACACCAAGCCCAACATTTCATTTGTAATAGGCATGGTTTCAAAATTCATGCAAGAGACTCATGAGCTACATTGGAAAGCAACTAAGAGAATCCTTCACTACCTTTAGAGTACTCTCAAATTTGAGATTCATTACAAGAGCTGGCACAGATGTTGACTTCGTTGGATACACAAATTCAAATTGGGCTAGCAATACTCAGAATCACAAGTCCACTTCACATTAAAGTTTCTCACTAGGTTATGGTCCTATTAGTTGGTCTAGTAAAAAGAAAAATGTTATTCCTTTATCATCCACAGAGGAAAAGTGCAAGGGAGCTATCTATGCAACTACTAAGTCTATTTGGCTTCAGGGCATTCTCACCAAGTTTGGAACCCATAATCATCTATTGTGACAATAAAAGCACCATCCAAATATGCAAGAGTTTGGTCCAACACTAACAAACCAAACACATAAATATTCACATATATTATATTCGAGAGGTTATTCATGGTTAGATCATCAACTTAATTTTTTGTCAATCTTTAGAGCAGGTTGTTGATATTTTCACCAAGTTTTTTATTGAGAGCAAGTTTATTCATCTACAATCTCTTTTTGGGTTGTTGTCTACTTTAGCAACAACATCACCTTCGAGAGGTGGGGTGGAGGGCCTTCTAGTCCTCTTCACCTTCTTTTCTCTTTTTTGGGGGGGAGTTTGTTCCCACCAAGTTTTCTCCCTTTCTCAACTTTATGAGAGATTGCATTATACTTCGATACCTCATCAAGCCTAGTTGTTGGTACTTGTTTTCTTTGTGTCTATCTAACCTATGCTAAAGGGGGGGTGTTAGTGTAGATATTATCTCATTTTCATGCACATAGATAATTTTGCATGGCACTAGCCTACTTAGGCGTCCTAAGTAGTGGGAGATAACTCGCTAGTTATTTAGCAGTCTCATGGAATTAGCTCCACACCTCTTGCTAGTCTTGAGGAAGTTGACTGGACACCAATCTCAATTACCAGGAATCAATTGTTTATTTTTCTCCACTATTTTGGGTGGCAACTTCTTCCCTCTCCCATATGTACATCTTATTTCATGGGTTAATACAATGTTGCATCTATTTTTTAAGTATTTCACTTACTTGCATATTTTATGTTTTTATAACTTGCAAGGTCATGCGATTACTCAAATTTCGTTACTCAATCGATGTTGACAATCTATCCAAATTATCTTAGAGTTGTCACAAAAAAGAGTGGTGGCAATTAATGTTAAAGAACTTGCCATTAGGTTTGATGCAAGAAAATCTATGATGCCCATTGAGTATGATGCACACATTGTGACCAACAGATTGTCTTGGCAAAGAAGAAAATGGATTTTATTTTTTTATTTGCTAACGGCTAATACAAACCAAAGACTAATATGGACTTGGTCTTGTGAGGGAAGATGCTCATGGGATGTTTCAATTGTTTTATATTACCAATTATTATGTTACAATGTCTTAAGATGATGGATTTAAATAAACAACTCTATGTTACAATGTCTTAAGATGACGCCTTTAAATAAACAACTCTAAACATACAGAGACATTATATTTTCATAGTCCATAACGATTAGAGAGAGTTTCTTCTAGATTTAATTGTGCTATTTTTTTGCATCAACATTTCAAATCACACTTTGTGTTTCATCATCAGAATGGAGAGAGTTGTAAGTAAAAATGAGTGATTACAGACTCGGTTAGGATAAATAGAGGGGGGAGAAGGTTGTACATGCACCAAGAAGAAAAAGGAGGGGATAAAAAATTACAAGGAAAAAAGATAAGACATAAGAACTACTAAAATCTAATACAAACTGCAACATAAAAAAGAGATATAATTGAATTTAAAGAGAGGAAAAAACCTTGATAAAAGAGAAAAAAATAACTTAGAAAATGAAGACAAAAATAAGGAAAAGATTAACTTAAAACCAATAAAACTCTATGTAGAAGGAAAATTTAAATAAAGAAAAATGAAGATAATCAAACATATCCAAAAAAATAAAAAATTATAAAAAAGAAAGGCAAAAAGATAAAAAGAAATAAAAGAATATATAAAGAAATATATATAAAAGAGCACAAAATAGATGCATAAAAGGACAAAAATAAATATAAAGAAAAAAAAATGAATAAATAAATAAAATTAATTAAAGTTTATATATAGATTTAAGTAGATGAAAAAGGTTTGGAAAAAGATTAAAAAAAAAAAGACACAAATGGGGATAAAAAATATAAAAAACTTCAAACCAAAAATATTTCTTTATATATTATAAATAATATACAACAATATAAATCTTTGTGTGTGTATGGAAATATAAGAATAAATATAAAGAAATAAATAAATAAAATGTAAAGATATAAAATAAGAAATGTAAAAAATATAAATAGGAAGAAATATATTTCTTGAAAAATTAGTAAAAATCAAGATAAATAAAAATCAAAAAGCCAAAAAAATACTATATAGACTTGAGGATAAATAAAGATATAAAAAAAAGACAAGAGTTAAGATAAAGGAAAGTATAAAGATAAAGACTTAAATAAGGATAATAATAACTTATAACCAATAAAATGTCTTTAAAAATCACAAATGCATACATCTTTCTATATATAAAAGTATATAAAGATAACCACAAAGAAATAAATGAAAATATTATATATCTAAATATATATAAAGAAATATTAAAATATATAAAAAGGAAGAAATACAAAACTTGCTGAAATGTAAATAGAAAGAAATAAAAGAATACCAAAAAATCAAATAAAAACCTCCCAGTATATATAAAATATAGAGCTATTTAATCGCAATAGCATAAAGATATATATAAAGATATATGTCTTTATGAGCCTATTTCTTGTTTGATTAAATATCTTAATATATCTTTATATATATCTTAAAAATAAAACAAAAAAGAAAGAAGAAGAATCAATGAAGAACGTGGAAAATAAATAGAAAAACGGACTTAAAATAAGACTATTGAGGAATAAGTAAAGATAAAAATAAAGAAGAAAGAAGAAAGAATATATAAATCTTTAAAAACTAAGAACAAAGAGATAAATAAGATTGAAAAAAGATAAATAAGAAGATATATATGCAATAACACAAAAGATTTAAATCCACAAGGAAGGCATCCCCCTTAGACCCATTGTTGACACAATGGGTTCCCCCACCTACAAATTAGCAGCCTTCTTGTCTAAATCAATTTCTCCTCTACTAGGTAAATCTGACTCCATAAAAGATTCCCCCCACTTTGTAGACTTTATCAAAGACCAAAAATTAGAAAACACTGACATTTTTGTGAGTTTTGATGTTGTTTCCCTTTTCACCAAAGTTCTTCTTCTTGACTCCATTGAGATTGTTAAACATAAGACTAGTGATGAAGTGCCTTCTTTAGTGGATTTATGTCTAAGATCCACATTTTTCCTTCCAAGGTGTCATCTACGAGCAAGTAGATGGTGTAGCCATGGAATCCCCTCTCTCTCCTATTATTGTTAACCTCTTCATGGAGCTTTTTTGAAGATTTTGTCCTTTTCTCCTTCCCCCCTAAACCTAGGTGGTGGAAATGCTATGTGGATGATACCAATATATGTTGGCCACATGGTTTAGACAATCTTGAAAAGTTTCATAACCACCTAAATAGTTTGCACCCTTGTATCACCTTCACCAAAGAGATTGAATCTGACAACCAACTCCCTCTTCTTGACATTTTGCTCACCAAAAAATCAAATGGCTCCTTAGCTCCCTGTGTCTTCTGAAAGGCTACCCACACTAACCTCTACCTCCACTCTTCCTCCCACCATCATGCTACCCAAAAGGCCTGCATACTTAAAACCTTAACCATGAGAGCCTTTCATATTTGTGATTAAGAAAATCTAAACCACGAGGTGGATTATCTCTACCATGTCTTCCTTTTAAATGGCTACAATAACAAGCAAATCTCTAGAATTTTTAATCTAATCAAATCCAATTTCTTCTCCAAACCCAAGTCCACCCAACCCCCCTTCCATACCACCCTACCCTACATCAAAGGTTTATCCCAAAAAAATACAAAATTCCTTCAAAAAAAGGGGCATTCAATGTGCCTTCAAACCCATGAAAACCTTGAGAAACCATATCCCTTCCCTCAAAGACCCTAAGGACACCTTCCTTGATTATGGTGTTTATAAGGTTGCATGTTCTTGTGGTATCCCATGCATAGGTGAAACAAGCCGATCCTTTAGAACCAAAATTAAAGAGCATTGTGCAGACATAAAGCATGAGTGCATCATCAAGTCTACCCTAGCTAATCACTCCTTCAAAAAGCACCATGTTTTCCTTGAAAACACCCAAATCTTATCCACAGAAAACAACTTTTTTAAAAAGAAGCTATCGAAATCCACAACCACCCCTCAAATCTTAATCGAGATGAAGGGTGGAGCCTAAGTTCCTCTTGGAAACTCTTGTTATCTAACCTCAATCCCCTCAACCCATCCTCCCCCCACTAGGTTAACCCCCTCTGCAACCCTCTCCTCCTCCCCCCTTCCACTCCCTGTCTCTCATCCTCCTTTCCTTGGCTCACCTTCTTCCTCCCCATTTCGCCCGCCTCCTGCGCTCCCCTCCCCATGTCTCCCCCTCACGCTTTCTTCCCTTCCCTTTCCACTTCCTAGCTCTTCCTCTCTTTCATTGTCTTTTCATCTTAATTCTCATGATTTTTCTTTTCATCTTATCTTCTTCCCTTATTTTGATCTTCTTATGTTTGTTATTTATGTATGCATATATTATATATGCATATATAATTACAAACATAATTTATTAAATAATTTTTTTTTTAAATTGTGTTATTGCATATATATCTTCTTATTTATCTTTTTTCAATCTTATTTATCTCTTTGTTCTTAGTTTTTTAAAGATTTATATCTTCTTTCATTTTTTCTTTTTTTTATCTTTACTTATTCCTCAATAGTCTTATTTTAGGCCTGTTTTTCTATTTATTTTCTGCATTTCTCATTGATTCTTCTTTTTTGTTTTATTTTTAAGATATATATAAAGATATATTAAGTTATTTAATCAAACAAGAAATAGGCTCACAAAGACATATATCTTTATATATATCTTTATGTTGTTGTGATTAAATAGTTCTATATTTTATATATATCCAGAAGTTTTTAATTAGATTTTTTGGTATTCTTTTATTTCTTGCTATTTACATTGTCATAAGTTTTGTATTTCTTTTTTTATACATTTTTATATTTCTTTATATATATATATATATATATATATATCTTTTCATTTATTTCTTTGTGGTTATCTTAATATACTTTTATATATAAAAAGCTATATGCATCTATGATTTTTAAAGGCATTTTATTGGTTTTAAGTTATTATTATCCTTATTTAAGTCTTTATCTTTATACTTTATTTTATCTTTACTCTTATCTTATTTTTATATCTTTATTTATCTAGGTCTATATAGTATTATTTTTGGCTTTTTGATTTTTTATTTATCTTGATTTTTACTAAGTTTTCAAGGAATATATTTCTTCCTATTTATATTTTTTACATTTCTCTTTTATATCTTTACATTTTTTATTTATTTATTTATTTATATTTATGCTTATATTTCCTTTTATATATATATATATATAAAGAAATAGTTCTAGTTTGAAGTTTTTTATATTTTTTATCCCCATTTGTGTCTTTTTTTAATCATTTTGCAAACCTTTTTACATCTACTTAAAACTATATAAAAAATTTAATTAATTTTATTTATTTATTCACTTTTATTTCTTTATATTTATTTTTGTCCTTTTATGCATCTATTTTGTGCTCCTTTATATATTAAAAAAAAAAGGTAAAAACTTTATTGAATATCAGAAAAGCAATACAAAGCCAAGAGAAACAAACCCACCAGGGGTCAAACAAAGCAAAGAATTAATTCACACCCAAGAAGCACCTCATATCTTTTGAAACCCAATCTTCCAAGGAAAGGGACAAGTCACTAGGAAGGTTGCCCCAATCATCCACATACCAAGAACCCATCCTCTCAGTAACCCATCTAGCCAGACCATCAACCACCTTATTCCATTCCCGAGGAATATGGCGAAAAACAATGGACTCCAAAGAAGAGCACAGGGAAACAATATGTTTGACTACCACAACCAGCTACCAGTTCACATCCTCCAAATGGCGCCTATGCAACATATCAATAACAACCTGAGAATCAGACTCACAGACAATCCGCCACCACCCAAGGCCAGTCGCACGCTCAACGGCCATAAAAATAGCAAGAGCCTCCATGAGGTAATTAGAGTGCACACCTCTATAAATAGAAAAGAAAAACACCACCACTCCCAAGCTATCTCTACCAATACCGCCAATTCCAACGTGCCCTAAATTACCCCTAGAAGACCCATTTGTATTAATTTTCAACACACCATGAACAAGAGGGCACCAAAACCCAACATGAGCAAGCCTCTCATGCCCACGACCACGATGGCCACTACTCAAATTTCTCCTGTCCTTCTCAACAAGGCCCAAAGCATTAACCACTCCTAGATCCCCAGGATCAACCGGCACAAACAAATCACACTTTGCTACCAGAGTCTCCTACAGAACTCCAAGAATCCTCATCCAAAGCTATCCAATAAGCAATTTCTTATCTAAGAAAATCCTCCTGCTACGCTCCAACCAAATATGCCAGACAATCAAACTGGGACCTATGATCTAGGCAATACTCAGAAAGGAGGTCTTAGCTGGTGAGGACCTTTGTCTCCTCCAAAAATCATCCAAAGAAGAAACATGACAGCATGGCAGGTTCCAGAGATTCCACCAGAGATGCCAATAGCTTTCGCAAAAAAGCACTGAAAGAAGAGATGCAGGAGGCATTCTTCATGCTTAGCACACATAACACACATGGAAGGGCCCTAGAATCCCCACTTCCAAAGATTCTCCCAAGTAAAACGCTTGTCTTGAACCACTAGCCAAGAGAGAAAAATACACTTAGGCCAAGCAAACTTATTCCAAACATGCATCCACCAAGATACCTCAAAGCTCCCAAATACCTGCCTATCCAGGACCTGATAACAGAAGCAACTAAAAATTTGCCTTTTGGATCAGGACCCCAAGCCAGCACACCCTTCCCGAGAAGAGAATTGCAAACACGATCTGATAAGATCCTAGCAAGCTCTTGACGATCCTCCACAACACCACCAAGAGGCCACTCTAGAGTATCCTTCCACCTCGACACAGTAATCTGACCCAAGGATTGATGTGTTTTAAAATCAGCCACACGACACCAACCCACATCCATGAAAACCTGGCACAAGTCTTGCAAGTGAGGATGAGAAGACAAAATGGGAGGATATCCATCCCAAGCATCATGCCGGAAAAGAGCATCACTACCATCATTACAAATCTAGAACAATCCCTATTTAACAAAGCTTGGCACCCCTCTTGAGGGTACCCCAAATCATAGAACCCTTCCCCTCCAGACTAAATCTAGCAACCTCAACACTCTCCACCACACCCAAATACTTGAAAGTAAGGATTTTAGCCCACAACAGATGTTGCGAACACCAACGCCAATACAACTTAGCTGCCAAGGCCTACACATTCAGATCATTTCGACGAAGACCAAGGCCACTTTCCTGCTTCGACCTACAAATAGAATCCCACTTCACCAAACTCCACTTTCTATGAAGAAAAATACCAAACCACAGGAACTGACGAGACAACCTCTCAAAATCCTTGATGAAGTTGGAGGGAGCCAAGAGAACAAAGCATTTGTACAGAGGGAGAGCCTGAACCACCGATTTTAGAAGAGTCACTCTACCAACCGAAGAAAGTCATCTCCATGTCCAATGACTGACAGACTCCGAAACTTATCAAGAATCTCTTGCCAAAACCTTTGTGCTCCTTTATATATATTTCTTTATAGATTCTTTTATTTCTTTTTATCTTTTTGTAATTTTTTTATTTTTTAGATATGTTTGATTATCTTCATTTTTCTTTATTTATACATTTTTCTAGTTTTATTGGTTTTAAGTTAATCTTTTCCTTATTTTTGTCTTCATTTTCTAAGCTATTTTTTTCTCTTGTTCAGCAATTTTTTTTCCCTTTTTTAAATTCAATTATATCTCTTTTTTATGTTGTAATTTGTATTAAATTTTAGTAGTTCTTATGTCTTTATCTTTTTTCCTTGTAATATTTTATCCCTCCTTTTCTCTTCTTGGTGCATGTGCAACCTTCTCCCCCCTCTAGTCTGCAATCACTCATTTTTACTCTTACAACTCTCTTCATCCTTGATTATGGATCACAGAGTGTGATCCGAAGCATTGATGCAAAAAAAGTAGCACACAATTAAATCCAGAAGAAACTCTCTCTGACTCTAAACATAATATGAACGTTTTGATGTGCATGCCAATCGATAATGACCATATCTTAAGATTGTTAACCTCAAAAAGTGAAAAATTTTGATTTTAGAACTAAAGACAAGAATAGACCAATCCAATCCACAACAATTATAGTTATAATCTAATCTAAAATTAAAAAATATATAAAAAATAAACAAAAATATTATAAGATATGTACATTAAAATATTCATCTGACAATCTTGCATCCATAATCATACCCTTTTGTTTGAGGCCAATATTAATATGAATACAGACATGAAATGCACCTCTGCGCATGTTCACAATTACTTTTCCCATCAATCCATCCACCCGGAACACTTAACAGACAATAAAATTGGAAGTGCCCTCATGGGCACATCTTTTAGAGTTTACGCTTTTGATAACTTTGCAGAATTAATAAGAAAAATAAAATGTTTTGCCCTCTACCTGCCAAACCTACCTGCCAAACAGTCTTGAAAGGTTGATTTGAACTCTTGCTTCAAGATCTGATAAAAATTTCAAACCCTGGCGATTATGTCTCAATGTTAAAGAACATTGCAGGAATCACTAAATAATGAAAACTTCAAAGGTAGAAGCATCCACAGATGGTAACACTTTCAAATCAGTTTTCCATTTCATTGAAAAACTTAGAAGAAACCCTTTGCAACTGTTCAACTCAGCTGCACGGAAATCAACATGTACTATGTTGTTCTTGTATGTTACATTCAATTTTTCAGTCCTTCGAAAAACTTAAGTAATTCATTCCTCTGAATCAATCTTCTAATCTTGCTCCTATCTTTCTGCTAATTCAGCTAAAAATAAAATTTGCAAAAATCAGCTTTACTTGCAAAAAAACATTCTTATTACTTAAGAGAATGAAATGGAAGATAAGTTTAAAGCACTGTTCATCTGCATTTTATTGGATTTAATTTGCTATTTGTGAAATGCAAAATAAAATAACTCGATCCACTTGAACTCTTTCCACATTTTCTCACTGAACCTGTGCAGAAGTTCGTATCCAAGCGGAAACTCAACACGATCCACCTAACACAAAGATAAACATTACTTTCCAGGATTTGGTGGTATAAATTTCCAAATTACGATTCTCTTATTTTTGAAGGATTTGCTGGTAACAATCCCATGATATTCAATTCGTCCACAAACTAGGTTTGAGATTAATATTTTTATGAGCTCTGATTTTGAATATCTTCGATTTTATTCTCAAAGTGTTCTCTGGTGAAGACTACCATACCGCAATCAACTCTCCACAAAGTGAATTTGAGATTGGCATTTTTTATGAGTTCTGATGTTGAATGATGATCCATGACTCATTTATTGCCAAATTCACTGGGTTTTAGATTAACATTTTTTATGAGCTCGATTTTGAAAGATATTCAATTTTATTGTCAATGGATTTTCTGGTGAAAGGTGCGTGACACATGGGATACATCCACTAACTGGATTTGAGGTTGCCATTTTTAAATTTTTTATGAGTTCTGATTTTGAATGATGATCCATAACTCTCATTTATTACCAAATCCACATATCTATATGGTCAGAGTGTGCATTTTGGAAACCCTTAAAAATGCAACACTAATTTTCCATACTATCTGGAAACAAATTGCCATCTTTTCATTAATAAGGGAGAGGAAAAGAAAAGTTAAGTGTTTTTTACATCAATTTGCTGAAAAACAATCCATGCTACATATGGTGAGGAGCTCTGAATCACACAAGAATGACAGATGCAGCTACATAAATCATTAATCATGAAGTCCAAGTTTATTTAGGAGAGCTTCCCTCTGCTACAAAAAAAATGTGTTCAAGCAAATTATTGAAAACAAATTTGAGAGAAGGTTTACAAGTGTCAAACAAAACACAAACAGAAATGACTGGCAATCCGAAAGAGCATCACATAACCACAATAGTCATTTAAATAGGACCTGTCATGTTATGTTCAAGGGTTGTGAACCATGTAATCTGATGAAATTCCTCCCATCATTCTTTCCTCTAAGCTCTTATTGCTCTCCCCCATCAGACAGCTCGAAGGCATCATACCTTTCAAAATTTGGGAACCAGAAGCTGCATGGTTATTGGCAGCATTGTTTTCTCTATGATCTGATGTACTCTTTAGATGAGTTGGGGAAGGATCAGAGATGTCAGGCTTTTGATCCATCATATGTGGAGATGGCACTTGCTCGAGCTTGCCAAACTGCTGTTGTTGCAAATCAAATGAGCCTGTTGAGGATGCATGCATTTCTTTTTGCAAATGTTGTTGCTGCTCCTGATATAGTTGTCTTAGCCTTGACACCTCCTTTTTCAATGCTTCAGTGTGTGCTGCACCAACAAGCACTTCTCCAATTACTAGGATGAATTGAGAATAGTCACTTACTTCCTAATGTTTAATAGTAATACAAATTTCTAATGCTATATGTTACTTAAATAGTATACTTGATAAGAAAGAGAAAGCTTATGCATGCCATTAAATACATAGAATGAATTGTTTACGGTTGCCTTCTAGATAATGCTTCAACAATTCTACTGCTAATTGTTACGCCTTTATTTGAAATAAACAGTACTCAAATAATATTCTAATGCTACATGTTAGGGCAATATTTGAGGTAAAAAGTACAAATGAGAAACAAATGTCTATCCAAGGCAAAGCAAACTAAAATAGACCTTTTCATAACTGTCATTTAGTCTAACACTATGCTTGCATCACAGAAAAATGATTCTAGTGACATAAGTCATGAGCTATAGTATATGGGAGAAAGAAAATGCATTTCCATCAACAGATTTTCCACTTTAGCTTGAATTGCAGTACTGGCTTGTCTTGGCTGATGGTGCCATGACTGATACTGAGGTCCAACAATTGGAAAATGGATGCTTGAAAGAGATTTTTACTGTCTATTGATAGTAATACTATGAAACCACAACTTTTAGCTTATACCCTGTGTTTAATCGCTCCTCACATCTTTATATCCTAGTAGGGTAAGAGGCCTGGATGGACTCCCCACAGATTTCTTCAAATTTTCAGCTTATACCTCTAATACATATGAATCTCAAACAGAGGAGGGCGTATACAACTGGTAGTAGTGCCCAATTCGGATACAAACCAAAAAGTCCAATAAGCTTATAGTTAGTTGGCTAAAAACTACATTCCCCAAATTGTCTCAGTACAAGGAGGAGATTTGGTTAATGGGAAACAGGTCTTTATGGTTATTATTTCTCTAGATGCTTAAGGAGACAGCTCTTTATGGTTATTATTTCTCTAGATGCTTAAAGCTCAATATGTCCAAAATTTGATCCAGGCTATAGAGAGACTTAACTTACAAAGTAAACTTTATTTTTGTTTCTGCGTGGTAAACTTGTTCCAAATTCATGGTTTGCATTAGCCAATAACGTGATCCGATGTCTCCATATCTTATTTAATTTATGACCAAAGCATTTAGCAGAGCCATCAATGCATCAGAACAAGCGTATCAGATTTTTGAAATTGCAATTCAGAGGTTTATGTGTATTTTCTGCTCAAGATGACCATAAGAATGTAATAAGACAAACTAGTATATTAGCTTTATGCCTGCTCTTCTCAAAGAGCAAACTCTACAGCTATGTTCCATTTCCTAGATTAGCAAAGAATCCAATGACATGGATATGACATATCTCTGATTTTTACATGGTAATCTACATATATGACATATCAGGGTAAATTTTTGCAGGTGAACTAGTCAACTTTTCCCACCTATGTTCTCTTTTATTCTGCACATCTACCAGACCTCAGCCTTAAACTCATTACCTAACCAAAATAGTACTCAGTAGTCATGACTCGCAACAAAGGGCCACTGCCTTCAGCAAATATAGGTAGGTATGAGGATAACATATTGATATATAGTGCACATCTATCAGGCTTCTGAACTCGTTATCTAACCAAAATAATATTCAGTAGTTGAAACAAAGTAACATTTCCTTCACCAAATATAGGTAGGTATGGGGGTAACATATTGATATATACCTTCAACAGTAAAGATGTAACAATCATCGTGTGAATTCCTTTTAACCACCCAGAAAATATCCAATTCAACAAGATAAGATTAGTAGAAATCACTCTGGTAATTATCATGTTAAAGCAGTATATATCGAAGCCCTTGGGAAGCTGGATAGTCCCCCATGGCCTCCAGAGAAGATTGGTCTCCAGAAGCATACTTAAGCAAGTGTTCTCTTGTCAAAAAGAAAACATTCACTTGGTGTAGATTATCAAGGACTGGATTCAAGGGCCCTTCAATGTGTGTCTAATGCAATGTTCCATGGGAACATGTCTCCAACAGTATGAGTGACATCCCCAACATCCCAGACATGTAGAAGACATACCTATTTTCAAGGCTTGAAGGCCTGCTTTACTTGGTAAATACAAATTTAAAAAAGTAAGTTTTTAAGGAAAAAATGCATAAAAATCCTAAAAGTCTAAAAAGGGGAGCATTGCATTGCAAATAAAGCACATTGCATTTACTTTTAAAAAAATTTGCTGCTTTTGGTTTGCTTATGTTATTTTTATGCCCCCCCATCATCCCCCTGCCTTACCAAAATTTGGAAAAAAAAAATTGCCTGCCCTAAAACCTCATCCCCACATGCCCCCGTGCCCCTGTCCCAGAAACTCAAAGAAACACTACTCTAATGCAACAAAGTCAATGAAATTTAAATCATCTTCTACTCCACAGTAAATTTGCATGGATTATTAGGTTTTGATTTTTCAATAGAATGGGAATACCTTCAGTATACCCTTAAGACAAGTCCACTCTTCTGAATTATTGCCCTAGCTCTCCAAAACAAGATATAGTTGGAGGGGTTGTTGACAGCTGGTCCACAATTGATAACATGGGATACTTGAAATCTTTGATAAATTGATGACCTTTTCACACAAAGAACTTAAAATAATAATTATATATGGTATATTCTACTATCACAAACTCAGAGAAGTCTAAGTCTAATGGGACGATAAAAGTTCTTTCTATTTTTCACACCCATGGAAAGTGAAACCCATTTAAAACTTATTCTGACCTCAGGGATAAGGGGCTATTTTCAATGTTTTCACACCCATGATCATGGGAATTGTTCACTATTTGTTGTCCCATTTAGTCCTTTTTAATTTTTATTACAAATTTTATTCTATTGTCTATTTTATTTATTTTTTAATGTAAATTTGCCCATATAATCACATCCACATTCAGAGGGATCAGCAGAAAAATCTACTCCGAATTCAAGAAATGGTAAGATTTGGTGAATGTAGAAAATTTAGTTACATTCTGTTTTGGGGAGATTTTATCCATTATTAATCTCTTTAAAAAAAACAGCCATGAGAGTTATTCTCTAGTCTGTACCGTCTAAACATTAGTGGCAATGACCATCTAATTCATTTGATTTTAGTCTCATGCTATAGGGACTAGAACTTACCATCCTTGAAAAGCTTGTCTTGTGCAAGAGCAGCAATTCTTTGCTTCAAAGCACTGTTGTCAACATTCAAAATAACTCTTTGATGATCCAGAAATGTCACTCGAGGAGAGAGCGTCGACACCTCTGTCTGCATTCATATTACAGCAAGTTTTGAGAACAACTAAAATAAAATAAGGCACTGACCATCTCTAGAAAACCAAACAGGATTTCACCCACTACTGCTGTCAACAGTAAGTATAACACACCTGCAGTGCATTGACGCTTCTTTCAAGTTCTGAAATATACTGAAGCTTTCTTACTCTAGATCTTTGTGCAGATTGCCGATTCGCTAAAATTCTGGAAAATTAATAAAACCTTATAAGAAGAGCAAGGGAGAATCCAATAACAGAACACCCATAGAGTCAGACCATTTAAAGTGATTCTTAAGAATTCATATTTCGGGGTCTCGATCTAAGATGTCAATTTCAGAATGCTTACCTCTTGACTCGCTTTGGATCAATGTTTGGGTCAAGTTCCATTGCTGATGATGACGAGGGCATTTCGGTCTTGGCAGTCTGGAGTGGTTGCTCGCTTTTGTTAACACTTTGAACTTCTGGCTCACTTTTGAACTGGCCAGATACAGTCATTACTTTCTCTTCCACTGAAGGCTCATTAATGCTATTGTGATCAGATGGAGTGGAAGGGTTCTCAGAGGTTGCTTGTCTGTCTGAACATCTGTTATCCAGAGCAGATGTCTGATGAGTTGGAGGATTAGAAGATTGGTTTGACTGGCTTTTATTGAAAGGTTCAACATCATTAAACATGGACATAAGCTGCTCCTCATCCAATCTATCAAAGTCCTGAGATCCTTTGGAAGGTATAGATGCTGCACTTCTGCAATCAAACTCATCTTCCTCTGCAATTTCCTCTATTGGATTGGAATTTGTGGGGGCTTCTAGAAATGCAAGCGAATCACTTGCCGATCGCCTGTGGTGGGCACCCTTCTTTGCTGGTGTCTCAGAGGGTGAGTCCAGCAGATCATCAATCCACGACGGCTGGCATTGTGAGAGATAGCCTACAGAGGGTGTGCGCTGATGTTTCAAGCTATGCCCCTGGAAAGAGAAATTATGCCAGCCCATGTACATATTATTGGAGTCTTGACCACTGGAACCCATAAAAGGTGGACTTTTAGGGGGCAACTGAGGCAGCTTTGAGGATGTGAATCCCCAATTCGCTGGAGAATTGTCACTGGTTCCCTGCTGTGCCATTTATAATAAATCTGGGAACAAGCTTCAGTTGATGGATGATAATGTGCATTACAGAAGAAGATTCCAATGGCAAATCCTGCAACGCACAAGGTCTAATGATATCAATGCCAAAAATTCAAAGCATCTTGCAATGCCATTTAAGAAAATACGTAATCAAACATGAATGCTATCGTCTAGGCATGAATGTAAAATCAGTGTATGGGTACATTTCAGAAGAGTATAAAATGGAAAACCCAAAACGACCACGCAATCTGCAGAGATCAGTGCCAAAAATTTAAGGCATCTCTACAACGCCCTTAGAGTATAAACAAGGAAACGCCATCACATTGTCTAGGCAAGAATGTAAAGTCAGATGATGGGCAGCTGTATGCATTATACAACGGCCATAAGGTCTCATGAGATCAATCCCAAAATAAAAAATAAAGGTGTCTTGCAATAACCGCAACGTTTCATGAGATCAATGCAAAAAACTTTAAGGTATCCTGCAACGCCGACAAGATCTCATGCGATGAATGCAAAAAAATGTAAGGCCCCTGCAATGCCCTTAACATAAGGGCAAATGGACGGGAGCATTGTATACCGATAAATCTAAAATCCATAGATCTCCGATGCTTTTGAAACAGTTTGCGAGCATACTATTGCAGAAATAGAAAGCGCAAAAAAGCAGAAGACCCCACACACATACAGGCAATATGAATATAGCAAGTTTATAAACTACAGTTGTAACACAATATTTTGACAAAAAGCACTCGAAAAATATCAACTTCTATAGATGAACAGTACATGAACATGCCAAAGCAAGTTAGATCGTCTACCCATTTTCCATCGTACAATCTATACACAGGCCAAAAAAAATTATAGGAACTAATAAAATCTAGATTCCGCACACTTACCAACCAAAAGACAAAATAAGTTAAGAGAATGAACCCTATGCTACTGCCATGCATTGCTGCTACACATGATTGTTTCTAAAACTGAAATTCATCACTATGGGTCAGTTACACTTCTAATTGCATATATAGTCTCACAGTGTAAACAAAAAGCAGCCAATTGAATAACAATATACGAAGAAGATTTGAAATTTGATCATTTATCCTTCTACCTGTTTTAAATTCCGTGAAAATGCAACCTAAACATGGAAGCACATAAACCAGGGAACAGCCAAATCAACAATAAAGCTCCTAGCATGCATTGCTGGACATAACTGTTTCTATACTTACGTTCAGACCCAATTAGCTAATCAGGATGTCATACAAACATCACAATCAAAATAGTTTGAGGCAAGCTTGGAATTGATTTTGTAATAAAAATATAGCCATGCCCGCTAGTCAATAAAAATAATGAAGGATGTCTGATGAGATTAATGCCAAAAATCTAAGTTATCCAGCAATGCCCTAGACAACAAATTCTATATGGCATATGAACGGCATTGTCTCCGCTTGAATTTAGAGCCAATGGATCTCAAATGCTACTGAACCAAATTGCTAGGGCTTAATCACATGAGTAGAAAAAGGGAGAAAAAAAGAGTTAAATGGCTCAGACGCACGGTGGCAACCAAAAGGCATCGTAAGATCCTCTAACCTTTGCCTATCGTGCAATCGTTGGAAATGCCACAAAATAGGAGTTAATAAATCGGCTTATGAACCAGCCAGAATAACTGAAAATGACCTGCATTGTCCAACAATAAAGAGATATACTACTAGCATGGATTGCTAGGCATAATTGTTGCTAAAAGAAAGCTCAAACCAAATATGGGTTATTCAAACATACAAATCAAGGTGTATGTAGATGCAAATTAAAGCCCATAGCTTTGAATCCAGTGGGACTGTAAAAATCCTATCTTAGTTTCAATTCCTTGGGACCCAAACCCACACATTCATAGCCGCATAATTTTTAGCATTCCAAACCAAAGAAGCCAACAGACCATCGAAATTAACACAAATCACTTCAGCAATGCGAAACTAAAATCTTATGATCCGCCTGAATCATAAAATTTAACAATGCGCATAACTTACTCACAGAACACGCCCTGGAATTACTATTAGCGGTGGTTTTCACAAAGCAACCCACACCAAGTACAAAAATTATAGCAGTAATAGCACCCAGATCTGTTAAATGCAACTGCTTATGACAAAAAGCTGTTCTCCATTTTTTCTATCCACTTAAGTTCGATTTTTCCGTAAAGCAAAAGATTTCAAAATCCAATAAAAACACACTGCACGAAATCTGACGTAATTTAACTGTCATTTAGCAGCCCAGACTCAGCTCCAATGCACCACAAATTAGATTCCATGCACCCAAAACAGCTGCACCAGTGACCCGTTAGATCTAACGTGAAAAAAAATCAAGGGCCATAACAGATAACCAAAAAAAGGCATTGTGTATGAGCATTAGACGTACTAACAATAGATCTTCGCAGCTCTCTCGCAACCACCAGGTCGCGGGATCCAGTCTCGGCCACACAATTAGTACTAGTGCCAGCAGTAGTACCTAATATGCTCCCCAGCAAAGACTAAAAGTCGAATCCACCTCCCTACTGCAGGCTTTTTATTTTCATCTGTACATGAAAATCTTCAATTTCGATATCGTTAAAAAGATACAAACTTTTAAGCCTGTACATCACCGTAACTCGGCCCTGTAAAAATCCACTACTCCATCTCCGTCATTATTGCCAGCAATCGTATCACCTCCATTGCCAGCTTCACCCCACCACCACCACCATGTTTTTTTTCCTTTTTTAATCCTCTTTTCAACGTGAGGAGGCCTTAAAAAACAACACGAAATAAAGCCTGTAATCTACAGAACAGGCCCATCTCATTCTGTCTTCTACAAGTGTTTAGCCTCTCTCGCCACCGGCTGCGCACATAGACTCGCCACTCCCCCGCCACGTGTCGGTCTCATTGAAAACGAAATAATTAATCGGCCCCCTCCCTTCCCGCCATAATTTTTCCAAAACTGCCGCTGTTTAAGCGCTGTTTGCGTTAAAATCCTGTTTATTAATAGACCTCCGCCCCCAAATTTACCGGTACTTTTTCAAACTCTACAGCTAGCCACAGCTGGAGGGTTTAAAAAACATTATAAAATAAACCCCGTCACCATTTTCTACCACTCCAAAATCTGGTCATTTCATTGCCCATTAACTGGCATGGCACGTGCCGATGTGACGCCTCTTTCCTGAGGCCCAGTGGCGCTAACTCCTCCGCACCTTTTCCCAAAATCTCCTCCTTTTCATCAATCTCAACCGCCGAACCCCTCAGAGCTGCCCTCCATTTATCCCCGCGACCGTATTTGTTTAGTTCCTAAGTACGTCCCCATGTGCTTATAAATCTATTAAATTTAAGTAACGCACCCCCCTTCATCTAGTAGAACATGCCACCCCCTAATATTATAATAGTTATTGCCCGAAAGTGATTTTTAATGTCCTTAGTCACATTCCATTTACACAATCTTATGAACATTTGTGCCATGTTCCCCCCTCTAACAAATGTTTTTGTAATGGGATGACTTGAGGTTGCTCCCAAAGTGGAGGATAGGATATCATAGAATCATGTGTGATGATGACAAAGGGAGGATTGGAAGAAATTATGACATCATAGCCAAAAGGGAAGGAAGGGGGAATCTCAACGGAAGTTGTCAACCACTAAAGCCCCTCCACCTAAATCATAGGCTCATGAGATCCTTGGGTGGGGCCTTGTATTTCTAATTATTCAACCTCCACACTTGAATCCATCCAAGTAGCCTCCAATCACTTTGTTCTTGTCAATGCTTCCCTCAGCACATGGCTTGGGAAATGAGCGTGTGGCCTTCTGGTTGGAGAGCATAGAGCACGAATAAAGACCCTACATGCCTTGCACATTCCTTCATATAATTGACCACTTCCAATCTCATCTTCTTTTCTTACTCATTTGCCTAGGACTTATAAGTTTTTAAAAAATGAATAAGTGTTCATATATTTATTGAATTTTTTTAAAAGTGGGTAGATTAGAATCACATTTTGAGGGTGATATTTTATATATAAATATTAAAAAATCGATCTTAAATGTCTATACAATCGTCGAAGCTAATGAATTTATGGGAGGCAATTAAGCTATGTCACGAACCCAAGTGTTATGTTGCGCAGCACAAGGAGACCAAAGATGCACGCCTTGCAACAACCCCCCCTAGTGCAAGCGAGGGGTTTAAACCCGTGACCTAGGTTCTTATATCAATTGTTGCACAGACGGTTGACGTTGCACCAAAAGATCGACTTGTTAATGCCTGATACAACCATCAGAGTTAATGAATTCACAAGAGGTGATTGAACCATGTCATGAACCTGAGTGTTACGATGTATAGCACAAGGAGACCAAGAGCACATGCCTTGCAACAGAGAGAAATGGCTTGGTGTAGATCAAGACTAGCTACAAAGAAAGAGAGTGGAAGGGGGAGTTGCACATGGTTCGAGAGCAAAGACAATAATTTTAGAATATAAATTAAATCCAAAAAACATGACAAGTTATGGCAACCTACAAGGAGAGGAATAAGAGAAGAGTTGTTCCTTAAAATTGTTATTTTTTCATTTATAAATTGTTATTTTTCATTTATTGTTATTTTTTCATTTATTCTTATTAGACTCTTCTCTTATTCCTCTTCTTACAAGTTGTCTTGTTATTTTTTTTAATTGAATTTATTTTCAAAAATGATTGTCTTTACCATAAAACCATGTGCAACTCCCCCCTACACCCTTTCTCTTTTTAGCTAGTCTTGGTCTACAACAAATCATTTCTCTCATATAGTTCTCTATTGAGTTCTCTATTGTCCTAATGATGAATCATAAAGTGTGATGTGAAATGTTGATGCAAAAACTTCAACACAGTCAAATCCAAAAAGTATAATGAACAACATGATGGATTGTGGAAACTTGATATCATTAATTAAAAAAGTAGTTGGCATGAGTTGTCTACAATTTTTGAAGTAGTGTGTAAACTGCTTTTGGATTTGACTATCTATATTTATCAATCGACATTTAAGATCACGTTCAATGATCCATCATCACGAAGAAACGAGAGATGAATTAAATGTACCAGAAATCATAACCATCACTCTTCTCATCGTAATGCTAAATCAATGAATATGATTCGAAATGTTAATTGAAAAAATATAGACACTACAATCCAAAAACAATCCTAGACATTAAAAAATTATTAAGTTGTAGAATTAAAAAGTGGAAAATCACAATCTAAAAGATTCTTTCATTCATCTATAGAATCTGTAACTTTGAAAATGAATTATCAACCTATAAAAACGCGTTCTTTAATTTTCTTAATTTTTGTTTGGTTGTAAAATTGTGTGGCATGTTACCTCCGAGCCCTGCGGGTTTTTTTCCCTACCAGCATGTTAGCGTGTAATGCGGGATTCGTCGGGATATAAGAATGTGTGGATTCTTATAAATGGAGAGTGAAATCTGTGGACTTTTTCGTTTAAGGAGGTACATTTTCATGTGAAATGTAAGGACTTTTCTCATTTTACGAAGGTACATTTAGAATGGAATGCACACATATTTTGCTAGGATGGTACCCTCGATTATAGTGACTATTTTTATTTTTATTCCTAATATTTTAAATTGGTATTTGAGATGTAATGTTCAATCATCTTATTGTAAAGGGAAATGGGAATTTAATATAATAAAATAGAATGTAAATATATATAATAGTAATAATTTAAATTGAATATTATTATTGTGAGTTCATATGTTTTTGGAGGGTCGTAATGTCAAATTCAGATTTTTTTAATATGATATGAGAGTATAAGTTTAAGTTAATATTTTATTGGCTAAGAGTTAAGGACTAAGGCGTATCCATTCCACCAAAGTTGTAAGTAGGGTACAATCATGGTCTCATCCCTTATGATGTCAAGGGCATTGCACTCAATAAGACTTGATCCTTAGTGGATTCATTCAAAACCATTCAACTTCACCTACAAACTAAAAGTCCTTTGACTAATTGATATTTTTCTAATTAATATTAAATTAGAAATGTAAATGTAAAGAAGATAGGGGTTTTTAGGTTGATAATCAAAGATTTAGTCTAGTTGAGGTAAATTTGATTGTCTATGATCTGAAAAGATATTTGTGCTTCACATGTGCTTTGTTCTAGGTTGTGTCTACACCTCAAAGTCCTTTATGCAATCATGAATTTATCAGCTACCATACAAATCTAACCTTACTAAATGTGTACATCTCTTTAGCTCGCCTAATTCACCTCAATTTTCCCTACCTTTTTCTTTACTCTAAATATTGGCAATATTTAGAAATATGTTTGGAGGGTTGTTGGTATGGCACAAGGGCATGTGTCCTTCTAAGTGAACCTTCATAAAACTTATGTAAAGGATTGAAAACAAGCAACTTCAATCGTGCAAGTGTTGTAAAGTGATGTGATGTCGAACTAGGTTTATTTTAAGTACTACAATTGAAACATTCCTAGCATGCTCTTTTTGTAAATGAGAATGATATTTAATGCTATGTGATGATCAAAATGAGTGCAACTGAATGCCTTTAAATAAAATTACATAGCAATAAATTGCACAAACCTCTATCTAGTTGGCTCATGAAAAGGAAAGGATAGGTGATAAAATTTTGAAAAATCAAGGGTTGAATCCATGGTCGAGGTCAACCTCAAATCCATAAAAAATGACCCAAGACATGGAAATTCTCAAATCAAGTAGATAGTAGAATGTATAGGGATAGATCTATACAAAGATGCAATGAATATGTAATATGAGGGAATATATCAAGATGTGTGTGTGTGTGTAGATAAGGGATGGATAAATGTACAAGAATGTGTGGGAGGGGGGATAAGTAAAGGCTAGGGGAATGGACCTAACTTTGCACAAGACTATGACATATGTCAAAATGTAAATGTATTAAGCAATTCTATCAAAATGGATTCAAAACTAAATGAGAAATTACATGGGTATGTAAATTTGACCATTACATTTTACTCCCATTTTGCATGTGAATCCTTGAATGATCATGTATCTCAAAGTATGTAGCACTCACAAACAAGCATGTAAAAGTAAATATTCAAATATAAAAGGATATGTGAAGGTCCACATAACATAATGGACCTTGAAAAATGTGATCATGTAGGTTCATCATTTGGTTTGTGCTATCCACGGGAACCTACAAAACAAAGAAAAAAATGCTATGAGTAGCTCATGTGATTCGAGTAATAACAATTAAAATATGAATCTCATTGTCACTAATCATAAGAGTGAAAGAAATAGGATTATAAAATTCTTCCTATATGGAAAGTGTTAATAGGATGATAGAGCACATGGGACACTAACATGTCATATGCTAACAATGAGTCTTTGTAGGTACAAGTGTAACTATCTACAAAATTTAGCATGCAATTATAAGTGATAGCATATGCCCCTATAAATTAATTACATTTATATGATATATGAAATTGAAGGAGAGGGGAAATAGTGCATGACTTAAATGTAGGATAAGCATGTAATTTTGTGCATCATGCCAAGTAATAGTGGTAAATGAATGCATTATGTGATAAGAAAGTAAAACATATTGAATGATAATCATACTAAGCACATGGGATAGAGATAATATTAAGGAAAGAATTTCCTCCCCCAACATAGACAATGTAGAGTGGTAGTGTGGCCTCTAATGAATAAAAAACTTGTGTAATCACATAAGACATGCTAGAAAAGGCATATGCACCCACCATGCAATATGAGCACACACTGGTATAAGTAATAGGTTCATACTAGTAATGAAGATCCAATATAGGGCATAACATATAGTCAATAATGGGGGAAGGCTCATTGCCTCCCCAATGTAATAAAGATCACAATACATGACATAACATATCCTCAACAAAGTTGGGAAGGCCCATAGTGTCCCTAGTGTAACTCTTTGAACATGGCTAGGTCATGTGAGTATATAGTGTGATATGTAATGTTTGATGCATGATGCCCCCAATGTGGTAAGGTGTGATCATGAGAGCACATGTCAAAATAATCCTCCACATGGGTGAGATAATATGATATGGAGCAAGGATGTGTAGTGGGAAAGGATAAAAAGTATTATATAACCACCCAAACAGTGGTGTATAATATCATCAATTAGCTCAATAAGTGTCATGTGATGATAAGTGATAGGTATTCATGTAGATAAATAAGTGCAAGTATACATAGGTATGAAATATCATGAGGGAAGGTGTGATAGCCCTAATATGGTAATGGTAACATGGTAATATGGGACTTACATCTTATGCCTTCATTGTTATATCATTCCTTCCCCTTTATAATACTCTAAAATTATGGTATGGAAATATATGCTCAATATGTAAATTAAGAGTGGGATATATCCATGCAAGCTCAATGTATAAGGTTTAAAATTATGGTATGCAAATATAGGATCATTATAAGGAATCAATAAGTAATGGGAAAATGTAAATATCATGGTGAGGTAAATGTCATAGGCATGATAACAAACTTGAGAGATATAGGCAAAGCATAGAAAATATAGAGATATGTGCAAAAAATGAAAAGTAATAAGATAATGTAAGTAAACAAAGTGGTGAAGGAATGAGTACAAAAATAATACAAAAGGTGAAAGTGGGAAAAATAAGAGATCAACCCAAATCAAGAATAAAATATAAAGGCAAAAGTAAACAAATCATATGGATAAAAGATTGTTGAGGGGGGAGAGGCATGTGTATGAAGTAAGGAAATGGAAACCTAAAATGTCTCCAAATGGGGGAGAACAATCATGAAATCAAATATAGAAGGGTAAATGAATATGAAAAGCACAACAAATGAGGTATAATAAAATAGGCTAAAATTCAAGGATACATAAGGTCAATGGAAGTATTAGTGAGTGGGACCCTAACATATGTGACATAAGCAAAAGGACAAAGTAGAAGTGATACAAAGTATATGTAAGGAGTGGTATTATCAACACTACACATGGTCCATCTAACTATGGCGAGCGCGGGCGAGAGAGTTGTGGGCGGGATTGTTGGTAGTTTGAAATCCAGTGATGGAGAGGATGATGGTACCTCTGAAGATGATGATGATGCAACAGGGGTTGCTAGTGGTCTCCAAGCTTTACCTATTGGCTAGGAGCTTGGTTCTTGTGGGATTTTGGGTATTCCTTCTTTTCTCTACGAATCCTTTTGCTTAGGTGGTGTTTGAGGCGGATGGTTGGTTTGTCTTTTAGCCCTCCAAGTCTTTTATGTGCAGTGTGGGTTTCTCTTGTGTAGCCTTCGTTTTGAAGTTCTTGTTGTCTTTGGGGGGAGCGGTTGCTTTTCCTTTTTTTCTCCTATTGGGCTTGTGCATTTTGAGGCTCCCTTTGGGTTGTAGAGACTTTTGGTGCCCTATGTTTGCTGCTCTGGGGATGGTGCTTCTTTGGCCATCTTCAAGTTCTTTTCTCTTGCATTGTGGATGCTAGCACAGTTTTTTTGCTTGGCGGGTTCCTATGGCTAGTGGTGGGGATCTGGTGTTCCTCTTTTTTTTTCCCGTGAATGAGCCTGATGTTGTTGTGGTAGAGGCATTTCATCCTTATGGTGTTGTTGCAGTTGGAGTGGACTTTTAGGCTGTGGTGATCTTTGTTGGGAAATATCAGTCATCTCAGAAAGAAAGATCCAAGAGCAGCAGTGCCTTCGGTAATTTTGATTTCTTTAGATTGCCTCAAAGACACGAACTACTATGCCACAAGGCGAAATCAGACATAGTTCATTTCCCACATTGACCCTTAGAGAAAAGTTAATGCTAATTAAACCAGTTCCAAACAACACCATTAAACAGATTCAATCAAGAAGAACCATTAAACATGAAAGATGGAACAAAAAAATGAACACACATATTTACGTGGGGAAAACCCTTTCGGGTTAAAACCCCACAATTCAAAAGCCGAGATCGCCATTTTATTATTCAACAACAAAATACAGTTACAAATACAATTCAGGCTCTAAGCCTTTATAGAGTTTACATCTTGTTCCATCCAAAGAGAATCTGATAGCATAACCCCTATTCTATTTCCCTCTTCCTCTCTTTCAGCTACCCAACCTCTCAGCCAGTCAACAGCACTGTTGGCAGCATCTTCCTTGCAGAACGTTCTAGGGTTTTATAACATTCATTCTTAACCCTAACCCTAGTTACAATATTCCAATAGGATACGGTTCAGTAAATCTTCCACAGATAAATAGTTACAAAACAATTCAAACTTGCTAAACGATCGTCATTTAATCCGTCGACAGTCAGCAGCCAACCATCACTTTCCAACTATCAATTCTCCTTCATATATCGCTTGCCATGGTGAGGGTCCACCAAGACACGCGTACATCGCTTGTGCAATTTCGGAGAATCAAGATGGGAATCTATAATATTTGCAACAAGCCTCCAGAAAAAGACTTAAATATTTAACTCCCAACATGATGTCATGTCATCACCGCCTACCACTCCTGCACACCCCACAAAAGTCTGTCGAGACCCACCACAAGGGGCGTGGGGTTAGCAAGCATTGTTGGATCAAGCACATTACAACCATAGATCAAGATCGCATTTAACCGATACACTATGGTCCCCATAGCCACCGTGACATCCATGTCACTACTGAAAAACCAATGCCCACTCAGGATCGCTATGCCACTAAAAAATTGAACTTCACAATCTCTATCAGAGGTTATGAAATTCCCAAAACCCATGACATGTCAATAAGCACGAGAGCCCCAATGTTGCTAAGTCAGAAAGTTATGAAAAATCATAACCCCGCAATATAGGTTTCAAAGTTAGGATTTTCAACGATCTTGCGACATACAGGCTGAATAAGGGAAAAACACAACTACTCTAGGAAGTTGATCAAGCAAGTAAATTTGAGTCACATTTCTCATCATTCTCCCACTTGACGAAGAACTTACTGGCTCCTTCCAAAGCTAGAAGTTACTGTATCAGCCATCCATGCAACCAACAAGATCCTCAATCAATGCTTCCATGCTCCAACTAAGACACCTACACTGACATCTAAGATGTCCACCAGGAAACAATTCCTTCCATCCTCCAAAGGAAAGGAACAAGCCATGATGAGTATGCACCAATCTAAGGAACATAAGCACCAAATCCATCTGATAGCAAAGGCTACAACATACTGCCACTACTTAATTGAACTCACAACTTATACAAAAGCATCAGAACATCAACTTCAAAGCCTTCAACATGAACACAACCATGAATTCTTTCTCCAAAAAACATGTTAAAACATCAACTAGAATAACAACCAAAAAATGGACTGCTCCCATCCAACTAATCAATCCACGTGACTGAAAATATCACCCACAGTAAGTGCTAATGCATCCAATCACACATACCTTGAAGGCATCAACATCAACAAACTCATTCCACTTCATAATCAACCCATCATCTACAAAAAATAAGCTCCATGTGTCAACCAGTCGAGGAAGACAAAACACATCTAGGAACCCCCACTACATGGGTAATAAATCTGAAAAGATCAAGGCATACCAAGTCTACCAATAGTATTACATAGAGAGTGTAAACATGTAGTTTCAAGGAACCATCCACAATGATATGCAAAACCTATAATTAAATAACCTATAAGAACAACTCTCACCACAAATCTTCACAACTCTCCCAAGTTCTCCACACCCAACAAAAGAAAAATATTAAGAACCTCCATGTCATCACCCAAGAACATGAGTGAGAACACATGACCACAAGCTAGTGATCATTATAGCTCCGACCAAACCTCAAACCAATGTAATGTGAAACCAAACATCCAGGAAGACAACCAAGACCAAAAAGAGCACCTCTACACATCATGTACCTATAGAAAATCCTCCTACATACATCTCTAAATGCCAACTATGTCAAGTATGATCTCCTTCAAAACCCCAAGAGAAAATCCTTAACAACATCCAACCGTTCAATCACCAAGATAAAACATAACACATATATCATGTAATCAACATGGATGTAAGCCTCTCAAACAAGATCAAACTATTTCATTTCCCATTTCAAGATATGGGCCCAATGCATCTCCTAAACTCAACATCAATGAATGTAATCAAAAAGCATAAGGAGATAACCATGTTATCCATCTCTCACAATGAATCCTTCAGAATCATCTAATAGCACTTCAAGATCCATATCCATGAAAGAAAGCATAAAACACCTGAGAGAAACAATGGGCAATACCTCTCAAGTGATAATCTGCCAAGTAGACCAAGATGTTGGAAATCGTGCCTCAAGCTTATTGACATGAAACTCCTGAAAGGGAAAAGTTGGTGAGACCCTCTGAATGTCTTACCGACTACCAGCTGTGTTCTAAACTTCTGAAGTGCTCAGATCGCCGAGACTTTGATTTTGTCTTGCCGACGGAGTCATCGGCAAGACATGCCTATCGCTGTGAGTTTTCCATCTCATTCCACCTAGACAGACCTCTTGCCGACGAGATGGTTCCTAGTGGTTATCGGGGAGACTCGTGGCGACGAGTGGCATCAGGGAGAGGCATGAACCTTCGGAGTGACTCATTCCAACAGTGTATGTCTCGTCGATGGTCTTACACAAGAATGTCTTCGAGGTGACAAGAAGGCTCGATAAGAGTCTAACTGATGGATGTTTCTCTTGCTGACAAATGTGTATTTGATGTGATGTCTCACCGATAGTAATGGTCCTGCCGATGGATCTCCACGCGATGAACTTCGGTGTAACCTCTTGCCAATGGTGTTGCTCTTGCCAATAGACTGGTCAGAGTAATATGAACTGTCGGGTATGCCTTCGGTGTGATCTCCTGCCGATGACTGTTGGTTTCACCGATAGACATGTGCTTTTGGTGAGAAATCTTGTCGATGGTTTTCTTCTTGCCGACAGGTATGAACATTGGTATGACATAAGGTTCTATAAGACTCTTAGCGATAGCGAAACTCTTGTCGATAGATCAGCACAAGCTAGATTTGTGTTCGATATGATGTCTCGCCGATGGTGGTGGTCTTGCTGATGGTTCTGTGATCGGGCATTTTGGCATCGGGGAGACACGATCTAGTGTCTCACCGACATGTGATACAGTTTGAACGCCTTGACTGAATGTCTATCCTACATGGTTTGTTTTGGACCAATGGGAGAAGTGGAATGTGAACCGTTAGCAGTTGGACTATTGCGACCGTTCCTGTGTGGAAGATGAACAGTTTGTGAGGAAAACGATTATGCTTAGGCAATGGCGGATGACGATGAACAGTGTGAGATAACGAAGTGTTGCTCGATTGAACACGTATTGATTTGAGTGAATTCTTTGTATGTTTTCTGAGAGCTATTATGTACAAGATTGATCAATGAATGTTGCTACTGTAGATTGATATCAAAAGTGAAGTTTGTACTCTGTATGTAATTTTTTTTACTGTAATACAAAGAGGCTTTTCTTGGTGTGGTGGGTTTTTCTTCTGTAAGGGTTTTCCCACGTAAATCTGGTGTCCAATTATGTATGTTCATTTCTTTGTTCTGTTATTCTTTTCAAGTGTATCTTAATTGGACTGTAATTGAAAAATTTAAAGTCACCTCTGCATTCTTTCCTAAGGTTTTGACGTTAGGAGAGTTTGTTTCGCACCTAAGTTTTCCTTACAAGTGGTATTAGAGCCTGGCCAGTTGTGTTATCCTTGTGGGTATGTTGGGTTTTTTGAGTCAATTTTGTTCAGTGGGAGTCTTGTAGAAGTCTGGTAATTCGAATTACAGATTAAGAAGGAAAGCACGTCTGGAAAGATTGAAATTGAGAAATTCAACGGCAACAATTTTGAGTTGTGGAAACTTAAAATGGAAGATCTATTGGTTGATCATGATCTTTGGCTTGTTGTGTCTGGAATGATGCCCACAGGCATGAAGCAAGAGGATTGGGACCTTGCAGATCGAAAATCAAAGGGGTTGATAAGGCTCTGTTTAGCAGACTTTGTTCTTCTAAATGTTCATGAAGAAAAGACTGCATCTTCTTTGTAGAAAAGACTGGGAGCTATTTATCAGGGCAAGTCCTTGGTGAATAAGTTGTTCTTGAGGAAGAAGCTGTAATCTTTGAAAATGCAGGAAGGAGCATCTGTTGCTGATCATTTGAATGCTTTCAACATGCTGATTGCTCAGTTAGCATCTGTGGGTGTGAAGATTGATGAAGAAGATCGTTGTATGTTGTTGTTATGTTCTTTTCCAGATTCTTGGGATCACTTGGTGATGGCTATTGGGAGTACGACATCCACTTTTAAGATGGAAGATATTATTGCTTCTTTGTTATCAGAAGAGATGAGAAGAAAATCTTCTGAGATGGCGAAGGAGGTTCTTGTTGTTAGGGGCAGATTGAAAGCAAAAGGCAAGAAAAAGGATAAGAAGTCTAAATCAAAATCAGAAGGGAGATCAAAGTCTCCTAGTAAGAAGTCCAAGGTGAAGTGTTGGAATTGTGGGCAACTTGGTCATGTCTGAAAGGATTACAAAGAGGAGAAAAAGAAGAAGATTAAGTATTCTTCTGACAATGATTCTTCTAAGAGTGATGTAGACACTTTCATTTCATCCTTGGCAACTCAGGCATCAGATGATGTATGGCTGATTGATTCTGGAGCATCCTTCCACATGACATCTCATAGAGACTGGTTCACTAAGTATGAAAAATATGATGGTGGAAGGGTGTATTTGGCAAGCGATTCATCTTTGGAAATAGTTGGTTCGTGGAAGAGTCAGAATTCAATTCCCTGATGGAAGAGTGAAGGGAATCAATGATGTAATGCATATACCAAGTCTGGCTCGAAATCTACTTTCTGTTAGTAAGCTGAACGATATTGGAGTGCAAGTCACGTTCTCTAGAAATGGATGCAAGATGACTAGAGGCTCAATGGTGCTAGCTAGGGGTGCTTTTATTGGTACCTTGTATAAGCTGGATGCACATGTTGTGCAATGCAATAGTGTCTCTATAAAGTCATAGAAAGCTACTCATGGAGAAAAAGAGGAAAACATTCCTGATAGTGCAAACTCTATGGAAGTTAAACTTCCAACAGAAAAGATTATGCTTTGGCATCACAGGCTTGGCCACATTGGTGAAAAAGGTTTAAAAACCTTGAAAAATAAAAACCTGGTTGAAGGGCTTGATGATTGTAACCTCGAATTTGAGTTTTGTGAACATTGTATATATGGTAAACAACACCGTGTTTCATTTTACTCCAGTCCTCACAAATCTTTTGGTTTACTTGATTACATACATTCTGATGTTTTTGGTCCAATAAATGTCCCTTCTTTGTCTAAATCAAGATATTATGTATTGTTCATTGATGATTATTTAAGAAGGGCATTTGTTTATTTTTGAAAAGTAAATCAGAAGTGTTCAGTCATTTTAAGGAATTTAAAAACCTTGTGGAAAATCAGATTGGAAGAAAAATAAAATGTTTAAGTACTGACAATGGTGGTGAGTTTTGTTCTGATGAGTTCGAAAGGTACTATAAATATCATGGGATTAAAAGACATAAAACTACACCCTACACTCCGCAACAAAATGGAGTTGCTGAAAGGTTCAACAGGACAATGATGGAAAGAGCACGAAGTATGCTAAGCAGTGCTGGCTTGGAGGAGAAGTTATGGGCTGAGGCAGTTGCAACAACATGTTATTTAATAAATTGTTCTCTGAATTCAACTCTTGTTGAGAAAACACCTTTGGAAGCATGTTCTGGAAAGAAGCCATGTCTGAGACACATTCGTGTATTTGGCTATGAGGCATATGCATATGTGTCAAATGAAAAAAGATCTAAATTGGAGAACAAGGATGTTAAATATATTTTTATTGGTTATAGTGCTGGCATAAAAGGATACAAGCTTTGGAATTCTGATACGGAGAAGGTTATGTACAGCATAAGTGTTATTTTTCGTGAGCTAAAGCCTTCTACTTTGGATCTGCAGTTAGAGACAAAATCAAAAGATAAAAAAGATGTAGTTGAAATTCCTCCGACACCAGATAAAGAGGAATTGAAAATTCAAAATGTACCTGAAATTGAGGAGAGCTCAAGTAGCTCTGAGAGTTCTGAAGAAGATCAACCTCAACCTCACTGTGAGGAGGTCAACACGTGAAAGAAAGCAACCTGATAGGTATGGGTTTTCTTTGTTAGATTCTACTTGTGCCTATGCTTTAATTTCTAGCACTGATGAGCCTAGGACTATGAAAGAGGCATTTAGAATGTCTGATTCAAACTCTTGGTTGGAAGCCATGAATGAAGAAATGGAATCATTAGAAAAGAATGATACTTGGAGTTTGGTGCCTTTGCCTGAAGGTAGAAAATTTGTTGGCTACAAATGGGTATTTAAAAAGAAAATAGGTCTGGATGGCAGTGTGGAAAAGTATAAGGCGAGATTGGTTGCGAAGGGGTATTCCCAAGTAGAGGGAATTGATTATGGAGAAATTTTTTCTCCTGTAGCAAAGCTAATGTCTATCAAATTTCTTTTGTCACTTGCAGCAGCGTATGACTTAGAGATTGAACAAATGGATGTGAAGACAACATTTCTTCATGGTGACCTTGAAGAAGAAATTTGCATGTCCCAGCCTGAGCACTTTGTGGAAAAAGGTAAAGAAAAACTAGTTTGCAAGTTGAAAAAATATCTGTATGGATTAAAACAATCTCCTAGAATGTGGTACCAGAAGTTTGACATGTTTGTTTTGTCATTGGGATTTGTAAGATCGAAATCTGATCATTGTGTGTACTACAAAGCTGAAAATGATCGTGTTCTTGTTATTGCTCTCTATGTTGATGATATGTTGTTCATAGGAAATAGTAAGTTAATGATTTCTGACTAAAATATTAGTTGTCTGCAAAGTTCAAAATGAAAGATCTTGGTGCAGCCACGTATATTTTGGGAATGGAAATAACCAGGGACAAGAAGAGTAGAAAATTTTGGCTCAATCGAGTAAAGTATATTAATAATGTTATGGAGAGATTTTGTATGATGATTGCAAGCGCTAGTTGTTCCAGTTTTGCGGGGAACAAAGCTATCTGTTGAAGACCGTCCAAAATCCCCTACTGAGATAAAGGACATGACCGAGTGCCTTATGCTAGTGCAGTTGGCAGTTTAATGTATGCAATGGTCTATAAAAGGCCGGACATTGCCCAAGCGTGGGAGTACTTAGTCATTTTATGGAAAATCCTGGAAGGACACATTGGGATGTTGTGAAAAGAGTGTTTAGATATCTAAAGGGCACTTCATAATATGCTTTGTGTTACCATGGCAATTTGGTTGAATCAGAGAGGACTCTCAGCATTCGAGGCTATGTGGATTCTGATTGGGCAGGGGACATTGACAGCAGAACTATCAGTGGATATATTTTCATGATGAATGGTGGTGCAGTTAGTTGGATGAGTAAGCACAGGTTGTAGTCGCTTTGTTCACTACAGAGGCAGAATACATGGCAGCAACACACGCCTATAAAGAAGCAATCTGGTTAAAAGGTTTGTGTTCTAACATTGGGTTTGATGTAGGGATAATTACAATTTACTGTGACAGTCAGAGTGCTATTTGTTTGGCAAAAAATCCTACTTTCCATGCCAGGATGAAACATATTGATGTACAGTATCATTTTGTATGAGATATGGTGGAGGATGGAAAGGTCTCTTTAGAAAAAATGGATACTCTGGAAAATGTTGCAGATGCATTGACAAAGCCAGTGAGCACAGACAAGTTCAGGTGGTGTGCCAGTTCGATGGGCCTTAGTGCCCATGAATTTTAGTAGTTTTGTTGTGCTCTGGAGGTGTTAATAAGATCTTCGTCAAGTCAGAGATTGTTGGAAAATGTGCCTCAAGCTTACTGACATGAAACTCCTGAAAGGGAAAAGTCGGTGAGACCCTTTGAATGTCTTACCAACTAGCAGTTGTGTTCTAAACTTCTGAAGTGCTCAGATTGTCGAGACTTTGATTTTGTCTTGCCGAAGGGAGTCATCGACAAGACATGCCTATCGCTATGATTTTTCCATCTCATTCCACCTGGATAGACCTCTTGCCGACGGGATGGTTCCTAGTGGTTATCGGGGAGACTCGTGGCGACGAGTGGCATCAGGGAGAGGCATGAACCTTCAGAGTGACTCATTCTGATAGAGTATGTCTCATCGACGGTCTTACACAAGAATGTCTTCGAGTGACATGAAGGTTCAAAAAGAGTCTAACCGATGGATGTTTCTCTCATTGACAGATGTGTATTCGATGTGATGTCTCACTAATAGCGATGGTCTTGCTGATGGATCTCCACGCAATGAACTTCGATGTAACCTCTTGCCGATGGTGTTGCTCTTGCCAATAGACTGGTCAGAGTAATATGAACTGTCAGGTATGCCTTTGGTGTGATCTCTTGCCGATGACTATTGGTCTCGCCGACAAATAGGTGCTTTCGGTGAGAACTCTTGTCGATGGTTTTCTTCTTGCCGATGGGTATGAACATCAGTATGACATAAGGTTCTATAAGAATCTTAGCAATAACAAAACTCTTGCCGATAGATCTGCACAAGCTAGATTTGTGTTCGGTATGGTGTCTCACCGATGGCGGTGGTCTTGCCGATGGTTCTGTGATCGGGTATTTTGGCATTGAGGAGACACGATCTAGTGTCTCATTGACATGCGATACAGTTTGAACGCCTTGACCAAATATCTATCCTACGTGGTTTGTTTTGGACCAATGGGAGAAGTGGAATGTGAACCGTTAGCAGTTGGACTATTGTGACTGTTCCTATGTGGAAGATGAACAGTTTGTGAGGAAAATGATTATGCTCAAGCAATGGCAGATGATGATGAACAGTGTGAGATAATGAAGTGTTGCTCAATTGAACACATATTGATCTGAGTGAATTCTTTGTATGTTTTCTGAGAGCTATTATATACAAGATTGATCAGTGAATGTTGCTACTGTAAATTGACATCAAAAGTGAAGTCTGTACTCTGTATGTAATTTCGTTTACTGTAATACAAAGAGGCTTTTCTTGGTGTGGTGGATTTTTCTCCCGTAAGGGTTTTCCCACGTAAATCTGGTGTCCAATTGTGTATGTTCATTTCTTTGTTCTATTATTCTTTTCAAGTGTATCTTAATTGGACTGTAATTGAAAAATTTAAAGTCACCTCTGCATTCTTCCCTAAGGTTTTGACGTTAGGAGAGTTTGTTCTGCACCTAAGCTTTCCTTACACAAGAGTGGGGAACGAGAATACTCCTTCAAGATATGCAAGCCATCATGACTCCTCCAAGAGCAATCTCCTCATTGGTCTCTATTGAACTCACGTCCAACCAAGGTGAAGGCTTCTTAGACTTTTTGTTGAAATCTTCATCAAGATTAACCATCATAGCACACTTTTTTCATCTTAAGAGAAATATAGTCTCACATTATTCTTCATGTATCCATGAGCACCTGCAAATGATCATCTCATGCTAAACTCCAAATGCATCACTGCACTATCATGAAGTTCTCAAGCATATGACCAATGCACCCAAAACACAAAGAATTACTAGACCACTGTCAAAGATCCAAACATCTGAATCAGGAACTTATCATGACATCATGATCTTACCATCCCCCTTAGGAGATCCCATGCTTCAAGTGAACTAACCATGGTCTCAAGAGCAACGCAACATGCCAAAACTCTAATGCACAAACAAGAGTCTATCATGACATTAAGCAAACAAACTCTAAACCAACATCACTTTTCAAGCACCACCAACACCTCAACCAAAGACTCCAAGAATCCTCCATGGTTCCAAGATGTTGCACATCTTCAAATAGTGTCCATGCAAATGCAAAAGAACCCTTCTGCAGCAACAGGATCTAAGAGCTCCTCCTAGTAACATCGACAACACTAGAGAAGACCATCCATCACCAAGTGATGAATCCATAGTCATTGTTAAAGATCCCACTGAACCGTGACAACCAAGCTCTCAAGCATCATGACCCAACATCTACTAGTCTAAAAATCCTTTAGTTCCACACACCAACATGTCCATCAAGTGGCACCAAGATCTCCAAAACAAGTAGAGATTACCATCACTATCAAAAGCTTACACAAAGCAGTGTATCCAAGCTATCCATGACATTGTGATACAACATGCTACAAGTCCCCATAACTGACTATTCAAGTACTCAACACCATCCACCCTCTCATCTCAAAGCAACCACACCAATGCACAAGTGACCACAAACAAGGCCAGCTAACAAGTCTGCACAGACACTGTATCAACCTCATGGATATAGACAATCCACTTCCGAGTTATGTCACTACATCCAATGGGTAGCTAATCCACTAACCGCATAACTCGAAGATCAATCACATCGAACGTGCAAACCCATCATCACACTAGAAATAAAAACACTAAGATCTCAAAGAGAATAACCATGCATACAACATGACTCAAACACCAGATCAAGTCCAAATCCGATTTACCAATCATGACCACAACTCGAGCACCATAGTTTAGGAACCTAGCAAGCAACACCATAGGAAATGTTGAGTGACTAATCATGTACCAACACTCCCATGTAGAGAAGACATCGCACCTCCTCATACCATGCACAAAGCATGCATGTAGAACTGCAACTATCTCATCCAACAACGCCCCCAAATCCAGGGTCTAGAAAATAGTTTAACAACAGCTCCACAAAACCACAAGTTTTGTCTTGACCGTGTAAAACCTACTTAACCATTATGTTCAAGAACACCCATGCACACCCATATCCACTTGACATCTGGATGACTCGAAAGTCTGAAACATAAACACCATAACAATTAAACCAGAATAAAGGATTATCATGAATATGCATAACCATAGATTCTTTAAACGAAAATCTATAAAACCCTCAAATCCAAAGAACATGGATTTGAGCGATGCAATTAAAACACATCCTTAAAAGGAAACAACAGTTCAGGAACTCTAGGACCATATCAATCCAACTCCAAAACCACCAACATGAACATGCATCTGAGAGAGATACAGGCTATTTCTAAAGCTTCCAAGCCATCCAATGATCAACTCCATAGCCTACATGCAATCAGGGTAACATAAAGTTATGCCTTCCAATACCAAGACAAAACACCCAACATAAGCACATTTCTCCATAGCTAAGAAATAACCCAAGCTTCTCCATATCATCAAGGAGCCCCTCACACATACACCCAATATGAAAGATTTGTTGCAACACAACCATAGAGAAATAACATTCCACCCTATGCATCAGGATTATACCACTACCAACTCACGAGCTTCAGGTCACATCATTTCAATATGAACAACTCAAGTTTCTCCATCTTCCATATTGTGTGTTTTCTCTTGGAACTCAAACAAAAGAGCAAGAATTTCTACTCGCTAAAGGATCAAAACATCAGTCGATTCCTTCAGATTTCCTCAAGCCTGCCACACTAAGAAATCTTCACAGAAGGAATACCCAGAACCAAAAACGCCAGGGATCCATACATGCATCAACATGCAAGTACATGCAAGCCACATGTGAGTCCATGCAAGTACATGTAACTCACAGACCTGCACATGGAAGCAAAGAGAAAATCCAAGAAGAAGGCTCTGATACCACTTGTTGGGAAATATCAATCATCTCAGAAAGAAACATCCAAGAACAACAATGCCTTTGGTAATTTTAATTTCTTCAGATTACCTCAAAGACACGAACTACTATGCCACAAGGCAGAATTAGACATAGTTCATTTCCCACATTGACCCTTAGATAAAAGTTAATGCTAATTAAACCAGTTCCAAACACCACTATGGATATAAAATCCCTCTAGCTCCCTTCAGGTTGATAATATTATTTTGCTTGACCTCAACCCGTGGCTTATATGCTTATACATCTCTGCCCCCTTTTTGAAGAGTTTTTCCCATTATCACCACATGTCCACTGCGCGCTTCTCGCAAATATTTTCTCCCTTACTTCTCTCTCTAGCCTCGCCATGCTTCCATGTGTCAGCAGTGCGGGCCTTGAACACTTGATTCCTTTCGTTTCTCTACCAAGCTCTGCCTGCGTGCCACATAGCATCATTCCACGTGCACTTTTTGGTGGACCCCATAGTCAACACTGGTAGCGAAGACTTCTCCACGTGTCTTCTCTGCGAGGGTTTTCATCACAAGAAAGGAAGAATGAACAATAGGCCCTGACCTATCACCACATATCCTAACTGACTTTGTGGGTGAGCAACACATGTCTGCATGGTAATTTGTTGCTTCTGCACTGGGACCGCTGCCATCATTTGCAGGGGATGCATTTGGCTCGAAGGCGACTGCATTCCATGACTCAAAATATTTTCTATTGCAACGGCCTTGGGAAATCATTGTTATAGACATCATTGCTCATGTTGAAGGAATCTTTTTTGTTACTAGCTTTTAGGCGGTGGGATGTTGCTTTATAAATACTGCTTCTTTCCAAAAATGAGTTCGGAACATACAAAAAAATTGTGAAAAGACACCAGGCCTTTTGTATTGTTTTTTATTATTGCATTAGGACTCACATACTGTGCCATTATTGTTCGGCCTTTATGTTTCTTAGCTATTTGACAAAACATTATACTGTGCCATTATTGTATTGAGTAGTTTATTTGCAAAACTTCTATAATTTCAATATAAGTTTGTTGATTTAGACCATGTCTTGGACTCTTCTTTGCAGTAAATGTGTATGGGAGTTATTTTATGTTATTGAATAGATTATTCAATTTTTCATCTATGATTTATGTTATTTCAAGACATGCATATTGTTGAACAAGCCCTTAAATCCCATCTGAAAGGGAGATTTACTGTGCCCACACCCACATTTTGGCACATCACCTTAGGTTAGATCTTTATTTTTTATATCTACTTTTGTTTCCCATTCCAAACCCCCCAACTACAGAAGGAGTCAGCTTCTTTAAAACCTAGAGGTCACTCAATTTAGCGCATTTGGTCCCCCCATTAACTGAGTTTCCCATAAGGTTGTTGCTTGTTAATTTTAGGCGTCAATAGTTTCTTTTTCTAGCATGCTTGGTGGGATTGTCTTAAATGTACCTAAATTCAAAGTGGGTGTATGAGCCATCAGCCTATTACTAGATCCCAAACAACAAATAACCCTGGCTTGCTAGTGCCACGACTACTAATAGTATGAACTAGAACCCATCCGAGGAACATTTTGATCCCTCCACCAGCCATGTTGCCGATTACTAAGAAAAATTATGTGGCATGGGATGTTGGAAGCCCCCTTATAGCACTAGTAGAACCCACCATTTGGGCCCCTATCCCGGCCTCTACTTTAAAAGTTGTACCAAGATTCACCAGGGAAGGCTCAAAAACACCATATGAACACCTCCAAGATGTGGCAGACGTGTATTTGGTTCATGGTGTTACCGACTAGAATGTCGCGCTAAGGTTGCTCGCAACCTTCTTCAAAGGTAGAATGCTAGATTGGTATCGCACTTTGGGAGCCAATACCATCAGTACATGGGATCAGCTCAGAGACCCTTTCTACGAGAGATTTTCAAATAATGGAGATTGGTATTCGCTATACCATTAGCTGGTGACCATAAAGCAAGCCCCATATGAAGCCATGACTGACTTCAATGCTCAGTTCTACACAACTTGGTAGAGGATCCAGGCTACTATCTGCCTGTCAGCTGAATTAGCATTCATGTTCTACTTAAAATCCATCAATGCCAACATCTCGATAATGATCCAATCCCTTGGCAGAACCACTCTATCGGATGCATACAACATTGCTATTAAAGTAAAGAATAACCCAATCGATGTCGAAAAGCGGCCACCTCAGCCTGCTATGCCTATATTTCTAGAGATATTGGCTCTTGCCCATAAAATAGCATCTACCAGTGCACCCGCTCCTCCCCAATCCATGTACACATATCTTGGCACACCATAGAACATTGCTTCCATGTCTGGCTCTTCAAAATATGAAATGAGTGATGTCAAGGAGATGTTGTGGACCATCTCAAATGAAATAACTACCATCAAGTGAAACCAATCAGCACCTTTGAAGCCAGCCTACCAAAATTATCAAGGTGAAAGATCTTCCTACCAACAAAATCAGTTCTAACGAGGCCCGCGCACAAATCCGTAGACTCAAACAACTAATCAGATGGTTCTAGTCCCTACTCCACTACAGAATTCTCACCCATGTTCGAGTAGAGAGCTGACAGTAGAGCAAAACAATCTCACTGATGAAATCAATCCTTGGTGCTTCCCTTGCGGCGACACACATATGCCTCAAAATTGCCCGCACGACAACCTACAACAAAAGGTGGTGGAACAATGCAGTCAAGGTGCAACATTAGACCTTGGAGGTTATGTATATGCCTCTCCCTAGATGGAAAACACGATACTCACTGTGCAAATGCAAGGGATGTCCCAGGAGCAAGAAACAGATACAACTCCCAACCACACACTCTTTTCATGGATGGAAGAAGAAGAGGTAGTGTTTGCAAACGATGCATCCACATCAAAAGCCCCACAAGTGAAGTCTGAATACAACACTCACTCTAAGAGGAGATTCATGGGAAAACTAGTCATCTCACAACCCAAAGGTGTCTCCGACCAAACTCCTAGTACCTCCGCAATTACACCCCAATTTCAGTCGTGAAGGAAAATTGTTATAACAAGGGCTAAGGAACAAAAGCCTTTAAATCCACCACCATTCAATGTGGTGGAACAATTGAAAAAATCCTTTGCTAATGTGTCCCTTTGGGATATCTAAGTTATTCTAGAGAAAAAATCATTGTTGCAAAAGGCCCTACTTGAAGATGTAAGCATCGAGCCAATAGAGCAATCACTCAAGGGAAGGGCCATTGATCCATCACCTACTACTAAATTCCTCACAAATAGTGCAGAGGAAGCCTCCACCGAGCTTAAAGGTAAACCGAAACTGAAACCCTTTTTCCTAACCCTTATTTTGGGTAAGAAATTGTTGCACAATTCTATGATTGACTCTTGTGCTAGTACCACAGTCATGCCCAAATAAATAGTTGAAGCCTTAGGACTTAGCTATGAACCTTTAAAAAGAGGGGTTATGCAGCTTGATGGAAACAAGGTTGAAACCATAGGTGTCATTAAGGACCTCCCCTTGACTTTATTCTCTTGCTCGAGTATCATAGTTCCACAAGATACCATGATTCTAGATGTTCCCCCCCATGTTCAGTCTCTACTTATCTCAAGAATTCACTTCCAAGATAGGTGGATATCTTTCTTTGGATTGGTCACACTTGATCCTTAGGACCAAACATGGAGCTAAAATGAAGATAGTGTCTGAACCATTACATTCGAAACATGTGGCTAATGAAGCTATGATCAACTTTGAGGTCACTCATACCTCTATCACCAAAGAGGAAAGGTATTGTACTAAGCTACTAGAGGATGAAAAAGTGACCAAAGATCATACTGATCAAGAAGAGGTCCTCTTGAGCGAATATATAGACACTGATCCTTTTGAAAACTAACATGCTACCAGGTTGGGTACCTATGTCATCTATGATGAAGATCAAGTGATTCTGAAGGTCATAAAGGAATATGAGAGTTGTCAAGCCTCAAAGCTATGGACGTTGCATTTTGATGGAGCCAGATACAAAGTTGGTGCAGGAGCCGGGATATGTTTGACATCCCCATCCAATGAAAAGACACTCAGGTCTTTTCGCTTCCAGTTTGCCTATTCAAATAACAAAGTTGAATAAGAAGGCCTAGTGCAAGGTTTAAGTCTTGCGGAATGGATGGGTGTTAAGCAAATAATGGTGTTCAAAGACTCTAAGCTAGTGGTCAATCAATTCTGGAAGCTCTCTACTGCCAAGAATGTCCACATGAGATCCTATAGACATAGAGTTTGGGACCTGATTGAAAGTTTTGAAGCCTTAAATATCCAGATAGTGCCTAGAGAGAAAAATGTAGATGTGGATTGCATGGCAATAATTGGATCTCAATTTGACCCTATTCCCAACCTAATCCATAACTTGCACTCTGTGTGAGTGATCGTCTGATTGGTAATACCAGACAATGATCAAAGCTGGAAAGTGTTCAAAAGTGATGAACACATTGCCTCATTCATACAACAGTTGGGAGAGTTCATTGAGCAACTCCAACCAAAGATTGTTGAGGCCTATGAAGGAAAAATTATTTAGCTAAGGTCCAACAAGCTTCCAAAAGGATTGGTCATTCTCAAAAACCTATTCGATTGTGATGATGTGAGGAATGACAAGAGGAAGTTTGTAGCAGAAAAAAGCAACTATGTAGACCTTCAAGTCAGAGATGGAAGGAAGCTCAAAGTCAGCAAGGATGTCCCGCATCATGATAAAGAAAGACTCATCCATTTCTATGAGAAATATGAAGGAGTAGTGGCTTGGTCATATGATGACCTCAAGGGATACAATCCCAAAATCATCCAACATACTATAGAACTAACGAAAGGTGCAAAACTATTCTTCCAAAAGAAAAGGTCGGTTAATCCAAAGATTGAGGCATTGATGGCACAAGAGCTGACAAAGCTAATTCAATCCCATATCGTCTTCTCAATCAAGCACAGTACATGGGTATCCAACCTAGTTCCAGTCTAAAAGAAGAATAGAGACATCTGCCTCTGTGTTGATTTCTGAGACTTGAATAGAGCATCCTTGAAGGACCACTACCCCTTGCATTCCATGGAGTCTATCTTACAAAATGTGGCAGGTTCGAAGATGTTTTCTCTGCTAGCCAGCTTCTCCAGTTACAACTAGATCTAGGTAAAAGAGGAGGACCAATACAAGACAACGTTCACTACCAAGTGGGGAATGTTTGCCTATGTGAAAATTCCCTTTGATCTCTCGATTGCGGGAGCCACCTTCCAATGAGCAATGGATATTGCTTTTAGGGAATTGATCAATAAGATCATCTTATCTACTTGGATGGTCTTACGGTATTCTCTAAGAGTAAGGATGATCATTTTGATCATCTTGAAATGGTTTTTAAAAAATGCTAGAAGTTTGAGGTATCCCTGAACCCGAAAAAATGTGTTTTCGAAGTGCCACAAGGAAACCTATTAGGACATGTAGTGTCCAAAGAAGGAATTGCAATTGATCTAGAGTGAGTGAAGGCAATCAAGGAGCTCCCCCTACCAATCAATAAGAAGGGAATTCAATCCTTTTTGGGAAAGGTAAATTTTGTGAGAAAATTCATTTATGATTTTGCAAGAATAATTAGACCTATCACCCTAATGCTCAAAAAGGATTAGTTGTTCAAATGGAAAAAATAATCTAGAGAAGCCTTTGAAAAAGTTAAGGATGCTATTTCTTCAGCTTCTATGCTGGTGAATCCAAACTTATCAAAGGACTTCATAATGTATGTATTCAATATCAAATCTAGCATTGCTACTGTTCTGACCCAAAAAGATGATGAAGGAAATGGAGAACATCCAATAGCATTTCACTCCCAGACCTTAAAGGATTATGAGATGAACTACAACTTCATCGAAAGCCAAGCATTTGTCATTGTTAAGGGACTCAAGAAGTTCCAACACCTCATATCTTGCAACAAGGTGATGGTATATGTTGTGCATTATAGTGTGCATGAGTACATCATGGAAGGAGAAATCATCAAAAAAATGGCCAATTGGATTACTAAGATCGTCGAATATGATATTGAGGTCAAACCCACAAAGACCATCCGAGGAAGAGGATTGTGCAAGTATTTGGCACATGACGAAGAAATGGTAGCTGAAGAGGGGAAACCCGAGCTTGTTCTAATAAATGAGTCCGAGTCTAAAGGTTGTTGGCTAGCAGACAGAGAAAGATTCATGCATACTGAAAAATATCCTTCGATCCTTCCTTCTTAGAAGAGAAGATTCTATAAATTGAAAAACAATAGATATACACTCATTGAAGGGATCCTTTTCAAAAGGAACTTCAATGGAATTCTACTATGGTGCATCACCACAGAACAGGAAAAGAGAATTCTTCACACTTTCCACAGTAGTCCCGCGAGAAAAAATTTCTCTGCAATGACCACCGCTATCAAAATTATGTGTGTCGGCTATTTCTGGCCTACATTATTCAATGAATCACACTCCTTGGTTAAGGTATGCAAGGAATTCCAATTCTTCGTGGGAAGGAGGAAAAACTCTGCAATGCCTCTCAACTCGATAGTGGTTGATGAACCCTTTGCACAATGGGGCCTTGATTTTATTGAGATGATTAATCCCGCTTCCAGTGTAGGACACAAATGGATCCTCGCAGCTATGGACTACTTTACCAGATGGACCGAGGCCATGCCCCTAAGGAATGCAATGGAATTGGAGATTGTGAATTTTCTCGAGGAATTGGTAACAAGGTTTGGCCCACCAAAGACCATAATCTTCGACAATTCTAAGGCTTTCCTGGGCTCAAAGGTATGTCAATTTGTGCTCAATCATGGCATATTCTTAAAAACATCTTCAAATTACTACCCGCAGGTGAATGGCCTGGCCGAGTTGACTAATAAAAATTTAGTTTGACTCATTAAAAGAATCAGATCATAACATCAAAGAGAGTGGCATAAGAATCTTCGGGTAGCGCTCTGGGTAGACCAAATAACACCTAAGAAAGTTCTCAAGACTTCATCATACAAATTGGTGTACGAGAATGAAGCGCTATTGCCCATCTCCATGGAGATTCCTGCACTATAGTTGCTCAAGTCTTTGGAGGTGGAACAAAACGGAGCCATGGAGGTCCGGTTGGCTGAGTTGTTGGAGATATAGGAAAAAAGAGAAAAGGCCCTAACAACCATGAATAACTACCAAAAGGTGGTTAAAAGGTGGTTTGATAAGAAAACCTCAGACCGAGGTCTTAAATATGGAGACCTAGTTCTAAAGTTCAATGAGAGGACCAAAAAGCTTGGACAACACAAAAAAATTGATAGTCTGTGGGAATTCCCTTTTAGAATAATTCAATGCAAGCAACATAACACATTTGAATTAGAAAATATGGAGAAAGAAGCATTGGGGATTCCAGTTAACGGAATCCACCTCAAATTGTTCAATTAAGCTTTATTAATTGTTATGCATGTGTAAATATGTTATTATTGTAAATTTTCCTTTGTTTTCTTTTGTTTGGTTGGTATTTCCAAAGCAACCCATTAAGCAAAGAAACAAACCCATATGCAAAAATTGAAAAGAAACCCATAATGCAAGAAGCAGAAAACAAAAGAGACAAAAATTTAATAAAAGTTGTATATTCATTAGATGGTATTATATACTTCGACATTACACTTCCAAAATGGCTCTAGGGCCATACTTTAAAGTATATCTATATATACTATGTAGTTTTTCAAGTATATGCATTAAAATCCTTTTCTAGGCATATATACAAAAAGCAGATGAAAAGTGTTGATTCTTAAATAGGGGAAAGAGTTCATTCTTCAGCAGGAGCGTCATTAGTAGCAACATTAGGAATAACATCATCATCAACTTATAGAGCAACAACAAGAGCATTAACGATAATAAGAGTGTCAACAACAACAATGGCAAGTGGTGGAGGGAACACTAGGTTCCTGAAGTCAGTGTACCAATCAACGTCATAAAATAGCACCACGTTGTAGCAACATAGTAGGAAATGGCAAGCACGGGTGACCCTCTTGCGGTGCTCTCTAATTAACAAAATGTGGAACGCGCTCAAAAATGGTACCCACGACACCACTGCATCTTCTTCGATGTGTCTACGGAGGTCGCTCACCGTGGGAAGACCGAGGCCATAGACTGTGTTTATCACAATCTCACCAAGGCCACTGAGGTAGCACTTCAAAAATATCTCCATTTCCAAGCATAGAATCATGTGCTTAGGGAACTGTATATCAAGCAAGGACACAACAAGATGAGAGAAAATGTTGGTATTGACCCTATACTTGTCTTCGTACTCTATACAGTCCCTACCCAGTACCCACTTCATTGCTATGATAGCCAATGATTGCTTGTTCTTTGTCATTCACTTCAAACGTCTGTTAGAAACTTCACCTAAAGAAGCTATCTAAGACTTATTGCTAGTGAGCCTAATTGGAGTATTCATGACACCTAATTCTACCCAACTACCCAAATGCTAATTCGTCCCAATCACTAAGTATAATTTTTTCATTGCCTTTGTGTCTATTTATAGAAATAGCCAAGATATCTGAGTACCATAAGCATGATGGTAATCGAGTATTAACTCAAAAATCCCACCAAGAGCCAACTCAAATTTCCCACCTAGTTGCATGTGCTATGTATGAATTGTTGCCTAAGAAGTCAGGAAGAAGTAATTAAGTAGCCAAAATCAGTGGCAGTCCCAGATGGTAGTCTGCACGACCAAGTGTTGATGTGTCACGTCACCAACATTTTCCAAGTTCCAAGGAGGAATTTAAATCTTTTCGAGTACTCATTGCATCTTTGGATTAATCATTCCTTTTTGGATATTAATTGCAAAGCATGTGGAAGTTTTTATACGCCTTCAATCACCGGCTAAATTTCCCAAGAAATCACATTGTAGGACATGATGACTAATTATCATTATGAATTCTTGTCTTTTCAAAAGGGAAAGAAATTCATTTTGCATGAGCAAAGGAGCTAGTGGTACATGTTGAATTTAATGTAGAAAGGCAACCGTGGTCTACGAATCCAAGTAAGAAAAAGCTAAGTGTTGTATGTGAAAGAATAACATTGTGAAAAGCTTCCTGAGTATGCTATTCAATGTAAAGAGTTTTTGAGTGTAGAATTATTGAAGAACACAAGTGAATTGTAGTAGGTTTGAGCATCGTAGAAATCCACAACACCCTGAAATGGCCCAAAATCCTCAGATGGAAGCATAAGGAGAGGCAACCCAAAGCTTGTTTGATGCCATACATGCGGTACCCATAGCCAATATTTTTAGTGATACCCCTTACACTTCGCCAGGGATACCATAGAAGTCAAAGTGGATTTGCACAGGGGCCGCAGAAAAGAAGAAAACTCATAGGGACCAGAACTAGATAATGGAAGAATGGGATAACATTTGTGATCCCACCCTCAAAACTAACTCTAAGAGTCTTAGGGAAGCAACTTGCGAAAGAATGAAAGTGGCCACTAACGAACATAAATTGGCGTACAAGCCATGGTTCTACGGTCTCTCACAATATATGTTCCCTTTTGTGCATTATTTCTTGGAGGTAGTTCATGAGAGAATTTGGAATTTCAACCAAGATACTGACGCCATTGAAGGTTAGGAGTTGAGAGTTATAATCAATGAGTACACTATCAGGGACATGTTGTGCATCCCAAAAATGGGCTCTAGAGCAGAAAGGATGGAGTCGTTTAGTCCAGAAAAAGGGGATGATTCCTAGAGAACCAGAGATCTTGCTTTGGATTTTTATAACAAAGAAACTCGAAGGTCTTAGGAAGATTTGGAAAATCCGCCAAAAATTTCATTCACACACAAAGCTTTTAACACAGACTTGCAGGAGGCCTTCTTTATGATGACTTTTGTTTGTGGAATGGACAAGGAAAAGTTCATTGAAGCATTTCAGTTGGGTCTGGATTTTCAGCTAAGAAAACAACATTTCTTATTCTGGTATGACTCTGTGGAAGTCATTTTCCACGAAATGATGAGCCAAATGAAGGAATACAAAACACAACATAAGTTCAGGTTTCCTTCTCTCCTTGCTCATATGTTTTTACACTAGAACCCTGACTTCTTTAAAAAACATATGAGGTTAGATATTTTTTATGAGAAGGGAGCCAGAAGGCCAGTTTCTATATGGACTCCCCTCCTTGCTACAATGTATGACTATTATGTGTTCTCAGATTGCTTTTTGACTCCAATTCTGCAAGACTTTAGTAAAGATGGCAATCTTTATCGACTTTATGTTGACCAAACAGGGTGGATGTAGAGTTTCACTCCTAGATACGACTAGTTTCTTGGAGAGGATTTCACATGCATTAGGATGTGTGTCTTTATCGAGGAGCCATTCCGACTCCCGACATGCATCATAGATCGGTTGTTGGCCCTTGAGATGTTCCAACAAGTATCAGTTATTGATAATAACTTTTACGAAGGGAAGAACAAGAAAGGTTTTTTCTTCTGCCCTTTGACTTTCAAAACGGTGGTAATGGTAAGGAAGCAGACACATAGGCTGCTAGAAGTGAAGCTGGATCATCTAGGGCTAGTATTGATTTGCGAAAAATGGCAATATAACCTTGACAATGAATTAGCAAACATAAATGTTCAGGTAACTCATAGCCCTCAGCCTTACTGGAAAAGCGGCATAATCCCCTATCAGAATAGGATGATCTATTTGTAGACATGGTTCACATTCCTACAGAGGATAGGAGGACAACATGACTCAATTTCTATTTCCCTTCAGCGAAGTTTAATGATTTGCGCCAAATGAGGGCCACCCTTCACAATGAATTAGTCAAGAAGTGACAGTGGAGTGAGGAAAATATTAGAGATTTCTAGATTTATCATCAGGAAACTTAATGCCTTGATGCCCTATTCCAAGAGGTAGACAAGGATGAAAGATTTGATACTCTGTGGAATAGAGTGCATGATGATATTGATGTGAGTGATGATGAGGATATAGACCCAGGGGAGGCTAAGAAATATATAGCACAAGGAAAGGAGGTAAAACAGGCCCAAGAGTAGAAGAAAGAAAAAATGACAATGCAACTTAACAAAACTTCTTCAAGGGTGTGGGTGAATATATCGTGTTCAGGAGCCTCACAAACATGCACATGGGCTGAAAAAAGAGCAAGAGTAACCTAGAAAAATTTAGAGGTCATAGAGGTGGACAATTCCCCACCCGATAAAAGGCAGTGCACAGATGCAACTTCTAGAGAGGGTTCGCAGGAACCTACAATAAGCCAAGGATCAAAGTCCTTTGCTGCTCAAGTATATTTCTCTCCCCCTCTTCTTGATTCAAAATATTTGGTTTCTCCTGCTATCTCTTCATGGCGCATCACTTCAAGTGTCGACCTTTCTTTTTCTACTTCTACTACAATGGTCGCAGGAGGTTTCTCCTAATTCTCCCAAGCTAGGCAATTCACTTTTACTCCCCCCAGGTTACTCCATCTTTCGTTGGAGCACAGTCCAAATTTTCTATTGCCACCCCTTTTTCTACAGTCACGTCGGCTCCAACCTAACTTTCCCAACAAATGGAATATGTTGTACCTCCACTACTTCCACCTCTTCCCATGAGTCCTTCCTCCACTTCACAGACTAGGCCTTGGTATAACATTCCCCCATTCTCCCCATTAACGATCTCTCTTTTGAAGAAGAAATCAGCTAGAACCAGTACTCTCTCATTCCCTTTTTCTCTTCCTCCTAGTGCACCCTTCACAGGCGAGCTGATTAGATCACTAGCAAAATTTATGTCGGAGGGCGATAAAACAAGAGTAGCACGAGCTCTCAGGCTCCAAAAGCAAAGGGAAAATGATGCTAAAAATTTGATAGAGCCACAGGTGTAGACCCTCTTCAATGAGGATCAACAGTCATTGTATTTTGTAACCATGCATCCGAATGTCATCAAACCACAAGGGGAGATCTGACCTGAAGATTACACCATCCATGCTATGGGACTCAATCTGCATGTGACCTGATCACAAGATAAAGTTGAGTTGATGGAGAAAACCCAGTGCGTGGTGACTACCAACTTTCTCAAGTTTGGTTGGAAACTAAACAAGAAGGAAGATGAGCTAAAAAATGTCGAGAGGATAGAGGTCCTACTAAAGAAGGACAAGGTGAGGGACGCCGAATTTTCACTCTTGTCTTAGCAAGAGCAGGTGGAACAAGCTAGAATCCAAGGGGAACTTGCAAAGTTCCAATCCCAAGATCCCAACCTGGTCACTAAACTACAACAAAAAAACTAGGAATTACAAGACCAGTTGGAATGGATAGAGGGAGAAGTGCAACAAAAGACTGAAGAGCTACGACAACAGCAAACTCAATTGGAGCAAGAAATGTAGCAAAAGGACACGGACTTCCAGAGCCAACAAGCTCAATTAGAGAAGGAAATCCAGGAGGTAAAGCTTTCCCTGGAAAGAGAATCTACAACCAGAGGCTAGGTAAGAACAACTCTCTATTGCAGATGAGAGGATTGCAAAGCTAACATAGGGTATTAGGTCGAGGGAATCAAAAATTGGTCTTTTGAAGAATCCTCCCCAACCCCTTGCTACCCAGTCAGACCTCTTCTTAGTGGCCCAACAACTATATATTTCATATTGGTAAAAGGTCAAGGTAGAAGTGATGAGTTTTAGTAGGGAGGTTCGCGAAACGATTGAACAGTTCCCACAATTCATTGTGGAGAGGGTGCCCGAAGCGGAAAATTTTCTAGATAAGTTGTACGTGGTGGAAAATGAGGATTTGATGAATGCAGGGATTGAGGACCGAAGGTCAGCTACCAAGACAACAAAATAATTCATTCATTTCCATGCAACCATCCTCCATGCTAGTGATTGCTCGTCAACATTGTGTCAAACTATGAACAACATACGAGTGAAATTCTCCCAACTGACTAAGATGGACCTGCCCTCCCCATTTCTCTCTGATGATTCGGTGGCCACAATGGAGAAGATTGCAATAAATATTGAGGAGAAGCAGTAGGACATATCCGCTTTTTAGAGCTTCAGTCAACCCCTATTGCTAAGGATATTGAGGGCATCACTCATCAAATAGCACGACTGCTCTTTCAATTCAAGTCCAGGACTGGGATATCCATGAAGCTACCATTCAAAGAAGTAATCGATTTGCACGAAGTGCAAGAGAATCTATGGGCCATATTGACGCCATCGAGGTTGATTGGCTTCCTTTGTAGACCGCCCTCTCAAAACTCTGACTCCATTTCCCAATGGATAAGGATCTGGTCTTCGAACCAGAAATTTTTGGGTTCCCCATTCCGTAGGAAAAATGCCCTGGGTATTCACCAAAAGCTATGGATATAAAATCCCTCTAGCTCCTTTCGGGTTGTTAATATTATTTTGCTTGAACTTGGCCTGTGCCTTATATGCTTATACATCTTTTCCCCCTTTTTGAAGAGCTTCACCCACTATCGCCACGTGTCCGTTGCGTGCTTCTTGCAAATAATTTCTCCCTTGCTTCTCTCTTGAGCCCCGCCATGCTTCCACGTGTCAGTAGTGTGGGCCTTGAATGCTTGCTTCCCTTCGCTTCTCTACCGAGCTTTGCCTATGTGCCACATAGCATCATTCCATGGGCACTTTTTGGAAGACCCCACAGTCAATACTGGTAGCGAAGACTTCTCCACGTGTCTTCTTTGTGGTGGTTTTCATCACAAGAAAGGAAGAATGAACAATAGGTCTTGACCTATTGCCACATATCCTAATCGACTTTGTGGGTGAGCGACACATTTCTGCAGGGAATTTGTTGCTTCTGCATTAGGACCACTGCCATCATTTGTAGGGGATGCATCTGAATCGAAGGTGACTGCATTCCATGACTCAGAATATTTTATGTTGCAACGACCTTGGGAAATCATTGCTATAGACATCATTGCTCGTACTAAAGGAATCTTTTATGTTATTGGATTTTAGGCGGTGGGATGTTGCTTTATAAATATTGCTTCTTCTTTCCAAAAATGAGTTTGAAACATACAAAAAAATTATGAAAAGACACCAGGCCTTTGGTATTGTTTTTTATTATTGCATTAAGACTCATAGACTGTGCCATTATTATTTGGACTTTCTATTTCTTAGCTATTTGACAAAACATTATATTGTGTCATTATTGTACTGAGTAGTTTATTTGTAGAACTTCTATAATTTCAATATAAGTTTCTTAATTTAGACCATGTCTTAGAATCTTATTTGCAGTAAATGTGTATGGGAGTTATTTTATGTTATTGAATAGATTATTCAAGTTTTCATCTATGATTCTTGTTATTCTGAGACATGCAGATTATTGAACATGCCCTTAAATCCCATCTAAAATGGAGATTTATCATGCCCACACTTACATTTCGGCTCATCACCTTAGGTTAGATCTTTATTTTTTATATTTGCTTTTGTTTCCCATTCCAAACCCCCTAACTACAGAAGGAGCCAGCTTCTTTAAAAAACCAAGAGGTCACTCCGTTTAGCGCAATTGGTCCCCCCATTAACTATGTTTCCCATAAGGTTGATGCTTGTCAATTTTAAGTGTCAACAAACACTATTAAACAAATTCAATCAAGCAAAACCATTAAACATGAAAGATGGAACAAAAAACATGAACACACAGATTTACGTGGGGAAAACCCTTTCAGGTGAAAAACCCCACAGTCCAAAATCCCAGATCGCCATTGTATTATTCAGCAACAAAATATAGTTACAAATACAATTCAGGCTCTAAGCCTTTACAAAGTTTACATCTTGTTCCATCCAGAGAGAATCTAGCAGCATAACCCCTATTATATTTCCCTCTTCCTCTCTTTCGGCTACCTAGCCTCTCAGCCAGTCAACAACACTATTTGTAGCATCTTCCTTGTAGAATGTTCTAGGGTTTTATAACATTCATATTTAACCCTAACCCTAGTTACAACATTCTAATAGGAAACGGTTCAGTTCAATCTTCCACAAATAAACAGTTATAAAATAGTTCAAACCTATTGAATCGATCATCATTTAATCCGCCAGTAATCAGCAACCAACCATTGCTTTCCAACTGTCAATTCTCCTTCATATACCGCTTGTTGTGGTGAGGGTCCACCAAGACACGTGTATATCACTTGTGCAATTCTAGAGAATCAAGATGGGAATCTACAATATTCACAACAAGTCTCCCGAAAAAGACTTAAATATTTAACTCCCAACATGGCATCATGCCATCACCACTTTTCACTCCCGCACACCCTGCAAAAGTCTGTTAAGATCCACCACAAGGGGCATGGGGTTAGCGGGCACCGTTGGATCAAGCACATCACAATAGTAGATCAAGATCACCTTTAACCAATACACAGTGGTCCCCACAACCACCGTGACATCCACGCCACTACTGAAAAACCAATGCCTGCTCAGGATCGCTATGTCGCTTAAAAACCAAACTGCACAACCTCTATTGGAGGTTATGAAATTCCCAAAACTCGCAACATGCCGATAAGCATGAGAACCCCAATGTCGCTAAGTCAAAAAGTTATGAAAAATTAGAACCCCATGACATACAGGCCGAATAAGGGAAAAACACAATTGCTCCAGGAAGTTGATCAAGCTAGTAAATTTGAGTCACATTTCTCATCAATCTTGGGTGGTTTCAGTCTTGGGGAAATTTCGCCTCATTTATCGGTGGTTGTTGGATCTTTGGGAAGCCATGTTGGAGGTGGGAGGATGCCTTTTGTTGTGTGGAAGTTCCCCTGACTGATGGTGGTGGTGTGGTTTTTTTGGAGCTTAGCCCCTTCTCTTTGTTGAAAAACTTCGACCTATTCGTGTTCAAATGTGTGGGATTTGGTTCATTATTGGGTGTTGTTCCTGAGGCTGTGGTGCAAATTTTTCACCCTTGGTCCTCTTAGCCTTTGTGATCTCTCTTTATGGAGCACCCTAGTTTCCTTTTTTGCTATTTCTTTCTGAAGGTTGTTGTTATGTGTTTTGTTTTCTTTATGAAGCTTCTCTATGTGGGTCTTAGTCTCACTGAAGTTGCTTGGAGGAATTGGAGCTTGAAGGTTGTGTTGCAGCTGGAGTCTATGCTCTATTTGGAGATTGTGGGTTTGCTTGCCTCTTTTGTGTTGGTGATAAAGGGGTTCTCGTGGGTTGAGCTATTACAAGTATATACTATGAAGGCTCATAATGTTTTATTTTTAATTTTGATGGCTAAGGTGTGTTTACCTTCTTTCTTCATTCATTCCCTTGTTATGCCAATGGAGGTTGCGACTTCCCTTCCTTTAAAAGTTTTTTCTTTCTACCTAGATCTACAGTGGGTGTCTTCTATGAAGGTGGAGATTGCTCCTATTGAGGCAGAGTCCTCTCTTATTAAGGTGGAGTGGGTTGTTGTAGATTTGGTGGGAAGTACTTTTCTCTATTGTCTGCTCCTATGGAGGTGGAGCTTGCATGGTTTGAAGAGTGAAAGCTTTGGAGGTTTGGGATCTCATAACTTTCTCTCCTATAGAGGGGATATCTCTCCTATTGAGGTGGATTTGGGGTTGGTGGATCAGGCTGAGTGGTGTTGCAAGAAGGCTGACATGATTAAGTGTTTTGTTGTGCTCTCTAACTCCCCTATCGAGGTGGGGATTTTGGAGTTGTTAGTGTTGTTGATTAGGGGCATGATGGTGTTTTACACCATTAAGTTCAATATATTTCTTGGCTCATTGGTGATCTTCTTGAGTGACCAGTTTGTTGATTCCCAGCTGATGCAAGCAGTGTCTATCTCCTTAAGGGTTCCAAGTCTTGGTTTTTTCCTGGTTGTAAAGGGTTCAAGGTCCCTTCAAAACATTTTTGTTGCAGCTTATGTAGTCTTGTTTTTATGATTCTTGCTACTACTATTGGGCTGATGTTGGTCTACGGATTATCTTGTTTGCAACATGCTTTGGTGTGACAGGGTTTTAGATCCCTTCAAAACCACTTTGTAATGGGTTTCGAGTCCCATCAAAACATGTTTTACCCCTAATAAAAAACACTACACATGTTCAATGTATCCTATATCAACACGAGCCACTAAAGGTGTATCTGCATCTTTCATATATGAGCTAAGAACATGGGAACATAAAATATTAGAAAGGATAGCAAAAAAGCAAAACATGACAATAAATGAGATGGATGAATAAGGATAAAAGTAAATGAATCATCTCTCATATTAGGAGGTTTTTATTCTATGTCATGTGTAACCTCAATATAAGGTGTGTTGTAGCACAAACTAGTTCAACCTCTTGACATACATAATTTATTTTCTATGATTTATCTTATTAAGTGACAAAGTTATGTACTAACGAGAATGCTTAATATTTTTCCCATTGATTATAAGTTCTTGAATTTTGTGGTTGAATGTAATCCTTTATGTTAAAAATATATGTATGATGAAAAGTAGGTTGACTATATGTACAAAGAGAATAGGGATAAAAAAGGTAAATTATTAGATATTTTTTGCTAATTTTGTATTATCCTCATGTGAGTTAGGGCTAGAGAAGTAGTCAATGAAAGAATGAAGAAAAATTATGGAGAAAGTGTAAAGAAAACATGATGCAATAAACCATTTTAAGTTTTACTACTTATAAAGTTTAATATAACCTCAAGAATAAGGAATGTGTTCATAACTAGTGAGTATAAATGATTTTGGTGTAAAGAGGTGTTCATAGAACCCTAATAATCATCATGCAATAGCTCTTACTAAGGATTGTAATATCACCATGTAATGTAGGAAAAGGTAATAAGGCATGAATAGTGCCTACATGTGAGGCTAATGAAATATCATCAATATGTATTCCATCATCACATGAGGTATCTGTATGCGAAAATATATCATGAATATTTATAGGGTTAACATGAGGTATGGAAGAATGATCATCATGAAACACATCAACATGCATAAAAGAAGGTAGCATATGAAAAGGACATGGATCTATGGATGTATAACTATCATGACATGTAGAAGGAATATTGTTATGAGGTGCAACAATATCGTGAGTAGATGAAGCACTTGTTTATCTTCATCACATAATATATCATCCACAAAAATAGAGGGTATAGGTATTCATGGGTATCATCCATAATAGATTTATCATGAAGTGAACCATGTGAAGGAAATATACTCAAAGGTGGTATAAAATTAAAATAAAGCACATTACTATCAATCTCCATAGACAAAAGTAGGAATCATATGGTAATCATGGAGGAGTGAAGCATAAGTATACAATAGACAATGAAAGGTGATATTCAAATCCATAAATGAATGAAAAATACATATATAGTGATACAATGCTTCCATGGATAAAGTCATGTCATTTGTGTGATAAAATGTCATGTGAACCATAGATAAATAGATCGCATGTCACAAGTTGTATATACATGTCTTAATCACTAATAGAAGAATGAATAGATGTCAAGGACAATGGGTCATAATAATCTATGATATAAAAATAGACACATAAATCCATCCTAACATCATTTTATACTAATTTTTCATGATCATTAATAATTAAATAATTATATTACTTAATTAATCCAATCCATTAGTTCATCACTAACTCATTAAATATTATTAAATTAGTTTAACCCAATACATCATATTTAATTACCTCAATTTTCACCTCACATCTAATTAAATAATAATATTATTTAATTACTTCAATTTATATCCCACATGGATAATTAAATTAAATAATATTTTATTATTTAATTAGCCTATATGTGTGAAAATCTTCTTGTTTGTAAGGGTTGGTTCTTCAATTTTTCAATGATCATAATGTAGATTCATTTAGCATTTTAACTTCTTTTAGTTTTTCCATTATTAAAGCCACTCTTTAAGTTACAAATAGCTAGATACTATAGAAGATGCATGTACAAATTTGTATCCTTGGTTAGTCATTAATATTTTATATAGTTTTAGAGTTTATAATTGTGATAGGCCCTTTTGTTGTAAATGTTATTCCACCACAATTTTTGGTGTGACTATAATGGGTATTTGAATTTTTTTTTAACACTCTAATTTCTTACATTTTATGACATGTGATAATGTTTTAGCTATTATGGTTGAATATCAATGAGTTCAGAGATGGATTATTAAGTAGAAGTGTTTATGTTGCATAATACCATGGATATTACTCATTTTTTCTTACTTTTGATGGTTGGATACACATTTTTTACCCAATAAGGCACTCTTCATGAAGACCTTAAAATTTCACACTTTTATTATTATTTTTATATCAATGATAGTTAACAAAACATAGTCATTTATAATATGAGTAGGAGCTCCATAATCAACAAGCCCAAATTATTCAAAAAAATATGGAATCACATAAAACTTAAATATATTATTCAACTATAGTACTATCTTAGGAATAGTGTAAGAAAAATATTTACTCCCAACAACCTTTAATATTGCTATTGGACTCACATTTATCATAGTCATATGTTCCAACTGGTGGTTCAATTAGATCTAGGTCCACTTCTTTTACTACTGACTTGTACTTGTCCCATGTATCTTTGCTAGGTTTATCATGTTCTATTGGATTCTCAATATTATGCTTGTCCATGAACTCCTTTAGTATCTACAACTCCTCCTTGTTCAAATTATTGCTTCCATGTGGGAAGAAATGAGAATATTTATCTTTGTTTTGTAAACTATAGACAAACTTTCTTGCAATAAAATCATAAACCCATCCTTAGGGATATTTAGTACTGCAGAGACCCATAACAAAATAGTAAGAAAGGTAAGTTCACTATGGAACTTAGTAAAATACCTTCTCTTTCCCTGGAATACCTCTTCATTTCTATTCTTCCAAATAAACTATAAAATATCATTGTGAGAACAAGCCAAAACACATTCAAATCAATGTTAAAGACACTCACATACCCAACAAGAATTTTAGACCATGAAAAACCATTTCTATTTTCCAAATCAACATGGTTACCTAAATATAAAGACCAAATGGAAAGAGAAAATGGAAAACTGAAGAAAAAATATTCAAAAGATTCAACTTTCTCACACAAACTACAATTTCTAGTAGGAAAGATCTATAAGAATGAAGAACATGATACACAACCAATTTTTTTAACAACAAAATCATCTAAAGTAAGCTTTTTTGGGTTCACCAAAGTTAAACCAGATATGGGATAGACAACTTGATTATTTTGATTCTAACCAATTATAACCCTAGGTTTTATTAAGCCAATCCACAATCTCTCTCATGTCAATTAACATGTAATAAATATTATTAGCAGAAGTATCAACAAACAAGGAACCATCTTTCCAACACAATTTTTATACATATCAACTTCATTAATCATAGTAATTGGAAAGATAACATTCCCAAAGGCTTGTTTAATCATTAAATACGTTCCTTTTTTAGACAGTGGGATATCAAAGTCAACCCTCAACTTTTCCTAGGTTTTTAGCACAGCCTAAATTTGGTGAACCCAAAAAAGCTTACTTTAGATGATTTTTTTGTTAAAAAAATTGGTTGTGTATTATGTTCCTCATTCTTATATGGGATAGACAACTTGATTATTTTGATTCTGACCAATTATAACCCTAGGTTTTATTAAGCTAATCCACAATCTCTCTCATGTCAATTAACATGTAATAAATATTATTAGCAAAAGTATCAACAAACAAGGAACCATCTTTGCAACATAATTTTTATACATATCAACTTCACTAATTATAGTAATTGTAAAGATAACATTCCCAAAGGCTTGTTTCATCATTAAATATGTTCTTTTTTTAGACAGTGGGATATCAAAATCAACCCTCAACTTTTCCTAGGTTTTTAGCACACCTCAATCCAAAATATCGTGAAACACTTCAATCCCCATGGAGGCCCAAGTCTTTGCAAGGGCTAATGGTTTTTCATTGAGGTATAAGTTCCACCAGATAGATATTCTATGCACATAAAACACATGGCTATTTGAAAGAGCATTACCATTACATGCTGAGTTCTTGACCTTCCCCCAAGCCTTCTAAATAGTGTTAAACACTAGAGAGACAAAAATTCTAACATCAAACTGCCCAAATAAATGATCCCGTTGGTTTAAAGGAGGCCATTTCTTGCCCATTTTTGGCTTAGAGAGGGCCAAGTTATTTTTAATCAACACTTTCCAAGGTTCTTCCCCTTCATAAGCTTTCATAATCCATTTAAAAGCAAGAACCAAACCCTAAATTCTTAGGTCTTTCAATTGCAACCCTCCCATTTTTTTGGTAAGTAGCACCAAGACCATTTAATTGCATGTCATTTCTTTACTCATTTACCATGTCTAACCATAATTAATCTCTTAGGATCTTTTGTGGTTTTTCAAAATGATAGTTAGCAAAAATCCAAGTAGAAGAGTACACTGATGTGAGGCAATGACCTTTTGAACAACATGGATGCTTCCAAATAGTGAGAGTAGATGAGTCTTCCAATTTACATGCTTCCTTTTAATTTTTAGATACAACCATTCCCACATATCTTTCAATGATGGGGATAAAACAAATGGTATACTCAAATATCTAACAAAATTACTAGGTCTAGCCCATTGCCACACTTTCCCCACAAACCAATTTGGTGGGTTTTGATCCCAACTAAGGACAGTTGACTTGTTAGTGGTAATTCTGGACTTAGAGGTTCACAAAAGATGTCTTGTCTCTTCACAATATTATCAAAACTATTCTCAAATATTTCAACAAATAAAGTAGTATCATCTATAAAATGAGCATTTAATAATTGGGCTTCATTGGGTAGTTGAATGCCAAATATAAGAGGGGAGACCAAGGAGGTTCTTAATACATAATGTAGATCTCATCAACCACAATTACAAACAAGGCTACCATAATAGGGAATCCCTATCTTATAGATATTTAGAGTATAACATGTTCAATGAGTTCACCATTAACATCAATCTAAGTAGAAGACTCCTTGAACAATATTTTGATCCATTTACAAAATTTAGGGGGAAAGCCAAATGCCTCCAAAATATTAATAAAAAATGACCATTCAATCATATCATATGATTTTACAAAATTCAGAAGAATCATTACAATATTTTAATTATTAAATTTATCCCAATTCATACCCTCTCAACTGGTATTCAAATTTCCTAGTATATATTTTCCCTTAATGAATCCAATTTGAGTAACTAAAACCACCTTCTTCAATAATCTTGATATTCTAGCAGCTAGGGTTTTTTCCAAAATCTTATAAGAGACATTCAATAAAGTAATATTATAAGATACATTCAATAAAGTAATAGGCCTCCATTTTTTATTAGAGTTTCATCTCCCTCCTTTGGAATTAGTTTAATTATACATTTTCTTATGTTACCACCCAAAGAATCACTTCAAAAAACCTCACTACAGACTTCAAATAGTTTTGATCCTATCCATTCAATATTAGTTTTATATACCTCTATTGAGAGTCTATCTATAGCAAGAGATATACCATTACCAATAAAGTGGATAACCTATTCAATTTCCTCTACAAATATATCTATATCAAGAGCATGGGAATCATCTAATCTAATATTTTTTGGTATGATTTTTTTGTAGAATGATCGTACTTCTTTAGCTTTAGAAACCCCCTTTGAAGAGAAAAACTTTAGAAAAAAACAATTTGAAAAGCTTCTTTCATAAAAGTACTACCATTTAAGGGAGTACCATCAACCTAAATTAGGCCAATTTCCTCTCTTTTTTCTATATATTATTAGGTTAAAAAATTACTTTGAGCCCCTATCTCTCTCCTTCAACCAACTTATCTTGGTCTGAATCCTTTCCCCTTGGAACTTGTAGTTCTATATTTTTCTTAACAATGATTTAGTTCTGGGTAACTTAGATTCCACTATTAAATCATTTGTACTACTCAAAATTTTATTTTCCAGATTGAGTAATTTCTCTTGGAGCTAGAATTCAATCCTCTTTATATCTATGGCTTTCTTTTTTCCCTCTATATTGAAAAACTTACTCCATAGTTCCCCATACACATCCCATCTATTGATAGCAAATAGTGACTTATTCAAATTCTTGGAAAAAAGGTGGCAATTTTTAGAGCACACAAACAATCCTTATCATCGAGAAGTGACCCATTCAATTTAAAATAAGAAGCCCGAGGTTTTACAATATCTAGAGTAATCTCCTAAACCACTACACATGTCTCAATAGGGAGTGATTTGGCATAGGAGGGGGATAAATAATGAACAACTAAGCCTTACTATCCTATTTGAAGGAGAAAAAATCTTATTCCCATAAAATATGTCCAATTTTCAATATTTTCTCTTAGCTTGTGACTTGTTATTACACCAATTATACCAAATATAATTGCAAGATTCTTTTTTGGCTTCCAAAGGATCCATCAAAGCTAGCAATCTGTTCATTCTTGACCAAAAAAATAACTTGTTACCTTTTCACAAACCATCTTTTCCCCCTTTTTATCTTCCTTATACTCAATCATATTGAAATCCCCAGTTACAATCCATGGAATTTTTGGAAGATTATCCACCATCTAATTCCACAGTTCACACATCTCTCTATAGTCATTAGATGCATATAATGAACATATTCCAAAAACCTTTGATTCCACTTCCATCCTAACCCAAACAAGTCTATCACATGGTGATTATTCCCATTGTGAGACAAAACTTGTCTATTTGGGATTTATTAATATAGCACTCCCTCATTTACCTTTCTCATGACTAGTGGCAAAAACCCCTGAGGATTTCCACACAAAATTTAATACATAGTCCAATTGAAACCCCATCACTTTGATTTCCTGTAGATATAGGATAACTAAATGTGGCATGTCTTTGCAATAAGAATGAACAACATATTTTTTATCTATTGATTCCAATCCCCTTACATTCCAACTACAAATTTTTAGTTGCATTTATTATTGGGGGAGGAAGAGTTTTTCTAGTTTTTATATTTAGCCTGTCAAAACATTTAGGAATTTTATCTTCCTTTCCTTTTTAGCACTCTTCTTTTCACTACTAGAATATGGGTTCTAGGATCTTTCATATTGTTTTATTCTTTATTTTCCTCTTTATTTTTGCTCACCACCTTGGTAAATCCAAAAATATCCCCTTTTAAACCTAAGAATAATGGATTGTAACAAGTTAGGGCTAGCTCCTTATTAGATTCCCCTTCACCCAAATTAAGGTTAGAATGTTCATCTTTGTCAAAATCTACAAGCATTTGGATAGACATGGGGGAATTAGTATTTTGATGGATATCATCTACCATCTTCTTAATGGTTTCAAGGGCCAATTTTTTGACACTTTAAGACCAAAAGGTAGGTTTTTATCCTCCATTCTTGGCTCAACCAATTTATTTTTGAGAACAAATGGTTTTTGGCTTTGATCACCTCAATATCTCCATCAAATAATGGGTTGGTTAGAGAAATTTTTTCCTTTTCATCACCATTATCACTTGATGACTCCTTATTATCATTTCCTTTTTCACTTTCATCAATTATCATTTGATTTTCCACTAGTTTTTCTATAGTGTCCTCCTTGCGTTCAATATTTTGCATGTTACTATTATATTTATCATCTGAGTTAGGTTCAAAGGATCCTTTTGGCCTAATTTTTGTCTTTGATAAATCCTTGCTAACATGACCATTCTTTTTACATAAGAAGCAAACATTCAAATTTCCAAGTAATTCTATTTATTTTCTAATTGCACTAATATAACATCTAGGGTTTCAACACTATAGATGGTTGAAATCAAGACTCTGGCATTCGAATGAGGGAGATTAATCCTAGATTCCTCAACTTGTAGAACATTCCCTAGCAGCTTAATAATTTGTGTAATAAATTTACATAATTGAGGGGGCACATTTTAATTTCTAGCCATCTTGGGGAAGATTTGGCTACAACTTCCTCAAAGTTCTCATCTAACAACTAGGGAATATCCCTAAACATAGAGTTTTCTAGGTTCCAAAATTCATTTTTAACCACCATTTCTTACACCACTTGGCTTCTAAAGAACACCATAAACAACCCCTTCTAGAGCATCCTACAAAAGGAAACATGTATTCCCATTTCTTTCCCCAAATGTTAGCAATCCAATCAAACAAAGAAGCATCCTACAAATAACCATCTTGGGGAATATTTGGCTACAACTTCCTCAAAGTTCTCATTTGATGACTAGGGCATAGTCCTAAACATATAGTTTCCCAGGTTCCAAAATTCTTTTTTAACCACCAATTCTTTCATCCCGTGGCTTTTAAAGAACAACATAAACAACCCCTTTTGGAGCATCCTACAAAGAAAACGTGTATTCCCATTTCTTTCTCTAGACATTAGCAATCTAATCACCAAAGAAATTTCTCGTAGGTAACAAACCGTCATAATCCAAATAAATAAAGAAGGTAGCAACTTTCACACTTATTAAAAAACATAAATATCCTTTACTAATATTCATAAAAGTAAAAGTGGGAAACCTACACACTATTCATGATTCAACAAAATTAATGGCAATTATTTTTATGTGAGATTCAATTATTATTTAGATATTCATGTATATAGCATGATTATACCTTGTTGTATGTAAAATGTGTTGTGATTAAAATTATTTTTATGAATTATAAAATTTCTATCATTTAAGAATACATTATGTAGGGTATAAAATTAGTTATTAAGAGGTCTATTGCAACTCTAATATTATCTTAGTGACAATTTTTAGGGGCCAAGAAAATAAATGGGTGTAGTTGTTGTTTAATACACTAATAGTCATTTAAAATTGATATAATAGCCTATAAAAGGTGACTTATAGGATTACCCTACCAAGTTTAAACAAACTGAAAAGTATAGGACATATTACCCATTCTTACAATTATCCTTTGAACATCCTAAGTATATAGATGAGCCTCTATTTACCTTCTTGAAGACACACCCTTGACCTTGAAGGTGGAGAAAACCTTTAGGATTTAGGAGACTTTTTTATTGATTATAGTTTAACAAAAATTATAGTTGTCACCTTTTACTTACAAATATTACCTAGTAAGGCTTTTGTTTAGCTTGTTTCTCTATACAATATTGACAAAAAGTTTTTTTTATACACCATAACCACAATATTACTAATTCTATAAAATTTATACAAAAAATCTACTTTCTTGTTGTTCATTAAGTAGTATTTTTGTTGTATTTCTCTTGAAATTTCATGTAATCCTCTTAGAATGACCCGTGTCTCGCATATAGGATCTATTCTTTGTTGCTTTCTACCTTATCATTCTTTGCCAACTTTACAAACTTTACTTTTGATATCTCGATCTTCTTTGTCACCTACATAGCAATATAGAAATAAATGAGTCTCCTAGAAGACTCAATAAGTGCTTTATTACTCCCTTGATATTTCTCATCATTCCTAGCTTTCTAAATAAACCATAATATTTCAATAGATAAAGCTAGCCAAAATAGATTAACATATTTTCCAACATTCACAATTTTCCCAAATAGAACTTTATGTTTCTTAATAGAGTTTAATTTTTCCCAACCATTTAGACCTGCACAAAACATTATCCAGATTTCTTTTGCATTTAGACAATTAAAGAACTAGATAATAAATTCAGGTTGTTTACATATTATATACCAAATTCTATATTGTTACCAGATATGGAAAGAGGTAATTTTTGAAGCAATAACATCCATTTAAAACATGTCTTTTTTTGGTTCAATTACTCTAAATTCCAATTCCATTGAAAAATATTTTTCCAAACTTCACCACTTTCTTTTAAATTCCAACATTTGTTAACATGTTCAAAGATATAGTTGGATAGGATTAATGCATTGTAAATCTTTTTGGGATTCAATATTCCTACCTTGGTACCATCCTCCTAGTTGTATTAGTTTAGGTTAATTCCCCCATGATTATCCTAGCAAGAAGTGTTTTTTATTAGCGATAAACAGGTTTTGAAGAGGCCCTAAAACCCTATACAAAAAAGAACAAAGACAACAAAGATAAAGCAATAGGTTTCCCACCCAAAACACCAAAAAATAGGCTAACTACAGACCCATCAACACCTCGTCAGTAAAAAATAGAAAGCCACAACAAAAAAATCAAACAAAAAGAATAGAACAAGCAACCATTAGAGAAGTTCCTTAAGCATTCTGGTTGCTTCTAGGTCCTTAGAAATCACCCTGTCATGCATTTTCATGACCTCCTTCACATCCTGCCTTGGCACCGTTTTGCACTTCTTGGTTTTGCTCTAAGTACGAACACTTGGCCCCATGCCTAAGTCCATAATCTACAGCTCCTTATCAGCATTCTCCCCCATCTCCTTATTCAATAGCTCATTGAACAAAGATCTTTTAGTCCATTTCTTTGCCTTCTCATTCAAGAACACAAGCCCTTCAGCTGAGGATTCAAGTTTTTCCTTACTGAGATTGATAACCGTGTCCAGGTCTTTACACCACAGCCGGTAGTTCATTTCCAATGTAGACACCCTCAGGCCATAATCTTTCTTCAAATTGGCCATGTCCTCCACCAAAAGACCCATACTTGAATTCAACGAATTAGCTAGATTAAAGATGGAGTCCTTTTCCTTAAGGCTTCTGAGAGTAGAAATATTGCAATGGGAAATAATGTCATATTTGTTATGGAGGTCTTGGATCTCCTAAACCAACCACATAAGCAGATTAAAAGAAATATCAGCCCCTTCCTTAACCAAACTAGAGGCCTACATGTAGTCCATGGCACCCCAAAATAATCCCCTCCCCTGATGGAACTCATGGGAGGTTCATCATCTTGAATTTTTTTAGGAAAATAAACTTTGGAATTACCCTTATCTTTAGAAGTCGATGCATGAAGAGACTCATCCATGTCCACCACACTATTCACCTTCCCAACAGCAAGGGCCCCTCCACCATCTTCATGACCCAAGTCCACATTCCTGAAATTCACCATCTCACCAACCTAATTATCCCCTAAAACCTCTGGTCACTTTTCTGCTTCATCCTTTGAGCACATCGACCCCTGTCTCTTAGCCTTCCTGCCATTTCCCTCCTCAACTTCTTCATCACAAACCTCTTGAATTTTGCGCTTAACACACAAGTTGGAGGGTTTAAAGTTTTTTGCAAAGGGTTTCTTCCCACCAAAAGAAGGGGTGTAATCCAAGTCAGTATGGTACCCATCTAACCACGCCTCAGAATCCACCTCAATTTTTGTCCCCTCACTCTCAACCATCTCCTCAATCTAGCATTTCCCCCTCCCCTTCTCCCTTTTCTTTGGCTTGATAGAATCAACAGGACTAGGGGATTCAATAACACAGTTAGCCTTAATGTGATCCACAATAAGCAACATTAAATCCTCATGTAAGAAAGGGTTTCTCAGACTCTTTATATAATTTGCAATCCCCTCCTCCAATGAAAGCAAAAGATAGAAGGGGAAAGAGATGATCTTACCGTGTCGAAAGTGATTTAGCATCACAAAATGATGGCCATAAAGGGTCGAATACTTGTCATCCAAGGTGAAATAACACATTAGTGCCATGGAAACCTCACGTCAGATAGGTTTAATCTTGGACCTATCATATCCCCCATAGTCAAGCCTCGCCATTTTGGCTCTCTCTGTCCTGGAGAAAATTCAGCCTAGCATTCCCTGACATATTTTTATCCCTATAAAACTTTCTACCCTCAGTCGACATCCCAATAACCTCCACGATGAATTCCTCAGTGATAGTGGTATCCCTTCCAAACATACTCAACACATGGCCATGTTAGGCATCAAAAAACTCCTTGGAAACATTTGTTTTAAAGCCATGCAGTCTCTCCATGAAAGGGGTAACCCCTCCCTTCTGCAAGATTTCCCACACATCAACATTGGATTTGAACTCGTTGTAGGAAATCAACTTAGTTCTACACCTATCCCAACCCATCATCGAATGCAAAAAATTCATAGAAGTAGAAACAATCGACAAACAAATGTAAGTAAACACCAAGGCGAGAGGAAGAAAAGCACGCAAAAAGCGTGTGTGCCTGCCAAGAGTGGTACTGAAGAAAATAATGGTAAGGATCCTGCTATATTTATGATTAGGATGCCCACAAATTCCAATGAGCTTGACAAGAATGAGGTGTCTAATCAACCAGAGATGGATATGATTACCACACAAGCATTTAGATGAGGAGACGTCTTCCTCCAATGAGCTAGGATCTATCATTATTAAGAAAATTAATTAATTCAATGGGAAGGTTATCATTAACCTCCCAGTATCTAACCGATGTCACCCCAAGATTTTCCAACTAGTCAGCCACCCCATTCACCTCACGAAAGGCATGGGAGATATACACTTCATTAAAATCATGCAACATAGCTCAGGCATCCAAAATGAAACTTTCAATAGTCTATGGGGGTGGAAAATGATTCCTAAGGAAATTAATTATATTTAGAGAGTCTCCTTCGACCCATAACTTAGAGATCCCCTTCTCCCTAGCTAGCTCGATGCCATGATAGGTTATTGATGCTTCAAAAAAGTGGTTTGTCTGGATTCCCAAAGGGAGAACTGCCACTGAAACAAGCCTACCATTGTGATCTCTTAACACTCCCCCACAACCTATAGAACCCAATTTTCCTTTAGCTTAACCATCAAAGTTGATTTTTCTGCCAACTAGGAGGAGGAGAGTACCAGACAACCCCTTCCCTATCTGATTTATCTTTCTTCAGAGGTTTAGAAATATCAAAAGTAAGTTTCCATTGGTCTGCTACCCCAATACCATAATCATAAACCATCACATGACCCAGAAAATTAGAGTTTGCAACCTCTTGCATAAAATTCTCCCTGATGACCAAACCAATTTTGAAAAATAAGGAGAATGGGAAGAGAGCTGCATCCTTAAAAATTCTATTGTTCCTCTCCTTCCACAAACCCCAAAAAATGTGAGGGAGCATGAGGGACCAGAGCAACCTCAAGGATGAATTAGTAGAGGGCACCTGCTACTGGAGCCAGAGCTCCCAAACCGAAGAAGGGAAGATCCACTCCACACTCCAAAGGTTAAGAAAATGAGCCCACACCTCCATAGAAAAGTTGCAACCAATAAACAAGTGAGAAAAATCCTCTGCATCCTTCTCGTACAAATAAAATCTATTTGACATGGAGAAGCCTCTTTTCCACAAATTATTAATGGTTAATATTTTGTCCTGCACTGCTATCCATAAGAACGTATTAATTTTGGGAATCAACTTTAAGCACTAAACTAGCCCCCATGGAGGCCTTTGCCCCACAATATTATTAAGGGAATTAAAAGCAGAAGCCACCAAATAATGTCCTTATGGAAGCCTCCTCCAAATCACCTTATCCCTTTGAGGGGAAACAAAGATATGAAATTGAGACAACACTCTATAAAGTTCCTCTAGCTCCTAGAATTTATCATGGATCCTTCTCCATTCACCATTCACAATATAATCAACAACATACCTCCCAAATTCTTGGATACATAGATCCCTCATGGAAGCCACCCAATCAGTATCTCATTGAGAACCATGACTAAACCACCAATCATCCCAGAAAAGAATATCCCTTCCATTGCCAACCAACCATTGAAGACCAACAGAGACAACACCTCTAGTTTTGACTAGGGAAATCTAGAAGAAAGAGCCAGAAGGAGGAGAGAAGTCATCCCTAAGGAAATCCTTGAATTTATCCACACGAGCAAGATACTTAGAGGCAAGAATCGTCGACCAATCCTTCTCACCATGAAGGAGAAACCACAACTATTTAGCAACAAGAGTAGAGTTAAAGATTTTAATCCCGCGCAGACCTAAACCACCTTTTCCTTTCAAGTGACACACCTCCTCCCACAACACCAGACTCAATATTTTATTTTCCTCCACACCATACCATAAAAACCTTTTTTGAATAATTTCAATATTTTCATAGAATTTACGTGGCATTTGAAAAAGGCTAAGGGCATACACTGAGAGATTCTACAACGTGGACTTAATCAGAACCAATCTTCCAGCCTAACTAAGTAGAGCACCTTTCCAACCAACCAACTTAGCATTAAACTTGTTAATCAAACCATTCCAAAAGGAATCAGGAATCGAATTAGCTCCAAGAGGCAAGCCAATATAGATGGAAGGAAGAGTACCAATTGTACATTAAAGATTACCAACAATTCTTTGCATCCTTCTCTTTGGGGTATTGAGGAAAAAAAGTGTGCTCTTGGGAAGACTCACTAGTTGCCCCAAGGCAACCTCATACTTTTGAAGGGTCAATTTGATGGCCTTGGCTTCCACAATAGACACCTCTCCCATAATCATCATATCATCAACAAATTATTGATGTGAACAAGGAGGAGAAGAAGATGTAGGCCACAACCCATTTAAAGAGCCCAAAGAAACTTTCTGCTGAAAAGATATACCCAAATAATGAAGAGGAAGGGCAAAATTGGATCACCCTATCTCACACCCTAGAGCTCTTAAAGAAATCTAAAGGAGAGTCGTTAACCAACATAGAAAAGGACATCGTTGAGGTGAGGCTCTGAATCAACTTAACAAAGTTGTCAGAGAAACCAAAAGTAGAAAGGACCTTAAACAAAAATGGCCAATTCATGTGATGATAAGCTTTCACAAGATCAAGCTTTAGCAAAAAACCATCCCTCTTATTAACCATTAGCGAATGAATGTTTTCATGCACAATAATAATAGGGTCAAGAATTTTCCTACCAGAAACAAAGCCACATTGATGCAGAGAAATAATCAAAGGAAGAACCTTCTGCAACCTTAAAGCTAGGACCTTGGAAAAAATCTTATAAATAAAACTGCAAAGGTTGATTGGTCTAAACTCATTGAAGGTTGAGGCACCAGGAATTTTCGGAGTCAACACGATGAAAGTGGAATTTAATTCCTTTAGTAGATTATGGCTACCAAAAAAACTCCTTGGTAGCATCCACCACATCCTTGGAGATGATTGTACAAAATTCTTGGAAGAAGAACATGGGAAAACCATTAGGCCCAGGTGCCTTTTTTCCCAACAAAAGAGAAGACCACATTCTTAACTTTCTCCGTAGAAGGGATACAACACAACATACAATTAAGATCATCAATCACAATACTAGGAATAACATCCAACACCTAACCTTGAGCCTCCAGGGACAAGACAAAATCATCAGATAAGAGATTAGAAAAGTAGGCAAAAGTCACCTGACGAATCTCCCCATCATTCTCAATCAACACACCCTCCTGAAGAATACACTTAATACGATTACAGGCTAAATGCTTCAAGGTAGTGATATGGAAGAATTTAGTATTATTATCTCCATAGTTGATCCAAACAACACGTGACCTCTACTTCCAGAACTCCTCTTTCCTAGCCACAATGTTATGAAGGAGGGACAAAATCACACTCTCCTCAGTTGGTAAATTAGAATTATAGCCTGACACTTAGATATTTTTTTGCAAGAGATAAAGATCCTCCTTGATACGGAACTTCTCCTTGAAGATGTGACCAATGGAAGACTTATTCCAATTCCTCACATTCACCTTCACTGGCACCAACTTCTTAGAAATTATGTACATATTCGTTCCATCAATTTGAATACCCTACCAAGAGGTGAGATTAACTTTGAAATTTAGATGAGATGTCCACATCTATTCAAACCTGAAGGGGAAAGAATGCCTTCTACCAACCAACTCAACTGAAAGAGAAATGGGGAAGTGATCTGACCCCATCCTTGTAAGAGCAAAAAGGGAGCAAGAAAATGAACCAACCATTCAGGCGAAAGGAGGGCCTTGTCCAGCATAACCTAAATCAGTGCATCACCAATCCTCTGATTCGACCAGGTGTAGGAATTCCCACGAAGGTCAATATCAAACAAGGCATTATCATTGATAAAAGACATCAAATCAAATCTAATTTCATCATCCACCTAAGACCCTCCCATTTTTTCAACATTGCTCAAGGGAGTATTAAAGTCACCCATAACAAGCCAGTGATTAGATGGGATATCAACTTTGAAGGAGTTTAGATTCCCCCAAAACCTCTTACGAGAACTCTTGACATTAGGAGCATAGATATTAGAGGTAACCCAAGAAAAAACATCCCTAATATGATGGAAGGAAGTAGAAATGTGATTAGGAACCCCAAAAATGGCCTTTCCAACCACCACTTTCATGTTCCAAAATGTGGCCACCCCCCCGAAGCACCTTCCACATCAAAACCATAGAGGACACACTCTTTAAAGAACCTTTTCTTTAAACATTCCAACCTTTCAATAGGAATTTTAGTTTCTTGAACCAAAATCATATTTGGTCTATGATCCCTCACAAGGTTAGCAAGGAGATCCTAATTATGAGAGTTGTTCAACCCTTTGATGTTCCAAGAGAGAATATTCATAGGGGATTCAGAGATGCTCCCTTATGACACATCTCAAACAAATTTTTCTGAGAGCCATCAACAATATTTGCTTTGCTTTCTTTCTCCATGTTCTGTTGAAGAGAGGGTCTCCCCCTACCCCTTGGCTCTAATCCACAGTCAGCTTTTAGATGATTCCTAGTAGTAACCCCCTAAGGAGAGGGGTTCTTCTTCCTGTTTCTAGTTTTGATCAGCGAAAAGGAGGCTCCTTTACCTGCAAAGTGCCCCCCATCTCATTCCCAATGATAGAAGAGGTGAGCACCACATTTGAAACAGTGGGAGATGCCACATCCACAGAAGGATCCTTCAAAATTGAAGACTCCAACTCCTTACAATCAACCACCACATTTAGAATAATGGGAGATGCCACAGCCACAGAAGGATCCTTCAACACTGAAGACTCCAAATCCTTACACACAGCCTCAACATTTCTGGAAACCTCAGCTTCACTAGAAGGATAAACCTCCTCATTAGCAATCAGCTCCCCTTCTTCCAAAGCCGATGCTTCCTTTAAAAGGGGTAGATCCTTTACCACATCCTTCCAAGGAGATGCCACACCAGCAAGCTCACCCCCCTGAACACCTTCCTCTACCACATCCTTCAAAATTGGAGACTCCAACTCCTTACAATTAGCCACCACATTTGGAATAATGAGAGATGCCACAGCCATAGAAGGATCCTTCAACACCAAAGACTCCAACTCCTTACACACAACCTCAACATTTCTGGAAACCTCAGCTTCACCAGAAGGGTAAACCTCCTCATTAGCAAACAATTCCCCTTCTTCCAAAGCTGACGCTTCCTTTAAAAGGGGTAGATCCCTTACCACATCCTTCTGAGAAGACGCCACACCAACAACCTCACCCCCCTGAACACCTTCCTCCTTTCTAGAGATATTTTCCTTATCCAACACACCTGAGGGATGCTTAATCAAAATAGGTCTTCCCTCCTCACAAAGCCCCTTGTTCAATTTTTACTTTTCCTTCCACACCATAAGAGGTTGAGCAGAAGTAGGTTTAGGCAGCTTGGAAGGGTCTTTCTTGGCCCAATGACAAAACTTCTTACTTTGAAAACAAGCGAAAGGAATAGATTCATATTCAATCACCTAGCTCCAAACTCCCAACTTGGAGTTAATCAACACATTCTCAGGCAAGTCCGTAGATTGGTCCACTATCATGCAGAAAACACATAAACCAACCTCTTCCAAGAGGAAGTCATCTGGTCTAAGCAGAGAATTTTTCCAAACATGTTAGCAATACCAACAAACACCTATTCATCCTAGAACTGTAACACGCCTCCGTTTTGGCTCTTTGATTGGCAGTGTTCTTCCTTGTTATGATTGTGTCTGATTATACTTTGACTTTGGAACTTGGTTACTTTTGACTGCTATCTGTTAAGCGATGTGAACGTTATATGTTAATATGATGTTATTTTATTTTGATGTTATCCTTATAGCATGTTTTGGATTAACTTAGAAGATATTTGATTTAACGATGTTTTATGCTATTGATCATATTATTGATGTTAGAATCATCAGTTAATAATTGTGTATTGGTGAAGGGGACGGGATTGTATCACTCGCTTGCGAGTGCCCTACGATTCTGAGATTTCTGTTTCACGGTGTGTTTGATCATATTATATATATATATATGCATGTTCAATGTACTCTTTGTTTGCAGGTTGACAGGTACATGACATCGACTCCACCTGGTTCACAGGTTTGAGCGTGTCCATTGACCAACGGAAATTGATTGGGAGATAGTAGCTAGGTTTTTCGTGCCAAGACGTCACCCTAGTCATAGCGTGTCGTCGGGTTGTCGTCGAGTTTAGTTGTTTTAATTTGGTTCATTTCACCTTTAGTATTTATTTATTTTCAAATTATAAAGGTTATTAAATGGCTTGCGTAGTTAAATTGATGTTTAAATGTATTGAGTTGCAATGTTGAAATGTTATTTATTTTATTGATTGATTTGATTTAATTAATAAAATTAGATTGAGTTATTGAGTAATTAGATTAATGGTGATATAATAAATGAGATAGTCATTTTGGCATTATTGTATATTAAGATTTATTTAAAATAAAAGAAGAAATCATGTTTGGATAGTTAGAGTTAAATTAAAATAAATAAATAAATAAATGAAAATGTGTTTTTAATTTCACTTTTGAAAATTATTGATAAAGTAAATTCTTGGCAAAATTTGTATTCTTTTGTTTTAATGAATTTTGAAAAATTTATGAGATTTGAATTAGGAATTAGAAATTTGTTTTAAATTTAAAAAATTGGAAATATCCTCCAAATTTTGCAATAAATTTAGTGGGTGGGGATTTTTTAGGGGTTTGACCAATTTGGGGAAAAACTCTATTTTAGTAAATAGAAATTCATATAATTTTTCAATTTTCAATTTGGGGAAAAGAGTTTTGTTGTGGTTTGTTTTGGATTGGAGGAAGGAGATTGAGACTCTTGCTGGAGCTGAATTCAAAAGAGGAATTGAAAGCACCATTGGAATCTTCAAGCTTTGGAGGAAAAATCAGGTTCTTCCTTGTTTTTGTTGTTTTTATTTCATTTTGAAAAGAATTGAAATCCTTGTTTTGTTGTTTGAAAATCCTTAAAATGATGTTTAATTCAATGAAAAACCCATGTCAATTGGTTCTATTCTTTTAAACTCTATTGAAATTTTGAAAATGAAATCAAAACAAGAATTCAATCAATGGGTAAATAGGAAGAACACCAAAAGAATTGGCATTTCAAACTGAGATTTAAACCCAACTGTTTTTTTTACAAATCTTGTTGTGCAAATGCACAGGTTGACTGCAAATGGAAATATTTATACATATATCTGTATAAATATGTATATATCATTTATATACAAATTAGCAAGCATTTATGTAAATATATTTTGTTAAAAGATTGAGTTTTTTGTTTAAATGGTTGCACTCAAGAATCTTCCTATGCGCACACGCAAGGGAGGGTCTTTTTTTAATTTTTGAAAAATTTATAAAAAAAAATAAAAGAATGTATTTTTTTGTTTTGTTTTGGGGTGGGGAAATCATCCCCGCCGCCGCCCAGCCCCCAAGGGAGGCAGACTGTGTGCCCCGCACACAGGCCACCGGCAACGGCTAGGGCCTGCGTGCCCTGTTTAGGGTTCGGCCCTTTGTTTTAAAATTTTGTTTTTCCTTTTTTTATTATTATTTATTATATTTAATTTAATTTATATATGTTATAATATATATGTATATATATTATATATTATAATATTTGCATATTATAATATATAATATGTATATATATATTATATATATATAATATATTTTAATTTATGTAAATATTTTGTTTAAAGTTTTAAATATATATATAATATGTATATGATAAATTGTAAGGCGTTAATTTTAATTATTGGGTTTATAAAATTAATATATATATTATGTTTCAGTTGTATGTTTAAATGAGGTTTAAATATTTTAAAGGGGAATTATTTCTTTTAAAAAATGAATATTGCATTATTATAGTTGAAATAGAATTGTCATTATAATAAATAATTTTATTTAAAATATTATTTTAAATCCTTATCCATGATGAGCAAATAGAATTAAAATATTAAATTTAAATTTCTCAATGGCGTCAAGTGATTTGTTTTATTTTGAGTACGAAAGAATAATGCTAATTATTTAAATTGAATTCTTGTACTATACCAGTGCTTGGCTTGGGTTTAGGAAACCCGAACGTTAGTTTATTTAAACTGTCTGAAGTGGTTGCTAGCTATGTTTGATCATTCTTGATGTTGTGCAAATTGAGTAGATGTCTTGAAGTCTTCCAGATAGGGTTTCATTTAATTGTATGGGTTGTCGTTATGATAGTCAACCTTTGGATTGTCTTGGGAATTGTGCCTCCTTGGGATTAGGAGAGGATTTGTGGTTTGTGCCTCCTTGGGAAGGAGTGGGGTTTGTACTTTGTTTCCTCCAGTGGTTGGAGTGAGTTTCTTTTACTTGATGCCTCCTTAGTTTGGAGAGATCGTCTTATCAAGTTTACCCATTGGATTGTGGTTTTGTACCGTGGTTGTGTTGTCGATAGGAGAGTGGCTCTTTATGGGGGTCTGACACACAAAGGGGCACCAAGGTAACTCACCTAGGTTTAATCAAGTGATAATTTTAAAGAATTAATGGGGCACTTTCACACTAATAAAGATAAGGAATGCCTCTCTCTAGAAGCTTGCGTTTGTTAAGGCTTGAGATGAGACGAGACGCATAGTTTTGCATGAGGGTCCGATAGCTAGTAAAGGCAAGCCAGGGTAACCCAAGATGGGGGTCCGGTAGCCTAGGAAGGTTGAGCTAGGGTAACTCATGGAAATTTATGTATGACACTCTTCCTAGGTCAGCAATCAGTCAGATATTGTGTGGGGTACAGATGATGTTCTTGAACCTTGTTCTCTGGAAGCACTGTAACTTTGTGTTAAGTGATATTGTGGTTGTAGTTGTTTCAGTTCAGTTTATGTTTTATCCTATTTCTAGTGGTAGATGGTCTTGTGTTTGATTCCTTGTTACTATCTCCTAGCATGGGGGGTGAGCCTTCGGGTATCACATGGTTGGGTGGAACGCGCACCTTAATCTGTTGGGTCGTCTTCTTGTTCCTGTGGACGAGATTTATAGTTGGAGAGCTCGTGGGATCCAGTTTCTTTCCTTGCTTTTTCCTTTCAGTTGTATATTGTATTTCATTACCCCTCATTGTGATCAAGGTGGAATTTGTACTATGTAATCAGGATTATTGGATTTATCTCATTCGGGGAATGAGCATTGTAATCTTATTGTAAATTAAGTGTTATTTGAAATCATGTTGTATTTATGATTCTTGAAGGAATTAATCTTATTTGGAATGTATGTGAACTTAATTGTTAAGTAATTAAATGTTATGAATTTAATTCATGTTTCTTGTTTGGGTTTAAGTAAATCAGTCTCGTAACCTTAGGGGATTGGATGGCAATGGTTAGTGAACTTGCATGTTAATTGTTCTTAATTAAACAAACAAAAAAAATTAGTTTGTTTGTGTAGTAAATTGCAACTTCCCCTAGGGTTACGTGGCGGGGCATTACAAGAAATCCAAGGGCAAGGATGGAAGCCTTACCCAAACAGGGGCAGAGGAAAAGGAACAAGAATTGGGGCCAAACCCAACCTCCCACTTTTTTAGGACCAGTGAAGACTTACCAATCATCCACGAACCACCAGTAAGAACACTTACCATGTCCTCTTCATAGGTGAAGGAGAATGAGAAGAAACCCTTGGCCATCGCCACCACCTCCACCTAACCTTTCATTCTCCATCTCTTAGAAAAAATATTACGAACCAGTTCGACATTCGGTCGAGGACCCATAAACTTTCCCACCAGGGATAAGTCCATCAACTCTAAATGTTTCTCAATAATGCAATCAGGAATAGACATCGAGTATTCCCCAGTAGACAGGTTTTCCAAAAAGCTAACCGATGGAGAAGTACTCTTCCCTTTAGGCTTAGTGCCAAAAATATTAGACCATCTAGTTCCATTTGAAAATACCCCCACTTGATTTTGTCCTTCCCTGGTAGAAACATTCACAGGAATCTCCAGGCAGGGAGAAGAGGACAGGCTCACATTATGAGAACTTGGAAAGGCCCCCACACAAGGCTTGGAATGAAAACCATCCCTAGAACCCAAAGAGTTCGAAACAAAAGACAGAAAAGAGGACCCACCATCATTACCAACAACATTACTACAAGTTTCCAGTTCTGCACCATCAACAATAGCAACAACACACCTACTGCCATTACTGCCAGGGGGAGAACCAACATTTCCCACCTTCAAGGAATTTTGAAAAAATGCCAAACCACCAGAAGATAGCTCAATAACTTAGCTTAGATTTTAGTTTTAAAATTGAAACTAGCAAGAAGTGTTATTTGTTAGCATTTTCCAAATTTTCCAAGCCTCCTTGAGAATAGTATATGTTCTACATTGAGATTTAGGTATATCATACTCATTTATTAGGGAGTCCCACTCTTTTAATTGATCAATATCAATTATATCTTGGAAACATTTGATGCCTTTTTTTCCCAAGCTTTGGCAGAACATCCCTTCAGTAGTGTAAGATGTTTATCTTTATGAGTTAAATTCCACCAAACTAATTTATAGCTACAGTTTATAATATTTTTTTTCTAATTTTCCACTACTTGTGATCTTAGTTTTAACATGTTCCCATGTTTTCTAGATTGTTTTAAAGATCAATGAACCACTGGGGGAGACTGGGAAGTCTCCAAATAATAGATCACATATAGGGATATCTTTCCAAGATTTAAATTTTTTGGGGTTCACACTTATTATATTTTTCTTGATAAGGAATTTCCATGGTTCATCACCATCAACAAAGTTAATTATCCATTTGATAGCTAGAGCTATACCCTATATCTTAAGGTCCTTCAAGCCTAACCCCCCACTTTGTTTATCCATACAACATCATTTCCAATCCCACAACATGTTTCTTTTTCTTTCCTTTGTCGTCAGACCACAGATAATGCCTTATCTTTTTTGCACTTCCTCCATTTGGTAGCTACAAAAGAGTCAAACCAAGTACTAGTATATTATATAGGAGGATATGATTTTTGCAGACCAAAAATCTTCCTACCAGGGATATATATTACATGTTCAAGCTATCAAGCTTCTTTTCAATATTGTTTTTGACCTAGTTCCACATGCTTTCAAACATGGATTAATTGCAAAAGGGATACCTAAATACCGAAATTGAGTGTTTGGACCATCCCATTGAATCTCTAATCTATTAAACCAATATGAGGGGTAGTTTTTCCAACTTAACATGATTAATTTTTTTTTGGAAATTTTTGCACCTGAAGCATCATAGAAGATGTTAAATTTGTTTATCAAATGATTTACATTTTCTTCTTATAACTTGACAAATATTGTTGTGCCATCAACAAAATGGATATTTAATAGTTCATTATCATTAAGTGGAGTTAGAACTATAACTTTGGGGCTAACTATGCAATCCTTGAGTGGGTAATACAAGGCTTTAGTTGTAATAACAAACAAGGCTGGGGAAAGGGGGTAACCTTGCCTTATTGACCTTCCTAGAGTAATTTGGTTCATTAAGACATCATTGACCTCTACTTGAGTCATAACATCCTTTAGCAAGGTTTTAACCATATTATAGAATTATTAGGGAACCCAAGGCTTTCAGGGCCATTATGAGAAAAGGCCATTCCACCCTATCATATACTTTTTCAAAATCAAGAAGAAGCAACCTCACATCTTGATTGGAGCTTTTGGCACATTCCATCCCTTCCCAGCTAGTAATTAGAATTTATAGAATATACCTACCCTTGATAAACGTAGTTTGAGTGTAGCTTATAACCTCTAAGAGCAAGTCTCTTAATATTAGAGCTAATAATTTTACTAGGATCTTATAAGAGAAAAAAGTTTTAGATTGTAGGAATTGGTCGGGTATCCGTCCCCCTATAAACTGCAACGTGCCTGGTAAAAAAAATTTCACATGACTGGTGGCACTGGCGTGACATTCCCTTAGGTACCACGGGTTTGGGGGAGACTAGACCTCGTGACCTCTTGCCTACAACAAGATGCTTTAGCTTATCAAGCTAGGCCCCCCACCCCATCTTATAAGAGACATTTAACAAGGTTATTGGTCTCCAATTTTTAATTAATGTCTTATCACCTTCTTTAGGAATAAACTTAGTATTACCTTTATTAATTTGTTTTCTAAGAGAGCCTTAATTAAAAGCCTCATTGTAGACTTGACATAGATCTTCACATATCCATCCTATGTTTTTTTTATAAAATTCTATAGGAAGACCGTTTTCCCCAAGGGACTTGTCATTGCTAAAGGTCTAAATGGTTTGGGATATTTTCATTATGGATATATTTTTATTGAGAATTTTTGAATCCTTGGCCGAGATCTTTTTTGGAAATTATATTTTTGCATAGTTCCAAAGCTTTATATGCTTAAGGACCACTACCTCTTGATTTGAAGAGGTTCTGATATAAATGGAAAAAATGATCTTGAATCTCAACAGGTTTTCCAAACATCTTACCCCCTTCCCACACATAACTTATTTTTTCTTTATAGTTTTTATCTTTTAGATGATTGACAAAGAATTTTGAGCCCTTATCACTATCTCTTTTCCAATTTATTTTGGATCTTTTCTTTAAAACTTGGGTCTTCTTTGTTTGTATATTTCTTATTTCATTTTTGTATTTGATTAACTCTTTATTTAAAGTCTCCTTAGTTGGTTTTGATTGCAAATCATTTTCAAGATTAAGTATCTTTTCTTGGAGAGAGTTTTCTCTCTTCCTGCCATCTAAAGCTTCCTTTTTCCCAATAGTTTGGAACAAGTTAGCCCAAGTCTTGGTGTTCTAGTTCCACTTTTTATTGGGGACAAGTCCTTTAGCAACCAATTATTTAATTCCCTAATAATGAAGATTGCATTATTGCAATCCTCATCTCTTAACAGGTTATTGTTTAGTATAATTTTTTTATCTCTTTTCTTTTGTAACTGGCTATTAGTACCAATCCTTATCCTAGCCTTGATAGGGTGTTGGTTAGAAAGGGTGCATGGGTAATCACTTACCCTACTACCATCCTCTAGACTGTCAAAAAATAGCATGTCCCTATTTGCATAGAATCTGTCTAACCTTCAATAAATTATTTTTCCACCTTTTTGGGCATTACACCATGTAAACCAAATGGATTTTTTTGTCTTTTTTACAATATTCTAGAGGGTCATACAATTTGAACTTATTTTTCATTTTTTCCTAGAAGAACTTTTCATTTCCTTTCTAATAAAGGTTAAGATCTCCAATTTTATCATTTTTGTTTTCAATCATATTGAAGTCTCTACCTAAAATCCATGGTATATTATCTAATTCATAGTCATTTCCACAGTTCTACCCTTTCCCTATAATCATTAGAAGCGTAAATAGAACATATATACCAATTTTTTTATTACAATCCAAACAACCCTATTGCATGGGAAGTGCCACTATTTAAAATATAGTTTGACCATTTATTGTTTAAGAGGATGGTAACCCCTCCTTTGCCTCTTTCATGGTTGGTAAAGATATGGATAGCATCTTTCCAGATAAATTTAAGATTGTTTTCTAAAGTAAAGTTGATAGCTTTGACCTCTTGAAGGAGAACAACATCCTTATTTTTTTCCAAGTTAAGATATTTGCTAATGATGTATTTTCTATTAGGGGATTCAAGACCCCTAATATTCCAACTCAGGCAGTTTATTATCATCAACATCCATGTTTTGTGTTTCCTCTTTATCAATCCTAAAGGAATCAAAAAAATTAGACATATCTCCATCTTTGCATTTAGGAGTCTCATTCAGTTTGTTTTCATTATTCATTTTTGTGTAAGGTTTTCTTTCAACTAACCTTGTTTTCATTTTTCTCTTTATTTTTTTGTTAACCATCTTTGTGCCTACATGTGAGAAAAACTCTTCAATTATTTCACAAATTCAAGCTTTATCTTAAGAGTTTTTAACTCTTATATCCAAATTTTGATCACCTTTTGGTTCAAAATAAATTGAAATGAAATCACTACTTGAACAACCTTCCTTAGGATTCTGCATTGATTTTAACATCATTACCATCTTAGGACTTCCCCTAGTTGATATGGTCCACATTCACCAACAACCAGTAGTTCTATGTTATTTCCTACCCCAAGATCAACACTGGTTGGTTGGAATCGACTAGTGTCAGTCAGGGGAAGATCCTTTTCTCTTGAATCCTTGATATTGGTTACAATACTTTCTTTTTAATCTAGGGTACCTCGGCCTGATCAATTTTCTTTACATCTACAATAAAATGGTCTTGGTCCATAATTAATCCAAGGGCATTCCTACATTGCCCTGAATTAACTCTAGGAAAAACAATCTTACTAGCAACCCCCCCACTGTTACCTTTAGCTATTGAGGAGCCATCAAAATTAGGACCTTTTCCATGTTCAATGGAGCCAGACTTATTAGCTTCCAAAGGTTCTTTTCCTAGATCAATTTCATTATTTGTAGAGTCTTGAATTTTGGTTCCATGAGGAGACTCAAGGTTAACAAAGGGGGCTAAAGACATGCTATAGTTAATACCATCAACATCCAAGGAGTTTTTTTATTATTATTATTATTCTACTCAATTCTCAACCTAGTTTTTTCCATCACAAGCTCCTACGCATTTTTTTATGGCCAATGATATTGTTTGGAATGTCATTAGAATTACTTTTTTGTGTCTCTAGGGAAGATGTAGCTTTAGATTTGGAGATTTTGTCCATTAGAATAGGACCTTTTAATACCATATTTTGAGACACCAGAGAATAAATTTCTTCTATCTCTTTATATTTTGGAGTGGAGACCATCAAAGTCTAACTATTTTTTAGGGATTCCTTGTTTTTATCTTGCTAAGATGACCCTCCCTCAAGGGAGGAGTCCTTAGGGTAGGGGCTAGAAATACGGTTACTGCCTTATGGGGAAACATTGACTGTCTACAACGTTTCAACCTTTAACTCTTTCAAGTTAGGGTTTGTTTTTTCAAAGGAAATTTTTTGTGACCAAGAGTTATTTTTATCAAAGGGAAACTTATTCTAATATGCCCCTTATTTTTGCATAGATAAAAACACACTCAACCCACCATTAATTCCAATTGGAAACTCACAATTTTATCAAGCAAGTTTATTATTAGCTCCTTAGGGATGTCAATCCCAGGTGTGAGGGAAACCAAAACCCTCGCATCCATGTTTAGTAGAGTAAGTTTAATTTTCTCAAATTTCATTAATTTTCCTATATGTGAGATCAATTAAGGAATAAAAATATAGATTTGGGGAAGCACATTTTTTATCATTACCCATCTAGGGTAAGAAAGTGTCAATACTTCCTCATTCAGTTGGTTTGGCGGCCATTCCACTACCCTGAAAATAGATTTACCAATGTTTCAAAAGTCCTTCAAGAGAAATTTTTCATGTATTTATGGTTTCTAAAAAAGACCAAGAATAAATTTTTTTGTAATAACCTACAAAATGAAATGTGAATTCCTAACATTTTTTACCAAACATTTAATGTCCATTCATCCAAGAATTTATGAGCATGGGTTTTGTTAATGTATAGAGAAACCAAAAAGGATGCAACCCTACCAAGGTGGCATTCTTCCTTCCTAATTGCTTCAAAAAAATTAGAGTTAGGAGCGAGGAATATTTTTTTGGGGGAGAGAGTGCACTTACCTACCTCTCCACTCACTTGTCTTTCCATTCCATTTCCATCTTCTTAGGCAATAAACATCGCAAAAGTTGGAGGGTCAACATTTAAATTGCCAACCGCAACATCTTTGAATGTAGGAGTAGGGATAACATAAAGGTTTAGGTCACTGACTCTAATTTTTTTGGTGCAAAGTTTTTTTTGGAGGAATGTTTGATGCCACAGCCATCGAGGCCAATAAAATTATGCATTAAATGAAACACAAGGGACAAATGCTAGAGGGGAAACACAGACAACCCCTGACCTAGTAATTAACACTCACACATGTGAATAAAAATGAAGCAGAAGAGGAGAAAAATCAAGGGAAACAAGAGATCCTAAAAGGGTTAGAAAGAAAACCCTAATGGCCAATGGCCATTTATGAGAAGTTGCGAGAATTTCCACCCTTCTCGTCTCGTGCCCTCGATTTGTCCTTTGCTTTCCACCTTAAATCAAAAACTCTAAGATTTAGGAGATAATACTAGGACCTAATAGATTATATTATTGATATCCATGACCATATGAATTTCAAAATTGAAGCATTTTTATTTGATACATTCTTCAAAAAATTTAGAGGTTGAATCCCTTTATGCAATACTCAAAGTTTTGACCTTGGGAAGGTAGTGGTACCTAATAATTTTATTAGCCTGGATATGATTAAATGGATAGTAAAGAGATACATTCCTAATATTGATATTATTGTTGATGCTCAAGGGAACAATTTGTTTACTTTGAATAGGGAATCATCTCAAAAGATTTTCCATTTAGACCCTCATGCAAAAAAACTACCCTAGATATGAAACATTTATCCATAGAATATAACCAAAAAAGAATAAGTTAGAGGGTGAAATGGATCCCAAACTATAGAGATAAGGGGGAGGTTGAAAATTTGGAAGTAATCCTAGATGAGGATGTTGAGCACTAAGTATATATTCATTTGCACACTACTTTTGGTATGCATGTTTTAGGTCAATGAGATTGATGTCTAACCAATGATTATAGAATGTGCACTATTTTCATATACCACATCAAAAATAGCTTCTTGAATACTTGTTATTACTATGAGAGCTTTCTAGCTAAACATATGAAGAAAGGACTAAAAAATATGAAGAAATTGAGGAAGGATAAATCCTTTAGATTGTATTCTTTATTATTGTCATAAACCTCTTTTTCTTCTTCAATAATTAGTTATGCTAAGTAATTGATTCCGCAGTGATCTAACCTATTTATAATTTATTTTAATGATGAATCATTGGAATTGAATAGTCTCATACTAAATTTTTTAGCAATAAAATAAAATAAAATAAATTAGAGAATTTAATTTAAATAATAGACTCTAAAATGATAAGTATTGAAAATAATATTTTAAAGACAAGATAACTAATAGAATAAATTAATAATTTTTAAAATTAAATTAGTGTTAGTTTCATTATAATAAATAATGAAATAAACATGTATAAATATTGAAGTAGAAATATATAATCACAACAAATAACAATAAAATCATTCTAAAATAGTTGTTCATGGCATAGTGTGATGGTTAAATCATGGCATTGTTGTTGCAACCACCAAGGTTCAAACCTTTGTTGGGCCATTGTGATCACGAGTATTGTTCCCTTGTTGATACAATGTGCTTGTAGGATTGAATCTTTAGATTGAAGTGGTGGGTGTTCACACCCTTGTCTTCATGTTCTAAACCTTCATTGGGTTGGTGTGTTCATGGACTTTGTGCACTTGGTAGGCTACTAAACTTGTTGGTTTATAGTATTTGTGTTAATTTTGTGCGTTCATGCCAATGAGAGGTCTTCTTATGTGAAAAAAATAGAAGTTTGCATTGTTTAATTTCATTTTTTCTTAAAAAAATTCTACAACTATTTCTTCTTCTTTCGAATCATGGGGTCTTATTGCATGGAAAAAAATTAAGAGTTTCCATTGTTTACTTTACTTTTTCTAAAAAAAATAAAACTAGCAATTACACCTTGGTGTGCAATGGCTACGTCAAAGAGGCGTGGAATGTAAATTAGGGAAAATTTAAGCCTATTTTTTGCATAAATTTGTGTATTGCATGAGTTCAATTGGTTGGCCATTCAGAAAATGATATTGTTTGTGCAACAAAGGCCTATAAAAATGAGTGAAAGAAAACCTCTGAATTAAGAAGATAATGAAGGTCTATGAAGAGGGAGGGAGAGATATAGGGAGAGAGATGGATGGGTAGAGAGAGGGAGACATTTCTAAAGATAGAGGGGAATAAAGGAATATAGAGGTAGAGATGAATATAGAGCAATAGAGGAAGAGTGAGACAAAAAGATAGAGGTAGAGATGAATATAGAATGAGAAGAGGGAGACAAATAAACAGATATATAGAGAGAGATAGAGGAAGAAATAAAGATAGAGAGAAATAGGGAGATAAAGGGGGAGAGATATAGATAGATAGATAGAGATAAAGATATAAAGATGAAGAGGAAGAGGGGGGATAAAGAGAGATATATGGAAAGATAGAGTGATATAAAGATAAAGATATAAGGAGATATAGAGAGAGGGAGAGGGAGAGAGATAAAAAGACATAAACATAGAGGGAAGTAGAGAAAGGAAAATAGAAATGGAGAGGGTGATATAAATAGGGGGAAATAAAGAGAGAGAGGGAGAGATAGATGAATGGGAAGAAAACGAAATAGATATAGAGATATATGGTAAGATAAAGGGAGAGAGGTTGAGATATAAAGATAGATAAGGGGATAGGGAGGGAGAAAGAGAGGAAGAGAGAGAATATGGGGAAGAGGGAGATATATCTAGAGAGGGAGAGAGAAGAAGAGGGGGGAGAGAGGGAGAGGGGGAGGGAAAGATATAGATAGAGGGTGATATAAAGATATAGATAGGGATAGGAAAAGAGAAAGAGATAGGGAGATATACGTGTTGGCCTTGTCATTGCACCAAAAAGGTTGACTTGTAAATGCCTAATACAAGCATTAGATAAGATCCACGGGAGGCGGTTAAACCATGTCATGAATCATGTGGTCAATGCTGACCGAGGGGTGGAAGCGTCGAGCTTCCAACAATCCCCCCAGTGCAACCACAAGATTCAAACCCATGACCCTGCTCTAATACCAATTGTTGGCCTTGTCGTTGCATCAAAAGGTCAACCTATCAATGCCCGATACATGCATTAGATATGATCCAGGGATGTAATAACCCATTCTAAATTATTACTTAATTAATATTATTGTAAATGACACATGAATATACTCCAAATTAAAAAGACATAACTAGTGGATAAAGTCAATCATAGCTACACATGTCCATTTAAAATGATTTAAAGGTTCATATATTCACTTCAAAAGTCAAATTACAATATCATGTTTGACTTGGCTCTTAAGGCCACAGAGTCATTACATTGTACATATTACATCAAGTACAAGAATGAACTACATCAAGTTACATCTTAGACTATATTAGTCTTGTGAAAAACTATGGTTCTTATTTGACACTCACCTCCACTGGTGGACAAGAACATTATTGAAGCACTTTACTGCCAAACCACGAAGCTTACGCTTCCTCGGTATTCTTCTGACTTGAAGAATGCTCAACCCTGCACATAAAGTTTAGCAAGAGAACAATATGCAAGGTGGAATCTTTTGCATTCCCAAACATCAACACACAATTTCTATCTATATGTTAGAAAAGAAAGTGCAAGATCTATGCTAGGAATGGCAAAGAGTGAAATCATAGAGTTCATTCATACATACATAATGAACTATATTGCCTGGTCAAGCATAATAAGTCTATGTGCATACACATATATATGCCTACTAATGTTAAAGTTTGTGCATACATTTTGAAATAATCATTAATTCATATTGCAGTCTTAAAATACTATTCCAATTGACGTTTCATTGTAAAATAAAGAAAACAAAAATAGTCCATGCTAACAGTTTCACACATACTGTGATTGCATTCTCACTACTGTGTTTCTCTAACATTGTTGTTTCACAAGAGCATTCATTGTCTGAATAGAATAAATATTGTTTCATACCAAACAGTTATAAAACAAGCTATTTACATATGTACAGTCATCGGTTGAACATAATAAGTACTGTTTCCTACTAAACAGTTATAAAGAAAGTTGTTCACATATGTACATTCATTGGTTGAACGTAATAAGTATTGTTTCCTACTAAACAGTTATAAAACAAGTTGTTTTCATACTAAATAGTTTTAAAGAGCAAGGTTGTTTCCAGCTATAATGATAAATTTTTAAACAAAATAGAGTTGTTTGCCAAAGATTAACCACTATTTACATCAAAAAAATACTATTTCAAACTAAACAACTACATTTAAAGACAAATAATGTTGTTTACTTTGTTTGTTGATCTCAAGTTGTTACATGCTAAATGATCTCTTACAAGTAAATGTTCACCATCTAATATGGAACAAGTTTTCTATTAAGAACTAAAAATAAACAAATCAAATAGCCCTGTTTCAACCTTAAAAACAAAATGTCTATTATCCAGATCTTGAACACTTTCATCACTTGAATTACTATGAGCAACTTTAATATTATAAAGAAACCAAGTTTGACATGTTTGTCAGTGAATTTCTTAAGCAAATATTTCAGTTAATAATGCAAGGAAATTTCTAGATCAAATCGTACTTTAGCCTATTTAGGCTGCAACAAACAAACCAAGGTTGCTCTGGATTTGACCCATTTCTATGGATGGGTACTTCCTTTCCTAACCTCAAATTTATATTCAAAATTTCCCTTATGGGAATTTTGGCTTATCTCTTAATGCATGTTGCTCTATATGTTATGCAAACTCAAGCCTAATGTTTATTCAAATAAATAAACCTATCGATCATGAGGATCAATCTTTTCATGGTTAGAATGAAACCCAACTCATACATCACATTGATTCTTCAAATTGAGGGCTTCCTCTTATAAAATATATTTTCCACATTTCAAAATAAATAAATGATTTACCCCTTACCATTATCGGCCTAGCCAATAATGGAAGGCGGTTTGCATTAAATATAGCGTTGTCATAACATATCAAGGGAATATAGAGGATTATATCCTCTTTTCATAGGTTCAATAGATGAACCTCTACATAATCCACACCAAATGGCACACATTCAATTAGAATATAATTTTTGATAGGCATGATATGGCTTTCACTATTGAACAAACTTCTTAAAAATCATTTTTTAGGGTTCAATGCCTCAATCTAGCATAGAAGGCTAGCCGAATGGATCCATTCAAGATACTAAACCAAAGCAGGCCATAGGCCATGTGTTTCCACAGAGGGTGGTCGCTAAATCAAAACCTTTGGCTCAAGCCAAGACACATAGACAAAGGTTTGTATGTTACTGTGCTATCAGTTATACCACCAAATGTAGTGACAAACACTAGCTAAAATGAAAAAAATAAGATAGTGAATTTGACAATATTTCAAGAGATCAAATTACCTCAATGGTCAAGATTTTTTACCAAGCTTTCCTTAGATTTTTCCCTAGTACTGTATTCTCTTCTCTACCTTTTGTTGCTTGTCGATTTTCTTCTAGATCAATCCCCACTTTTCTTCCGCCACTCTTCATTCAAAAATGGTAACCACACCTCATGCATGCGGCTGGGTGCTATCAGTATGAATTTTTCTTGCCATAGCCATCGACCTCTAATTTGAACATTTCCTTTATGATTCAGCAGGCCATGTCCATCATGGGTTTTCCTTGTAATCTTCATTGAATTTTCCACAGTCTGATTCATAATGCATCGGTTATCAACTTGATTTCAATTCAAATTTGAATATATATACGTATGTATATATACATACACTTATATATATTAGTATATCTATATGCATTTAAATGATTTCATTCACATTTACCATGTATTTGAATAATGTATGTATACCTATATGTATTTATATATATATATATATGGATAAATGCATATACATGTGTGAGTGTGTGTGTGTGTGTGTTTGATTTACATACACGTATATATATGTATATACATATTTATATTT
>VDFB02193867.1:270353918-270391154 GCA_007258455.2 Sequoia sempervirens
AAGACACAAATGGGGATAAAAAATATAAAAAACTTCAAACCAAAAATATTTCTTTATATATTATAAATAATATACAACAATATAAATCTTTGTGTGTGTGTATGGAAATATAAGAATAAATATAAAGAAATAAATAAATAAAATGTAAAGATATAAAATAAGAAATGTAAAAAATATAAATAGGAAGAAATATATTTCTTGAAAAATTAGTAAAAATCAAGATAAATAAAAAATCAAAAAGCCAAAAAAATACTATATAGACTTGAGGATAAATAAAGATATAAAAAAAAGACAAGAGTTAAGATAAAGGAAAGTATAAAGATAAAGACTTAAATAAGGATAATAATAACTTATAACCAATAAAATGTCTTTAAAAATCACAAATGCATACATCTTTCTATATATAAAAGTATATAAAGATAACCACAAAGAAATAAATGAAAATATTATATATCTAAATATATATAAAGAAATATTAAAATATATAAAAAGGAAGAAATACAAAACTTGCTGAAATGTAAATAGAAAGAAATAAAAGAATACCAAAAAATCAAATAAAAACCTCCCAGTATATATAAAATATAGAGCTATTTAATCGCAATAGCATAAAGATATATATAAAGATATATGTCTTTATGAGCCTATTTCTTGTTTGATTAAATATCTTAATATATCTTTATATATATCTTAAAAATAAAACAAAAAAGAAAGAAGAAGAATCAATGAAGAACGTGGAAAATAAATAGAAAAACGGACTTAAAATAAGACTATTGAGGAATAAGTAAAGATAAAAATAAAGAAGAAAGAAGAAAGAATATATAAATCTTTAAAAACTAAGAACAAAGAGATAAATAAGATTGAAAAAAGATAAATAAGAAGATATATATGCAATAACACAAAAGATTTAAATCCACAAGGAAGGCATCCCCCTTAGACCCATTGTTGACACAATGGGTTCCCCCACCTACAAATTAGCAACCTTCTTGTCTAAATCAATTTCTCCTCTACTAGGTAAATTTGACTCCATAAAAGATTCCCCCCACTTTGTAGACTTTATCAAAGACCAAAAATTAGAAAACACTGACATTTTTGTGAGTTTTGATGTTGTTTCCCTTTTCACCAAAGTTCTTCTTCTTGACTCCATTGAGATTGTTAAACATAAGACTAGTGATGAAGTGCCTTCTTTAGTGGATTTATGTCTAAGATCCACATTTTTCCTTCCAAGGTGTCATCTACGAGCAAGTAGATGGTGTAGCCATGGAATCCCCTCTCTCTCCTATTATTGTTAACCTCTTCATGGAGCTTTTTTGAAGATTTTGTCCTTTTCTCCTTCCCCCCTAAACCTAGGTGGTGGAAACGCTATGTGGATGATACCAATATATGTTGGCCACATGGTTTAGAAAATCTTGAAAAGTTTCATAACCACCTAAATAGTTTGCACCCTTGTATCACCTTCACCAAAGAGATTGAATCTGACAACGAACTCCCTCTTCTTGACATTTTGCTCACCAAAAAATCAAATGGCTCCTTAGCCCCTGTGTCTTCCGAAAGGCTACCCACACTAACCTCCACCTCTACTCTTCCTCCCACCATCAAGCTACCCAAAAGGCCTGCATACTTAAAACCTTAACCATGAGAGCCTTTCATATTTGTGATTAAGAAAATCTAAACCACGAGGTGGATTATTTCTACCATGTCTTCCTTTTAAATGGCTAAAATAACAAGCAAATCTCTAGAATTTTTAATCTAACCAAATCCAATTTCTTCTCCAAACCCAAGTCCACCCAACCCCCCTTCCATACCACCCTCCCCTACATCGAAGGTTTATCCCAAAAAATTACAAAATTCCTTCAAAAAGAGGGGCATTCAATGTGCCTTCAAACCCATGAAAACCTTGAGAAACCATATCCCTTCCCTCAAAGACCCTAAGGACACCTTCCTTGATTATGGTGTTTATAAGGTTGCATGTTCTTGTGGTATCCCATGCATAGGTGAAACAGGCAGATCCTTTAGAACCAAAATCAAAGAGCATTGTGCAGACATAAAGCATGAGCGCATCATCAATTCTACACTAGCTAATCACTCCTTCAAAAAGCACCATGTTTTCCTTGAAAACACCCAAATCTTATCCACAGAAAACAACTTTTTTAAAAAGAAGCTTAAAGAAGCTATCGAAATCCACAACCACCCCTCAAATCTTAATCGAGATGAAAGGTGGAGCCTAAGTTCCTCTTGGAAACTCTTGTTATCTAACCTCACCCCTTCCATCCCTCCCCCCCCCATTCCTTCCTTCCATCCCTTCCTTGTCCTTCCCTCCATTCCACCCTTCCTTCCTTCCTTCCCTCTTTCATCTTCCTGTTCTCCATTTTTCTATCTTCTTCCATATTTTGATCTTCCATGTTCCATTTCATATATTTATATTGCATATATATCTTCTTATTTATCTTTTTTCAATCTTATTTATCTCTTTGTTCTTAGTTTTTTAAAGATTTATATCTTCTTTCATTTTTTCTTTTTTTTATCTTTACTTATTCCTCAATAGTCTTATTTTAGGCCTGTTTTTCTATTTATTTTCTGCATTCCTCAATGATTCTTCTTTTTTGTTTTATTTTTAAGATATATTAAGTTATTTAATCAAACAAGAAACAAGAAATAGGCTCACAAAGACATATATCTTTATATATATCTTTATGTTGTTGTGATTAAATAGTTCTATATTTTATATATATCCAGAAGTTTTTAATTTGATTTTTTGGTATTCTTTTATTTCTTGCTATTTACATTGTCATAAGTTTTGTATTTCTTTTTTTATACATTTTTATATTTCTTTATATATATATATATATATATAATCTTTTCATTTATTTCTTTGTGGTTATCTTAATATACTTTTATATATAAAAAGCTATATGCATCTATGATTTTTAAAGGCATTTTATTGGTTTTAAGTTATTATTATCCTTATTTAAGTCTTTATCTTTATACTTTATTTTATCTTTACTCTTATCTTATTTTTATATCTTTATTTATCTAGGTCTATATAGTATTATTTTTGGCTTTTTGATTTTTTATTTATCTTGATTTTTACTAAGTTTTCAAGGAATATATTTCTTCCTATTTATATTTTTTACATTTCTCTTTTATATCTTTACATTTTTTATTTATTTATTTATTTATATTTATGCTTATATTTCCTTTTATATATATATATATATAAAGAAATAGTTCTAGTTTGAAGTTTTTTATATTTTTTATCCCCATTTGTGTCTTTTTTTAATCATTTTGCAAACCTTTTTACATCTACTTAAAACTATATAAAAAATTTAATTAATTTTATTTATTTATTCACTTTTATTTCTTTATATTTATTTTTGTCCTTTTATGCATCTATTTTGTGCTCCTTTATATATTAAAAAAAAAGGTAAAAACTTTATTGAATATCAGAAAAGCAATACAAAGCCAAGAGAAACAAACCCACCAGGGATCAAACAAAGCAAAGAATTAATTCACACCCAAGAAGCACCTCATATCTTTTGAAACCCAATCTTCCAAGGAAAGGGACAAGTCACTAGGAAGGTTGCCCCAATCATCCACATACCAAGAACCCATCCTCTCAGTAACCCATCTAGCCAGACCATCAACCACCTTATTCCATTCCCGAGGAATATGGCGAAAAACAATGGACTCCAAAGAAGAGCACAGGGAAACAATATGTTTGACTACCACAACCAGCTACCAGTTCACATCCTCCAAATGGCGCCTATGCAACATATCAATAACAACCTGAGAATCAGACTCACAGACAATCTGCCACCACCCAAGGCCAGTCGCACGCTCAACGGCCATAAAAATAGCAAGAGCCTCCATGAGGTAATTAGAGTGCACACCTCTATAAATAGAAAAGAAAAACACCACCACTCCCAAGCTATCTCTACCAATACCGCCAATTCCAACGTGCCCTAAATTACCCCTAGAAGACCCATCTGTATTAATTTTCAACACACCATGAACAAGAGGGCACCAAAACCCAACATGAGCAAGCCTCTCATGCCCACGACCACGATGGCCACTACTCAAATTTCTCTTGTCCTTCTCAACAAGGCCCAAAGCATTAACCACTCCTAGATCCCCAGGATCAACCGGCACAAACAAATCACACTTTGCTACCAGAGTCTCCTACAGAACTCCAAGAATCCTCATCCAAAGCTATCCAATAAGCAATTTCTTATCTAAGAAAATCCTCCTGCTACGCTCCAACCAAATATGCCAGACAATCAAACTGGGACCTATGATCTAGGCAATACTCAGAAAGGAGGTCTTAGCTGGTGAGGACCTTTGTCTCCTCCAAAAATCATCCAAAGAAGAAACATGACAGCATGGCAGGTTCCAGAGATTCCACCAGAGATGCCAATAGCTTTCGCAAAAAAGCACTAAAAGAAGAGATGCAGGAGGCATTCTTCATGCTTAGCACACATAACACACATGGAAGGGCCCTAGAATCCCCACTTCCAAAGATTCTCCCAAGTAAAACGCTTGTCTTGAACCACTAGCCAAGAGAGAAAAATACACTTAGGCCAAGCAAACTTATTCCAAACATGCATCCACCAAGATACCTCAAAGCTCCCAAATACCTGCCTATCCAGGACCTGATAACAGAAGCAACTAAAAATTTGCCTTTTGGATCAGGACCCCAAGCCAGCACACCCTTCCCGAGAAGAGAATTGCAAACACGATCTGATAAGATCCTAGCAAGCTCTTGACGATCCTCCACAACACCACCAAGAGACCACTCTAGAGTATCCTTCCACCTCGACACAGTAATCTGACCCAAGGATTGATGTGTTTTAAAATCAGCCACACGACACCAACCCACATCCATGAAAACCTGGCACAAGTCTTGCAAGTGAGGATGAGAAGACAAAATGGGAGGATATCCATCCCAAGCATCATGCCGGAAAAGAGCATCACTACCATCATTACAAATCTAGAACAATCCCTATTTAACAAAGCTTGGCACCCCTCTTGAGGGTACCCCAAATCATAGAACCCTTCCCCTCCAGACTAAATCTAGCAACCTCAACACTCTCCACCACACCCAAATACTTGAAAGTAAGGATTTTAGCCCACAACAGATGTTGCGAACACCAACGCCAATACAACTTAGCTGCCAAGGCCTACACATTCAGATCATTTCGACGAAGACTAAGGCCACTTTCCTGCTTCGACCTACAAATAGAATCCCACTTCACCAAACTCCACTTTCTATGAAGAAAAATACCAAACCACAGGAACTGACGAGACAACCTCTCAAAATCCTTGATGAAGTTGGAGGGAGCCAAGAGAACAAAGCATTTGTACAGAGGGAGAGCCTGAACCACCGATTTTAGAAGAGTCACTCTACCAACCAAAGAAAGTCATCTCCATGTCCAATGACTGACAGACTCCGAAACTTATCAAGAATCTCTTGCCAAAACTTTTGTGCTCCTTTATATATATTTCTTTATAGATTCTTTTATTTCTTTTTATCCTTTTGTAATTTTTTTATTTTTTAGATATGTTTGATTATCTTCATTTTTCTTTATTTATACATTTTTCTAGTTTTATTGGTTTTAAGTTAATCTTTTCCTTATTTTTGTCTTCATTTTCTAAGCTATTTTTTTCTCTTGTTCAGCAATTTTTTTTCCCTTTTTTAAATTCAATTATATCTCTTTTTTATGTTGTAATTTGTATTAAATTTTAGTAGTTCTTATGTCTTTATCTTTTTTCCTTGTAATATTTTATCCCTCCTTTTCTCTTCTTGGTGCATGTGCAACCTTCTCCCCCCTCTAGTCTGCAATCACTCATTTTTACTCTTACAACTCTCTTCATCCTTGATTATGGATCACAGAGTGATCCGAAGCATTGATGCAAAAAAAGTAGCACACAATTAAATCTAGAAGAAACTCTCTCTGACTCTCAACATAATATGAACGTTTTGATGTGCATGCCAATCGATAATGACCATATCTTAAGATTGTTAACCTCAAAAAGTGAAATATTTTGATTTTAGAATAGACCAATCCAATCCACAGCAATTATAGTTATAATCTAATCTAAAATTAAAAAATATATAAAAAATGAAACAAAAATATTATAAGATATGTACATTAAAATATTCATCTGACAATCTTGCATCCATAATCATACCCTTTTGTTTGAGGCCAATATTAATATGAATACAGACATGAAATGCACCTCTGCGCATGTTCACAATTACTTTTCCCATCAATCCATCCACCCTGAACACTTAACAGACAATAAAATTGGAAGTGCCCTCATGGGCACATCTTTTAGAGTTTACGCTTTTGATAACTTTGCAGAATTAATAAGAAAAATAAAATGTTTTGCCCTCTACCTGCCAAACCTACCTGCCAAACAGTCTTGAAAGGTTGATTTGAACTCTTGCTTCAAGATCTGATAAAAATTTCAAACCCTGGCGATTATGTCTCAATGTTAAAGAACATTGCAGGAATCACTAAATAATGAAAACTTCAAAGGTAGAAGCATCCACAGATGGTAACACTTTCAAATCAGTTTTCCATTTCATTGAAAAACTTAGAAGAAACCCTTTGCAACTGTTCAACTCAGCTGCACGGAAATCAACATGTACTATGTTGTTCTTGTATGTTACATTCAATTTTTCAGTCCTTCGAAAAACTTAAGTAATTCATTCCTCTGAATCAATCTTCTAATCTTGCTCCTATCTTTCTGCTAATTCAGCTAAAAATAAAATTTGCAAAAATCAGCTTTACTTGCAAAAAAACATTCTTATTACTTAAGAGAATGAAATGGAAGATAAGTTTAAAGCACTGTTCATCTGCATTTTATTGGATTTAATTTGCTATTTGTGAAATGCAAAATAAAATAACTCGATCCACTTGAACTCTTTCCACATTTTCTCACTGAACCTGTGCAGAAGTTCGTATCCAAGCGGAAACTCAACACGATCCACCTAACACAAAGATAAACATTACTTTCCAGGATTTGGTGGTATAAATTTCCAATTACGATTCTCTTATTTTTGAAGGATTTGCTGGTAACAATCCCATGATATTCAATTCGTCCACAAACTAGGTTTGAGATTAATATTTTTATGAGCTCTGATTTTGAATATCTTCGATTTTATTCTCAAAGTGTTCTCTGGTGAAGACTACCATACCGCAATCAACTCTCCACAAAGTGAATTTGAGATTGGCATTTTTTATGAGTTCTGATGTTGAATGATGATCCATGACTCATTTATTGCCAAATTCACTGGGTTTTAGATTAACATTTTTTATGAGCTCGATTTTGAAAGATATTCAATTTTATTGTCAATGGATTTTCTGGTGAAAGGTGCGTGACACATGGGATACATCCACTAACTGGATTTGAGGTTGCCATTTTTAAATTTTTTATGAGTTCTGATTTTGAATGATGATCCATAACTCTCATTTATTACCAAATCCACATATCTATATGGTCAGAGTGTGCATTTTGGAAACCCTTAAAAATGCAACACTAATTTTCCATACTATCTGGAAACAAATTGCCATCTTTTCATTAATAAGGGAGAGGAAAAGAAAAGTTAAGTGTTTTTTACATCAATTTGCTGAAAAACAATCCATGCTACATATGGTGAGGAGCTCTGAATCACACAAGAATGACAGATGCAGCTACATAAATCATTAATCATGAAGTCCAAGTTTATTTAGGAGAGCTTCCCTCTGCTACAAAAAAAATGTGTTCAAGCAAATTATTGAAAACAAATTTGAGAGAAGGTTTACAAGTGTCAAACAAAACACAAACAGAAATGACTGGCAATCCGAAAGAGCATCACATAACCACAATAGTCATTTAAATAGGACCTGTCATGTTATGTTCAAGGGTTGTGAACCATGTAATCTGATGAAATTCCTCCCATCATTCTTTCCTCTAAGCTCTTATTGCTCTCCCCCATCAGACAGCTCGAAGGCATCATACCTTTCAAAATTTGGGAACCAGAAGCTGCATGGTTATTGGCAGCATTGTTTTCTCTATGATCTGATGTACTCTTTAGATGAGTTGGGGAAGGATCAGAGATGTCAGGCTTTTGATCCATCATATGTGGAGATGGCACTTGCTCGAGCTTGCCAAACTGCTGTTGTTGCAAATCAAATGAGCCTGTTGAGGATGCATGCATTTCTTTTTGCAAATGTTGTTGCTGCTCCTGATATAGTTGTCTTAGCCTTGACACCTCCTTTTTCAATGCTTCAGTGTGTGCTGCACCAACAAGCACTTCTCCAATTACTAGGATGAATTGAGAATAGTCACTTACTTCCTAATGTTTAATAGTAATACAAATTTCTAATGCTATATGTTACTTAAATAGTATACTTGATAAGAAAGAGAAAGCTTATGCATGCCATTAAATACATAGAATGAATTGTTTACGGTTGCCTTCTAGATAATGCTTCAACAATTCTACTGCTAATTGTTACGCCTTTATTTGAAATAAACAGTACTCAAATAATATTCTAATGCTACATGTTAGGGCAATATTTGAGGTAAAAAGTACAAATGAGAAACAAATGTCTATCCAAGGCAAAGCAAACTAAAATAGACCTTTTCATAACTGTCATTTAGTCTAACACTATGCTTGCATCACAGAAAAATGATTCTAGTGACATAAGTCATGAGCTATAGTATATGGGAGAAAGAAAATGCATTTCCATCAACAGATTTTCCACTTTAGCTTGAATTGCAGTACTGGCTTGTCTTGGTTGATGGTGCCATGACTGATACTGAGGTCCAACAATTGGAAAATGGATGCTTGAAAGAGATTTTTACTGTCTATTGATAGTAATACTATGAAACCACAACTTTTAGCTTATACCCTGTGTTTAATCGCTCCTCACATCTTTATATCCTAGTAGGGTAAGAGGCCTGGATGGACTCCCCACAGATTTCTTCAAATTTTCAGCTTATACCTCTAATACATATGAATCTCAAACAGAGGAGGGCGTATACAACTGGTAGTAGTGCCCAATTCGGATACAAACCAAAAAGTCCAGTAAGCTTATAGTTAGTTGGCTAAAAACTACATTCCCCAAATTGTCTCAGTACAAGGAGGAGATTTGGTTAATGGGAAACAGGTCTTTATGGTTATTATTTCTCTAGATGCTTAAGGAGACAGCTCTTTATGGTTATTATTTCTCTAAATGCTTAAAGCTCAATATGTCCAAAATTTGATCCAGGCTATAGAGAGACTTAACTTACAAAGTAAACTTTATTTTTGTTTCTGCGTGGTAAACTTGTTCCAAATTCATGGTTTGCATTAGCCATTAACGTGATCCGATGTCTCCATATCTTATTTAATTTATGACCAAAGCATTTAGCAGAGCCATCAATGCATCAGAACAAGCGTATCAGATTTTTGAAATTGCAATTCAGAGGTTTATGTGTATTTTCTGCTCAAGATGACCATAAGAATGTAATAAGACAAACTAGTATATTAGCTTTATGCCTGCTCTTCTCAAAGAGCAAACTCTACAGCTATGTTCCATTTCCTAGATTAGCAAAGAATCCAATGACATGGATATGACATATCTCTGATTTTTACATGGTAATCTACATATATGACATATCAGGGTAAATTTTTGCAGGTGAACTAGTCAACTTTTCCCACCTATGTTCTCTTTTATTCTGCACATCTACCAGACCTCAGCCTTAAACTCATTACCTAACCAAAATAGTACTCAGTAGTCATGACTCGCAACAAAGGGCCACTGCCTTCAGCAAATATAGGTAGGTATGAGGATAACATATTGATATATAGTGCACATCTATCAGGCTTCTGAACTCGTTATCTAACCAAAATAATATTCAGTAGTTGAAACAAAGTAACATTTCCTTCACCAAATATAGGTAGGTATGGGGGTAACATATTGATATATACCTTCAACAGTAAAGATGTAACAATCATCGTGTGAATTCCTTTTAACCACCCAGAAAATATCCAATTCAACAAGATAAGATTAGTAGAAATCACTCTGGTAATTATCATGTTAAAGCAGTATATATCGAAGCCCTTGGGAAGCTGGATAGTCCCCCATGGCCTCCAGAGAAGATTGGTCTCCAGAAGCATATTTTAGGAAGTGTTCTCTTGTCAAAAAGAAAACATTCACTTGGTGTAGATTATCAAGGACTGGATTCAAGGGCCCTTCAATGTGTGTCTAATGCAATGTTCCATGGGAACATGTCTCCAACAGTATGAGTGACATCCCCAACATCCCAGACATGTAGAAGACATACCTATTTTCAAGGCTTGAAGGCCTGCTTTACTTGGTAAATACAAATTTAAAAAAGTAAGTTTTTAAGGAAAAAATGCATAAAAATCCTAAAAGTCTAAAAAGGGGAGCATTGCATTGCAAATAAAGCACATTGCATTTACTTTTAAAAAAATTTGCTGCTTTTGGTTTGCTTATGTTATTTTTATGCCCCCCCATCATCCCCCTGCCTTACCAAAATTTGGAAAAAAAAAATTGCCTGCCCTAAAACCTCATCCCCACATGCCCCCGTGCCCCTGTCCCAGAAACTCAAAGAAACACTACTCTAATGCAACAAAGTCAATGAAATTTAAATCATCTTCTACTCCACAGTAAATTTGCATGGATTATTAGGTTTTGATTTTTCAATAGAATGGGAATACCTTCAGTATACCCTTAAGACAAGTCCACTCTTCTGAATTATTGCCCTAGCTCTCCAAAACAAGATATAGTTGGAGGGGTTGTTGACAGCTGGTCCACAATTGATAACATGGGATACTTGAAATCTTTGATAAATTGATGACCTTTTCACACAAAGAACTTAAATAATAATTATATATGGTATATTCTACTATCACAAACTCAGAGAAGTCTAAGTCTAATGGGACGATAAAAGTTCTTTCTATTTTTCACACCCATGGAAAGTGAAACCCATTTAAAACTTATTCTGACCTCAGGGATAAGGGGCTATTTTCAATGTTTTCACACCCATGATCATGGGAATTGTTCACTATTTGTTGTCCCATTTAGTCCTTTTTAATTTTTATTACAAATTTTATTCTATTGTCTATTTTATTTATTTTTTAATGTAAATTTGCCCATATAATCACATCCACATTCAGAGGGATCAGCAGAAAAATCTACTCCGAATTCAAGAAATGGTAAGATTTGGTGAATGTAGAAAATTTAGTTACATTCTGTTTTGGGGAGATTTTATCCATTATTAATCTCTTTAAAAAAAACAGCCATGAGAGTTATTCTCTAGTCTGTACCGTCTAAACATTAGTGGCAATGACCATCTAATTCATTTGATTTTAGTCTCATGCTATAGGGACTAGAACTTACCATCCTTGAAAAGCTTGTCTTGTGCAAGAGCAGCAATTCTTTGCTTCAAAGCACTGTTGTCAACATTCAAAATAACTCTTTGATGATCCAGAAATGTCACTCGAGGAGAGAGCGTCGACACCTCTGTCTGCATTCATATTACAGCAAGTTTTGAGAACAACTAAAATAAAATAAGGCACTGACCATCTCTAGAAAACCAAACAGGATTTCACCCACTACTGCTGTCAACAGTAAGTATAACACACCTGCAGTGCATTGACGCTTCTTTCAAGTTCTGAAATATACTGAAGCTTTCTTACTCTAGATCTTTGTGCAGATTGCCGATTCGCTAAAATTCTGGAAAATTAATAAAACCTTATAAGAAGAGCAAGGGAGAATCCAATAACAGAACACCCATAGAGTCAGACCATTTAAAGTGATTCTTAAGAATTCATATTTCGGGGTCTCGATCTAAGATGTCAATTTCAGAATGCTTACCTCTTGACTCGCTTTGGATCAATGTTTGGGTCAAGTTCCATTGCTGATGATGACGAGGGCATTTCGGTCTTGGCAGTCTGGAGTGGTTGCTCGCTTTTGTTAACACTTTGAACTTCTGGCTCACTTTTGAACTGGCCAGATACAGTCATTACTTTCTCTTCCACTGAAGGCTCATTAATGCTATTGTGATCAGATGGAGTGGAAGGGTTCTCAGAGGTTGCTTGTCTGTCTGAACATCTGTTATCCAGAGCAGATGTCTGATGAGTTGGAGGATTAGAAGATTGGTTTGACTGGCTTTTATTGAAAGGTTCAACATCATTAAACATGGACATAAGCTGCTCCTCATCCAATCTATCAAAGTCCTGAGATCCTTTGGAAGGTATAGATGCTGCACTTCTGCAATCAAACTCATCTTCCTCTGCAATTTCCTCTATTGGATTGGAATTTGTGGGGGCTTCTAGAAATGCAAGCGAATCACTTGCCGATCGCCTGTGGTGGGCACCCTTCTTTGCTGGTGTCTCAGAGGGTGAGTCCAGCAGATCATCAATCCACGACGGCTGGCATTGTGAGAGATAGCCTACAGAGGGTGTGCGCTGATGTTTCAAGCTATGCCCCTGGAAAGAGAAATTATGCCAGCCCATGTACATATTATTGGAGTCTTGACCACTGGAACCCATAAAAGGTGGACTTTTAGGGGGCAACTGAGGCAGCTTTGAGGATGTGAATCCCCAATTCGCTGGAGAATTGTCACTGGTTCCCTGCTGTGCCATTTATAATAAATCTGGGAACAAGCTTCAGTTGATGGATGATAATGTGCATTACAGAAGAAGATTCCAATGGCAAATCCTGCAACGCACAAGGTCTAATGATATCAATGCCAAAAATTCAAAGCATCTTGCAATGCCATTTAAGAAAATACGTAATCAAACATGAATGCTATCGTCTAGGCATGAATGTAAAATCAGTGTATGGGTACATTTCAGAAGAGTATAAAATGGAAAACCCAAAACGACCACGCAATCTGCAGAGAGCAGTGCCAAAAATTTAAGACATCTCTACAACGCCCTTAGAGTATAAACAAGGAAACGCCATCACATTGTCTAGGCAAGAATGTAAAGTCAGATGATGGGCAGCTGTATGCATTATACAACGGCCATAAGGTCTCATGAGATCAATCCCAAAATAAAAAATAAAGGTGTCTTGCAATAACCGCAACGTTTCATGAGATCAATGCAAAAAACTTTAAGGTATCCTGCAACGCCGACAAGATCTCATGCGATGAATGCAAAAAAATGTAAGGCCCCTGCAATGCCCTTAACATAAGGGCAAATGGACGGGAGCATTGTATACCGATAAATCTAAAATCCATAGATCTCCGATGCTTTTGAAACAGTTTGCGAGCATACTATTGCAGAAATAGAAAGCGCAAAAAAGCAGAAGACCCCACACACATACAGGCAATATGAATATAGCAAGTTTATAAACTACAGTTGTAACACAATATTTTGACAAAAAGCACTCGAAAAATATCAACTTCTATAGATGAACAGTACATGAACATGCCAAAGCAAGTTAGATCGTCTACCCATTTTCCATCGTACAATCTATACACAGGCCAAAAAAAATTATAGGAACTAATAAAATCTAGATTCCGCACACTTACCAACCAAAAGACAAAATAAGTTAAGAGAATGAACCCTATGCTACTGCCATGCATTGCTGCTACACATGATTGTTTCTAAAACTGAAATTCATCACTATGGGTCAGTTACACTTCTAATTGCATATATAGTCTCACAGTGTAAACAAAAAGCAGCCAATTGAATAACAATATACGAAGAAGATTTGAAATTTGATCATTTATCCTTCTACCTGTTTTAAATTCCGTGAAAATGCAACCTAAACATGGAAGCACATAAACCAGGGAACAGCCAAATCAACAATAAAGCTCCTAGCATGCATTGCTGGACATAACTGTTTCTATACTTACGTTCAGACCCAATTAGCTAATCAGGATGTCATACAAACATCACAATCAAAATAGTTTGAGGCAAGCTTGGAATTGATTTTGTAATAAAAATATAGCCATGCCCGCTAGTCAATAAAAATAATGAAGGATGTCTGATGAGATTAATGCCAAAAATCTAAGTTATCCAGCAATGCCCTAGACAACAAATTCTATATGGCATATGAACGGCATTGTCTCCGCTTGAATTTAGAGCCAATGGATCTCAAATGCTACTGAACCAAATTGCTAGGGCTTAATCACATGAGTAGAAAAAGGGAGAAAAAAAGAGTTAAATGGCTCAGACGCACGGTGGCAACCAAAAGGCATCGTAAGATCCTCTAACCTTTGCCTATCGTGCAATCGTTGGAAATGCCACAAAATAGGAGTTAATAAATCGGCTTATGAACCAGCCAGAATAACTGAAAATGACCTGCATTGTCCAACAATAAAGAGATATACTACTAGCATGGATTGCTAGGCATAATTGTTGCTAAAAGAAAGCTCAAACCAAATATGGGTTATTCAAACATACAAATCAAGGTGTATGTAGATGCAACTTAAAGCCCATAGCTTTGAATCCAGTGGGACTGTAAAAATCCTATCTTAGTTTCAATTCCTTGGGACCCAAACCCACACATTCATAGCCGCATAATTTTTAGCATTCCAAACCAAAGAAGCCAACAGACCATCGAAATTAACACAAATCACTTCAGCAATGCGAAACTAAAATCTTATGATCCGCCTGAATCATAAAATTTAACTATGCGCATAACTTACTCACAGAACACGCCCTGGAATTACTATTAGCGGTGGTTTTCACAAAGCAACCCACACCAAGTACAAAAATTATAGCAGTAATAGCACCCAGATCTGTTAAATGCAACTGCTTGTGACAAAAAGCTGTTCTCCATTTTTTCTATCCACTTAAGTTCGATTTTTCCGTAAAGCAAAAGATTTCAAAATCCAATAAAAACACACTGCACGAAATCTGACGTAATTTAACTGTCATTTAGCAGCCCAGACTCAGCTCCAATGCACCACAAATTAGATTCCATGCACCCAAAACAGCTGCACCAGTGACCCGTTAGATCTAACGTGAAAAAAAATCAAGGGCCATAACAGATAACCAAAAAAAGGCATTGTGTATGAGCATTAGACGTACTAACAATAGATCTTCGCAGCTCTCTCGCAACCACCAGGTCGCGGGATCCAGTCTCGGCCACACAATTAGTACTATTGCCAGCAGTAGTACCTAATATGCTCCCCAGCAAAGACTAAAAGTCGAATCCACCTCCCTACTGCAGGCTTTTTATTTTCATCTGTACATGAAAATCTTCAATTTCGATATCGTTAAAAAGATACAAACTTTTAAGCCTGTACATCACCGTAACTCGGCCCTGTAAAAATCCACTACTCCATCTCCGTCATTATTGCCAGCAATCGTATCACCTCCATTGCCAGCTTCACCCCACCACCACCACCATGTTTTTTTTCCTTTTTTAATCCTCTTTTCAACGTGAGGAGGCCTTAAAAAACAACACGAAATAAAGCCTGTAATCTACAGAACAGGCCCATCTCATTCTGTCTTTTACAAGTGTTTAGCCTCTCTCGCCACCGGCTGCGCACATAGACTCGCCACTCGCCCCGCCACGTGTCGGTCTCATTGAAAACGAAATAATTAATCGGCCCCCTCTCTTCCCGCCATAATTTTTCCAAAACTGCCGCTGTTTTAGCGCTGTTTGCGTTAAAATCCTGTTTATTAATAGACCTCCGCCCCCAAATTTACCGGTACTTTTTCAAACTCTACAGCTAGCCACAGCTGGAGGGTTAAAAAAACATTATAAAATAAACCCCGTCACCATTTTCTACCACTCCAAAATCTGGTCATTTCATTGCCCATTAACTGGCATGGCACGTGCCGATGTGACGCCTCGTTCCTGAGGCCCAGTGGCACTAACTCCCCCGCACCTTTTCCCCATCTCTCCTCCTTTTCATCAATCTCAACCGCCGAACCCCTCAGAGCTGCCCTCCGTTTATCCCCGCGACCGTATTTGTTTAGTTCCTAAGTACGTCCCCATGTGCTTATAAATCTATTAAATTTAAGTAACGCACCCCCCTTCATCTAGTAGAACATGCCAACCCCTAATATTATAATATTTATTGCCCGAAAGTGATTTTTAATGTCCTTAGTCACATTCCATTTACACAATCTTATGAACATTTGTGCCATGTTCCCCCCTCTAACAAATGTTTTTGTAATGGGATGACTTGAGGTTGCTCCCAAAGTGGAGGATAGGATATCATAGAATCATGTGTGATGATGACAAAGGGAGGATTGGAAGAAATTATGACATCATAGCCAAAAGGGAAGGAAGGGGGAATCTCAACGGAAGTTGTCAACCACTAAAGCCCCTCCACCTAAATCATAGGCTCATGAGATCCTTGGGTGGGGCCTTGTATTTCTAATTATTCAACCTCCACACTTGAATCCATCCAAGTAGCCTCCAATCACTTTGTTCTTGTCAATGCTTCCCTCAGCACATGGCTTGGGAAATGAGCTTGTGGCCTTGTGGTTGGAGAGCATAGAGCACGGATAAAGACCCTACATGACGGATCAAACCACACAAATTTTTGGGTCTGCTTCGCGGAAATCAACATTTTAAAGTCCTGAAAGGTAAGGTCTCGCTTATTCTTCACAATCGTGTTTATGGCCCCGCTCTTTTCTCTTTCGGTTCCGGTGATTCTTTGTTTTATCAGTTTCCTGTCTCTCTTTTGCAACTCAAAATCAGGGGGGGTTGAAATCTATAGTGGTTTAATACACGGTAAATCATGGTTAAACAATCAGTAAAATCTCAGGCTACCGCATTTGGGGAAAATCAGGGACCTGCAGGGGAAATAACTCCTTTTTCATTTGGAAATGCACACTCTTTGAATATAGGGCTTGCAGAGTTTGCATCGGGTGGCTGTGAGTCAATACACAGTCCCCAAATGCAGTTAGCTGCCTCTTGGATAAGAAGGCTTTACCAGGAAGGTATACTTATCCCATGGGATCACTCATTACAAGCTACAAAAGGATCTGCAATCTCACTCTTGAGCTCTCAAACAGATGATTTGATCAGGCCTTGGAATTCATTTTACCCGAAGGTCCCTCATGTTTTTTCAACTGGCACAAAGGAGAAGTTGGTGTTTGTGAACGCAAAGCAGTATAAAGGGATTTTAAGGCGTAGGCAAAACAAAAAACTGAAACTGTCACAGAAGAAAAAACTCATCATGATCTTACCAAAAGGTAGAAACAATGTAAGTGTCGCTATTAACATGCCCCATTTAATAGGTGACCAATCAGAGCAAGGGGATGATAAGGGTAAAAAAAGGGAGATTCTGTCATCTCAAGAGGCTCCAAGGCCAACCCAAAATAAAACAGGAAGTTTTACAATAAGCAAGGGAGATGGAGCAGAAATGCCCCAAGACAATTTGGACTCCTACAGTCCAACAACCACTCCTCTGCTGTGGTCATCTGAGCTCTACGTGAATGAGCTCATGGACATGAAAAAAAGGGTTGAACTCTTAGAAATGAAAGGACAGCGTGATGATTCCAAGCTAAAAGAAATACTAGAAGCCAACTGGAATCATGTAAGGGAAAACATGCTACTTAAGGAGCAAGTAATAAGCTTGCAAAGTAAGATGGAAAGAGGTCAAGAAGAGCTGGCCACTTTAAAACAAGTGTTAGAACAAGCAAAAGCAACAGAAAAGAACTCAGAGGCAGCGTTGGGTAATGACACAGCACAGCTAGAAGCGATCCAAACAGCAATTTCAGACATGGTAACAAGCGAAAGTAAACTAAAAGATCAAATAGAGGAGGCCAAGTCTTGGGCACAAGTCATAAGTGGATCATCAATCACGCAAAATGAAATCATCGGGAAACACATAAAGATGCAATTAAGAGAAGAAAAAGTCAAGCAAGACAAAGCTAGAAACATCATCATCAAAGGTTTGAAGGACTTCGGGGAAAAGGAAGGGACTACTATCTTAGCAAGGGACTTTCTCAAGGACCAACTCAAATGGGCAGGAAAAATTCAGCAGGCAAATAGGATTGGAAAGAAAACAGAAAATGGGAGGGATAGACATGTAAGGGTTGTCTTAGGTAGCATGGAAGACAAGAATGCAATCCTAAAGAATAGGGGGGCCCTTAGGGGCACTCAAATCTACTTAGATGAAGACCTAACATTCGATCAGCAAGAAGAGCGAAGGAAGGAGTGGGTAAAAGTGAAATCAGCAAGGGATGCCGGAAAATGGGCATGGTTGAAAAATGGGAAAGCTCAAATTAGCGAGCGACCATCACACAATAAATAGGAATTTGGGGCCCCACGAGAGTATTTGCATATAGTAAGTTGGAATTGTAGAGGTTACCCTTGGAGAAGAGGACCGGGGTTGGGGCCCATAGGAGAAGGGAAAGACATTATCATTCTTACAGAGACTCATGAACATGACAGTTGCAAAGTTCCAGATTTTGAAGGGTATGCTAAAATTTCAGTGTGGAATGAAGGGACTGAAACAGGTAAGGGGCATGGAGGGATTACAGTCCTAATAAAAGAAGCTTGGGGAGAGATGATAAAGGTTGAAAAAATGGATCCAAACAAGCAGTTCATATGGCTAAAAATAACAGAAAATGGGGCAATAATTTGGCTGGCTGCATGTTATTTTGCTCCTAAAAACTCAAAGGTCTACAAGAAGAGAAAGATGGATAATGAAGATCCATTTGCTGCTTTAAAAAAGGACATTTCTGTTTTTAGCTCTTCGGGAGAAATAGTGCTAATGGGGGACTTTAATGCAAGGACGGCCAACAATCAATCCATTCAGTTGGGCAGTAGTGGGGAGGAAGACAACAACCCTCTTTGGCTTGAGGAGGTGGAGGTTCAGACTTGGGAATGGACCTCACAAGATGGCAATGGGGGTGTGTCACATTTTGGAGTGGAGTTACTTGGTTTATGTAGCTTATATGGCATGGTAATCTGTAATGGTATGAAAATGTGGCCAAAGTCGGGCGGTATCACTTGCAAAACCTACAATGGGCAAAGTGTTGTAGATTATGTGTTATGTTCTCAAAATTCGGTCTCTAGGCTGCTGGAGTTCAATATTGGGTGCTGCCCTATTGGTCTAAATTTTGATCATATGCCTCTTCTTGTTAAATTTAACATTCATGATGACAACCAGCAAGATAGCAAAAATCAGTATTCTCATAAGAGGGCTCACTCACAAGGAAAAATCCTTGTGAATCATGAAAATCAAGAAATCTTTGTGGCTGCGTTGGATCATCACCTCCAAGAAAGAAAAAACATACCATGCAATGAAAGCAATGAAAAAAATAAATACATTAGCAGCAATATGTTGGTTCCGCTAATTCAGAAGGCTCTAGAAGGTTGTAAGAGATCCCAAACCAAGAAAGGGATTTCAAATACTTTTCCTGCTAACCCATGGTATGATGAGGAGTGCAAAGCGGCAAGAAGACTGGCCAAAAAGAATATGTCAAACAAAGAAAGTAAAGTAAACTACGAGAAGTTGGTAAAATCTAAAAAAGAAATTTATGTGGATTTAAGAAGGAAAGAGTTAATTGCTTTGGGTAAACACAATCCCAAAAGTTTTTGGAGAGAGCTGCAACAAAAGAAGAGTCAGATAGAAAATAATATCACTGGGAAGCAGTGGTTAGAGTATGCGAAGCTCTTGTATGAACGACCAGTGGAGAAAATCAAGCCCCCTTTAATGCATGCCTCAAGTGAACTCTTTTCGGAGGAGGATATCAAGAAAGGCATAAAAAAGCTAGCAAGCGGTAAGGCTCAAGATATTGATGGGATGCAGGCTGAATTCTTAAAATGGGGCTGTGAGCTCCTCACACCTCACATCAAATACCTCTTTAATAGCATCACTCAAAATGGCTTTCCGGCTCAATGGGCTACCAGTGTGGTCATCCCCTTACATAAAAGTGGAGATATCAATAATCCCTCTAACTATCGTACTATAATGGTCAATCCTCTTCTTGGTAAACTCTATGGGAGCATGTTAGAGCGCAGAATCAGTAATTGGGCCGAAAGGGAAGGTAAAAGGGCAAAGGGGCAGGCTGGTTTCAGATCAAGACATTCTACCATAGATCACTGCATCACGCTTAGGCACTTCATTGAGAAAGTTTGGGACACCCAAGGGGCTGAAGCTTTTTGTTGTTTTGTTGATTTCAAAAAAGCCTTTGACACGGTACCTAGGGACAAACTATGGATCAGAATGAAGGAACTTGGTATCCCTGATGAACTTAGAGCAGCAGTCCATAAACTTTATGAGAAAGTTAGTGCTAAAATTAGAACAAAAGATGGTATGTCGGAATGCTTCGGTAGTGACATCGGGGTCAAACAGGGTTGTCCCTTATCTCCCACTCTGTTTGGGTTATATATTGATAAGCTTGAAGAATGGTTAAACAAAACTGATGGGGAGGGTATTCAACTTGCTAGTTATGTGGTGAAGTTACTTTTATATGCGGATGATCTAATCTTAATTGCAAAATCTGCTCTTGGTTTGAGAGATCATTTAAAGGCTCTCGAGCTCTTTTGCCAAGAGGTCGGTATGCAAGTTAACACCAGCAAAACTAAAATCATGATCTTCTCTTTGAAAAGGAAGAAGCAGCAATTTAATTTCATCTTTGAGGGCAGTCCTTTGGAGGTGGTGGAAGAATACAAGTATCTTGGGATTGATTTCCATAATAGGCTCAGCTGGGAGACTTGCAGGGCAAAAAGGATTCAGGGTGGCTGGAAGGCGTCTTATTTACTACAAAACAGATGTAGGAAAGCAGAGTTATGGGATTGGAAAACCAAGAAAACTCTTTTTGGTTTGTTGGTGGCACCGGTTGTCCTCTATGGTTGTGAGGTTTGGGGGGGTAGCATGTCAAACCACAAGTGGAGGCAAGTTGAAAGAATTCAAAAACATTTGATCACTACTAACATCAAAGTCAAATCTTCAGTTCCGTATGAGATTCTCTTGGCTGAAACTGGTATGTTCCCGTTGGAGGCATCTGCTGTCATCCGGTTAATAAGTTATTTAAAAAAAGTTGAGAACATGGATTTGCACCGCTGGCCCAAAATGGTTGTTGGGGAGGAGCTAAACCGTAGAAAGAAGACTTGGATGAAGCAAAATAGCAAGTGGTTGAACAAATGGAACATTAAACTACATGAGTGCCCCAACACTAATGCTGAGATAAAAAAGTTTGTGCTAGAAAAGTTTAGGTCTACTATGTGGACTAAGCAGGTTGGCCGTAAAAAGTCTCATTATATCCAGGAATTCAACCCCACGTGGGAGCATGATGAGAAAGACTATCTAAAGGTTACAATTAAAGGCAAGGCTAGGCTTTTGATCGCTCAATTAAGAACCGGGTCACACCATCTTAGATGCGAGACAGGTAGGTGGGCTGTCCCCAAGGAGGCTTGGGAACAACGAACTTGTATTTTTTGCAACAAAGGGACTGTCGAGACTGAATGGCACTTCATGATTGAGTGTGCTGCTTATGATGATATCCGTATCCAATATGAAGACATTTTGAAGGTGGATAATCTAAATGAACTTTTTAGGGAAGCTAGGCTCCTCAAGATTGCTAGCTTTCTGATCAAGATCTACAATAGAAGGGCTGACATGGAAAAGAACTTGAAAATGGTTAAAGTTTCGTGCTTGGTCCCATAGACTGATGGTCTCGTGGACGCCATTAAAAATCTATTCATTCATTCATTCATATAATTGACCACTCCAATCCCATCTTCTTTTCTTACTCATTTTGCCTACTTACTTAGAAGTTTTTCAAAATGAATAAATGTTCATATATATATTTAATTTTTTAAAAGTGGGTAGATTAGAATCACATTTTGAGGGTGATATTTTATATATAAATATTAAAAAATCGATCTTAAATGTCTAATACAATCGTCGAAGCTAATGAATTTATGGGAGGCAATTAAGCTATGTCACGAACCCAAGTGTTATGTTGTGCAGCACAAGGAGACCAAAGATGCACGCCTTGCAACAACCCCCCCTAGTGCAAGCGAGGGGTTTAAACCCGTGACCTAGGTTCTTATATCAATTGTTGCACAGACGGTTGACGTTGCACCAAAAGATCGACTTGTTGATGCCTGATACAACCATCAGAGTTAATGAATTCACAAGAGGTGATTGAACCATGTCATGAACTTGAGTGTTACGATGTATAGCACAAGGAGACCAAGAGCACATGCCTTGCAACAGAGAGAAATGGCTTGGTGTAGATCAAGACTAGCTACAAAGAAAGAGAGTGGAAGGGGGAGTTGCACATGGTTCGAGAGCAAAGACAATAATTTTAGAATATAAATTAAATCCAAAAAACATGACAAGTTATGGCAACCTACAAGGAGAGGAATAAGAGAAGAGTTCTTCCTTAAAATTGTTATTTTTTCATTTATAAATTGTTATTTTTCATTTATTGTTATTTTTTCATTTATTCTTATTAGACTCTTCTCTTATTCCTCTTCTTACAAGTTGTCTTGTTATTTTTTTTAATTGAATTTATTTTCAAAAATGATTGTCTTTACCATAAAACCATGTGCAACTCCCCCCTACACCCTTTCTCTTTTTAGCTAGTCTTGGTCTACAACAAATCATTTCTCTCATATAGTTCTCTATTGAGTTCTCTATTGTCCTAATGATGAATCATAAAGTGTGATGTGAAATGTTGATGCAAAAACTTCAACACAGTCAAATCCAAAAAGTATAATGAACAACATGATGGATTGTGGAAACTTGATATCATTAATTAAAAAAGTAGTTGGCATGAGTTGTCTACAATTTTTGAAGTAGTGTGTAAACTGCTTTTGGATTTGACTATCTATATTTATCAATCGACATTTAAGATCACGTTCAATGATCCATCATCACGAAGAAACGAGAGATGAATTAAATGTACCAGAAATCATAACCATCACTCTTCTCATCGTAATGCTAAATCAATGAATATGATTCGAAATGTTAATTGAAAAAATATAGACACTACAATCCAAAAACAATCCTAGACATTAAAAAATTATTAAGTTGTAGAATTAAAAAGTGGAAAATCACAATCTAAAAGATTCTTTCATTCATCTATAGAATCTGTAACTTTGAAAATGAATTATCAACCTATAAAAACGCGTTCTTTAATTTTCTTAATTTTTGTTTGGTTGTAAAATTGTGTGGCATGTTACCTCCGAGCCCTGCGGGGTTTTTTTCCCTACCAGCATGTTAGCGTGTAATGCGGGATTCGTCGGGATATAAGAATGTGTGGATTCTTATAAATGGAGAGTGAAATCTGTGGACTTTTTCGTTTAAGGAGGTACATTTTCATGTGAAACGTAAGGACTTTTCTCATTTTACGAAGGTACATTTAGAATGGAATGCACACATATTTTGCTAGGATGGTACCCTCGATTATAGTGACTATTTTTATTTTTATTCCTAATATTTTAAATTGGTATTTGAGATGTAATGTTCAATCATCTTATTGTAAAGGGAAATGGGAATTTAATATAATAAAATAGAATGTAAATATATATAATAGTAATAATTTAAATTGAATATTATTATTGTGAGTTCATATGTTTTTGGAGGGTCGTAATGTCAAATTCAGATTTTTTTAATATGATATGAGAGTATAAGTTTAAGTTAATATTTTATTGGCTAAGAGTTAAGGACTAAGGCGTATCCATTCCACCAAAGTTGTAAGTAGGGTACAATCATGGTCTCATCCCTTATGATGTCAAGGGCATTGCACTCAATAAGACTTGATCCTTAGTGGATTCATTCAAAACCATTCAACTTCACCTACAAACTAAAAGTCCTTTGACTAATTGATATTTTTCTAATTAATATTAAATTAGAAATGTAAATGTAAAGAAGATAGGGGTTTTTAGGTTGATAATCAAAGATTTAGTCTAGTTGAGGTAAATTTGATTGTCTATGATCTGAAAAGATATTTGTGCTTCACATGTGCTTTGTTCTAGGTTGTGTCTACACCTCAAAGTCCTTTATGCAATCATGAATTTATCAGCTACCATACAAATCTAACCTTACTAAATGTGTACATCTCTTTAGCTCGCCTAATTCACCTCAATTTTCCCTACCTTTTTCTTTACTCTAAATATTGGCAATATTTAGAAATATGTTTGGAGGGTTGTTGGTATGGCACAAGGGCATGTGTCCTTCTAAGTGAACCTTCATAAAACTTATGTAAAGGATTGAAAACAAGCAACTTCAATCGTGCAAGTGTTGTAAAGTGATGTGATGTCGAACTAGGTTTATTTTAAGTACTACAATTGAAACATTCCTAGCATGCTCTTTTTGTAAATGAGAATGATATTTAATGCTATGTGATGATCAAAATGAGTGCAACTGAATGCCTTTAAATAAAATTACATAGCAATAAATTGCACAAACCTCTATCTAGTTGGCTCATGAAAAGGAAAGGATAGGTGATAAAATTTTGAAAAATCGAGGGTTGAATCCATGGTCGAGGTCAACCTCAAATCCATAAAAAATGACCCAAGACATGGAAATTCTCAAATCAAGTAGATAGTAGAATGTATAGGGATAGATCTATACAAAGATGCAATGAATATGTAATATGAGGGAATATATCAAGATGTGTGTGTGTGTGTAGATAAGGGATGGATAAATGTACAAGAATGTGTGGGAGGGGGGATAAGTAAAGGCTAGGGGAATGGACCTAACTTTGCACAAGACTATGACATATGTCAAAATGTAAATGTATTAAGCAATTCTATCAAAATGGATTCAAAACTAAATGAGAAATTACATGGGTATGTAAATTTGACCATTACATTTTACTCCCATTTTGCATGTGAATCCTTGAATGATCATGTATCTCAAAGTATGTAGCACTCACAAACAAGCATGTAAAAGTAAATATTCAAATATAAAAGGATATGTGAAGGTCCACATAACATAATGGACCTTGAAAAATGTGATCATGTAGGTTCATCATTTGGTTTGTGCTATCCACGGGAACCTACAAAACAAAGAAAAAAATGCTATGAGTAGCTCATGTGATTCGAGTAATAACAATTAAAATATGAATCTCATTGTCACTAATCATAAGAGTGAAAGAAATAGGATTATAAAATTCTTCCTATATGGAAAGTGTTAATAGGATGATAGAGCACATGGGACACTAACATGTCATATGCTAACAATGAGTCTTTGTAGGTACAAGTGTAACTATCTACAAAATTTAGCATGCAATTATAAGTGATAGCATATGCCCCTATAAATTAATTACATTTATATGATATATGAAATTGAAGGAGAGGGGAAATAGTGCATGACTTAAATGTAGGATAAGCATGTAATTTTGTGCATCATGCCAAGTAATAGTGGTAAATGAATGCATTATGTGATAAGAAAGTAAAACATATTGAATGATAATCATACTAAGCACATGGGATAGAGATAATATTAAGGAAAGAATTTCCTCCCCCAACATAGACAATGTAGAGTGGTAGTGTGGCCTCTAATGAATAAAAAACTTGTGTAATCACATAAGACATGCTAGAAAAGGCATATGCACCCACCATGCAATATGAGCACACACTGGTATAAGTAATAGGTTCATACTAGTAATGAAGATCTCAATATAGGGCATAACATATAGTCAATAATGGGGGAAGGCTCATTGCCTCCCCAATATAATAAAGATCACAATACATGACATAACATATACTCATCAAAGTTGGGAAGGCCCATAGTGTCCCTAGTGTAACTCTTTGAACATGGCTAGGTCATGTGAGTATATAGTGTGATATGTAATGTTTGATGCATGATGCCCCCAATGTGGTAAGGTGTGATCATGAGAGCACATGTCAAAATAATCCTCCACATGGGTGAGATAATATGATATGGAGCAAGGATGTGTAGTGGGAAAGGATAAAAAGTATTATATAACCACCCAAACAGTGGTGTATAATATCATCAATTAGCTCAATAAGTGTCATGTGATGATAAGTGATAGGTATTCATGTAGATAAATAAGTGCAAGTATACATAGGTATGAAATATCATGAGGGAAGGTGTGATAGCCCTAATATGGTAATGGTAACATGGTAATATGGGACTTACATCTTATGCCTTCATTGTTATATCATTCCTTCCCCTTTATAATACTCTAAAATTATGGTATGGAAATATATGCTCAATATGTAAATTAAGAGTGGGATATATCCATGCAAGCTCAATGTATAAGGTTTAAAATTATGGTATGCAAATATAGGATCATTATAAGGAATCAATAAGTAATGGGAAAATGTAAATATCATGGTGAGGTAAATGTCATAGGCATGATAACAAACTTGAGAGATATAGGCAAAGCATAGAAAATATAGAGATATGTGCAAAAAATGAAAAGTAATAAGATAATGTAAGTAAACAAAGTGGTGAAGGAATGAGTACAAAAATAATACAAAAGGTGAAAGTGGGAAAAATAAGAGATCAACCCAAATCAAGAATAAAATATAAAGGCAAAAGTAAACAAATCATATGGATAAAAGATTGTTGAGGGGGGAGAGGCATGTGTATGAAGTAAGGAAATGGAAACCTAAAATGTCTCCAAATGGGGGAGAACAATCATGAAATCAAATATAGAAGGGTAAATGAATATGAAAAGCACAACAAATGAGGTATAATAAAATAGGCTAAAATTCAAGGATACATAAGGTCAATGGAAGTATTAGTGAGTGGGACCCTAACATATGTGACATAAGCAAAAGGACAAAGTAGAAGTGATACAAAGTATATGTAAGGAGTGGTATTATCAACACTACACATGGTCCATCTAACTATGGCGAGCGCGGGCGAGAGAGTTGTGGGCGGGATTGTTGGTAGTTTGAAATCCAGTGATGGAGAGGATGATGGTACCTCTGAAGATGATGATGATGCAACAGGGGTTGCTAGTGGTCTCCAAGCTTTACCTATTGGCTGGAGCTTGGTTCTTGTGGGATTTTGGGTATTCCTTCTTTTCTCTACGAATCCTTTTGCTTAGGTGGTGTTTGAGGCGGATGGTTGGTTTGTCTTTTAGCCCTCCAAGTCTTTTATGTGCAGTGTGGGTTTCTCTTGTGTAGCCTTCGTTTTGAAGTTCTTGTTGTCTTTGGGGGGAGCGGTTGCTTTTCCTTTTTTTCTCCTATTGGGCTTGTGCATTTTGAGGCTCCCTTTGGGTTGTAGAGACTTTTGGTGCCCTATGTTTGCTGCTCTGGGGATGGTGCTTCTTTGGCCATCTTCAAGTTCTTTTCTCTTGCATTGTGGATGCTAGCGCAGTTTTTTTGCTTGGCGGGTTCCTATGGCTAGTGGTGGGGATCTGGTGTTCCTCTTTTTTTTTCCCGTGAATGAGCCTGATGTTGTTGTGGTAGAGGCATTTCATCCTTATGGTGTTGTTGCAGTTGGAGTGGACTTTTAGGCTGTGGTGATCTTTGTTGGGAAATATCAATCATCTCAGAAAGAAAGATCCAAGAGCAGCAGTGCCTTCGGTAATTTTGATTTCTTTAGATTGCCTCAAAGACACGAACTACTATGCCACAAGGCGAAATCAGACATAGTTCATTTCCCACATTGACCCTTAGAGAAAAGTTAATGCTAATTAAACCAGTTCCAAACAACACCATTAAACAGATTCAATCAAGAAGAACCATTAAACATGAAAGATGGAACAAAAAAATGAACACACATGTTAAACGTGGGGAAAACCCTTTCGGGTTAAAACCCCACAATTCAAAAGCCGAGATCGCCATTTTATTATTCAACAACAAAATACAGTTACAAATACAATTCAGGCTCTAAGCCTTTATAGAGTTTACATCTTGTTCCATCCAAAGAGAATCTGACAGCATAACCCCTATTCTATTTCCCTCTTCCTCTCTTTCAGCTACCCAACCTCTCAGCCAATCAACAGCACTGTTGGCAGCATCTTCCTTGCAGAACGTTCTAGGGTTTTATAACATTCATTCTTAACCCTAACCCTAGTTACAATATTCCAATAGGATACGGTTCAGTAAATCTTCCACAGATAAATAGTTACAAAACAATTCAAACTTGCTAAACGATCGTCATTTAATCCGTCGATAGTCAGCAACCAACCATCACTTTCCAACTATCAATTCTCCTTCATATATCGCTTGCCATGGTGAGGGTCCACCAAGACACGCGTACATCACTTGTGCAATTTCAGAGAATCAAGATGGGAATCTATAATATTTGCAAGAAGCCTCCAGAAAAATACTTAAATATTTAACTCCCAACATGATGTCATGTCATCACTGCCTACCACTCCTGCACACCCCACAAAAGTCTGTCGAGACCCCCCACAAGGGGCATGGGGTTAGCAAGTGTTGTTGGATCAAGCACATTACAACCATAGATCAAGATCGCATTTAACCGATACACTATGGTCCCCATAGCCACCGTGACATCCATGTCACTACTGAAAAACCAATGCCCACTCAGGATCGCTATGCCACTAAAAAATTGAACTTCACAATCTCTATCAGAGGTTATGAAATTCCCAAAACCCATGACATGTCAATAAGCACGAGAGCCCCAATGTTGCTAAGTCAGAAAGTTATGAAAAATCATAACCCCGCGATATAGGTTTCAAAGTTAGGATTTTCAACGATCTTGCGACATACAGGCTGAATAAGGGAAAAACACAACTACTCTAGGAAGTTGATCAAGCAAGTAAATTTGAGTCACATTTCTCATCATTCTCCCACTTGACGAAGAACTTACTGGCTCCTTCCAAAGCTAGAAGTTACTGTATCAGCCATCCATGCAACCAACAAGATCCTCAATCAATGCTTCCATGCTCCAACTAAGACACCTACACTGACATCTAAGATGTCCACCAGGAAACAATTCCTTCCATCCTCCAAAGGAAAGGAACAAGCCATGATGAGTATGCACCAATCTAAGGAACATAAGCACCAAATCCATCTGATAGCAAAGGCTACAACATACTGCCACTACTTAATTGAACTCACAACTTATACAAAAGCATCAGAACATCAACTTCAAAGCCTTCAACATGAACACAACCATGAATTCTTTCTCCAAAAAACATGTTAAAACATCAACTAGAATAACAACCAAAAAATGGACTGCTCCCATCCAACTAATCAATCCACGTGACTGAAAATATCACCCATAGTAAGTGCTAATGCATCCAATCACACATACCTTGAAGGAATCAACATCAACAAACTCATTCCACTTCATAATCAACCCATCATCTACAAAAAACAAGCTCCATGTGTCAACCAGTCAAGGAAGACAAAACACATCCAGGAACCCCCACTGCATGGGTAATAAATTTGAAAAGATCAAGGCATACCAAGTCTACCAATAGTATTACATAGAGAGTGTAAACATGTAGTTTCAAGGAACCATCCACAATGATATGCAAAACCTATAATTAAATAACCTATAAGAACAACTCTCACCACAAATCTTCACAACTCTCCCAAGTTCTCCACACCCAACAAAAGAAAAATATTAAGAACCTCCATGTCATCACCCAAGAACATGAGTGAGAACACATGACCACAAGCTAGTGATCATTATAGCTCCGACCAAACCTCAAACCAATGTAATGTGAAACCAAACATCCAGGAAGACAACCAAGACCAAAAAGAGCACCTCTACACATCATGTACCTATAGAAAATCCTCCTACATACATCTCTAAATGCCAACTATGTCAAGTATGATCTCCTTCAAAACCCCAAGAGAAAATCCTTAACAACATCCAACCGTTCAATCACCAAGATCAAACATAACACATATATCATGTAATCAACATGGATGTAAGCCTCTCAAAGAAGATCAAACTATTTCATTTCCCATTTCAAAATACGCCCAATGCATCTCCTAAACTCAACATCAATGAATGTAATCACAATGCATAAGGAGATAACCATGTATCCATCTCTCACAATGAATCCTTCAGAATCATCTAATAGTAGTTCAAGATCCATATCCATGAAAGAAAGCATAAAACACCTGAGAGAAACAATGGGCAATACCTCTCAAGTGATAAATTTCGAGTAGACCAAGAGTGGGGAACGAGAATACTCCTTCAAGATATGCAATCCATCATGACTCCTCCAAGAGAAATCTCCTCATTGGTCTCTATTGAACTCACGTCCAACCAAGGTGAAGGCTTCTCAGACTTTTTGTTGAAATCTTCATCAAGAGTAACCATCATACACTTTTCTCATCTCAAGAGAAATATAGTCTCACCTTATTCTTCATGTATCCATGAGCACCTACAAATGATCATCTCATGCTAAACTCCAAATGCATCATTGCACTATCATGAAGTTCTCAAGCATATGACCAATGCACCCAAAACACAAAGAATTACTAGACCACTATCAAAGGTCCAAACATCTGAATCAGGAACTTATCATGACATCATGATCTTACCATCCCCCTTAGGAGATCCCATGCTTCAAGTGAACTAACCATGGTCTCAAGAGCAACGCAACATGCCAAAACTCTAATGCACAAACAAGAGTCTATCATGACATTAAGCAAACAAACTCTAAACCAACATCACTTGTCAAGCACACCAACACCTCAACCAAAGACTCCAAGAATCCTCCATGGTTCCAAGATGTTGCACATCTTCAAATAGTGTCCATGCAAATGCAAAGAACCCTTCTGCAGCAACAGGATCTAAGAGCTCCTCCTAGTAACATCTACAACACTAGAGAAGACCATCCATCACCAAGTGATGAATCCATAGTCATTGTTAAAGCTCCCACTGAACCGTGACAACCAAGCTCTCAAGCATCATGACCCAACATCTGCTAGTCTAAAAATCCTTTAGGTCCACACACCAACATGTCCATCAAGTGGCACCAAGATCTCCAAAACAAGTAGAGATTACCATCACTATCAAAAGCTTACACAAAGCAGTGTATCCAAGCTATCCATGACATCGTGATACAACATGCTACAAGTCCCCATAACTGACTATTCAAGTACTCAACACCATCCACCCTCTCATCTCAAAGCAACCACACCAATGCACAAGTGACCACAAACAAGGCCAGCTAACAAGTCTGCACAGACACTGTATCAACCTCATGGATATAGACAATCCACTTCCGAGTTATGTCACTACATCCAATGGGTAGCTAATCCACTAACCGCATAACTCAAAGATCAATCACATCGAACGTGCAAACCCATCATCACACTGGAAATAAAAACACTAAGATCTCAAAGAGAATAACCATGCATACAACATGACTCAAACACCAGATCAAGTCCAAATCCGATTTACCAATCATGACCACAACTCAAGCACCATAGTTTAGGAACCTAGCAAGCAACACCATAGGAAATGTTGAGTGACTAATCACGTACCAACACTCCCATGTAGAGAATACATCGCACCTCCTCATACCATGCACAAAGCATGCATGTAGAACTGCAACTATCTCATCCAACAACGCCCCAAAAGCCAGGGTCTAGAAAATAGTTTAACAACAGCTCCACAAAACCACAAGTTTTGTCTTGACCATGTAAAACCTACAAAACCATTATGTTCAAGAACACCCATGCACACCCATATCCACTTCACATCTGGATGACTCAAAAGTCTAAAACATAAACACCATAACAATTAAACCAGAATAAAGGATTATCATGAATATGCATAACCATAGATTCTTTAAACGAAAATCTATAAAACCCTCAAATCCAAAGAACATGGATTTGAGCGATGCAATTAAAACACATCCTTAAAAGGAAACAACAGTTCAGGAACTCTAGGACCATATCAATCCAACTCCAAAACCACCAACATGCACATGCATCTGAGAGAGATACAGGCTATTTCTAAAGCTTCCAAACCATCCAATGATCAACTCCATAGCCTACATGCAATCGAGGGTAACATAAAGTTATGCCTTCCAATACCAAGACAAAACACCCAACATAAGCACATTTCTCCATAGCTGAGAAACAACCCAAGCTTCTCCATATCATCAAGGAGCCCCTCACACAGACACCCAATATGAAAGATTTGTTGCAACACAACCATAGAGAAATAACATTCCACCCTATGCATCAGGATTATACCGCTGCCAACTCACGAGCTTCAGGTCACATCATTTCAATATGAACAACTCAAGTTTCTCCATCTTCCATATTGTGTGTTTTCTCTTGGAACTCAAACAAAAGAGCAAGAATTTCTACTCGCTAAAGGATCAAAACATCAGTCGATTCCTTCAGATTTCCTCAAGCCTGCCACACTAAGAAATCTTCACAGAAGGAATACCCAAAACCAAAAATGCCAGGGATCCATACATGCATCAACATGCAAGTACATGCAAGCCACATGTGAGTCCATGCAAGTACATGTAACTCACAAACCTGCACATGGAAGCAAAGAGAAAATCCAAGAAGAAGGCTCTTATACCACTTGTTGGGAAATATCAATCATCTCAGAAAGAAACATCCAAGAACAACAATGCCTTTGGTAATTTTAATTTCTTCATATTACCTCAAAGACATGAACTACTATGCCACAAGGCAGAATTAGACATAGTTCATTTCCCACATTGACCCTTAGATAAAATTTAATGCTAATTAAACTAGTTCCAAACAACACTATGGATATAAAATCCCTCTAGCTCCCTTTGGGTTGATAATATTATTTTGCTTGACCTCAACCCGTGCCTTATATGCTTATACATCTCCACCCCCTTTTTGAAGAGTTTTTCCCACTATCACCACATGTCCATTGCGCGCTTCTCGCAAATATTTTCTCCCTTGCTTCTTTCTCTAGCCTCGCCATGCTTCCATGTGTCAGCAGTGCGGGCCTTGAACACTTGCTTCCTTTCGTTTCTCTACCGAGCTATACCTGCGTGCCACATAGCATCATTCCATGTGCACTTTTTGGTGGACCCCATAGTCAGCACTGGTAGCGAAGACTTCTCCACATGTCTTCTCTGCGAGGGTTTTCATCACAAGAAAGGAAGAATGAACAACAGGCCCCGACCTATTGCCACATATCCTAACTGACTTTGTGGGTGAGCAACACATGTCTGCATGGTAATTTGTTGCTTTTGCACTGGGACCACCACCATCATTTGCAGGGGATGCATCTGGCTCGAAGGTAACTGCATTCCATGACTCAAAATATTTTCTATTGCAACGGCCTTGGGAAATCATTGCTATAGACATAATTGCTCATGCTGAAGGAATCTTTTTTGTTACTAGCTTTTAGGTGGTGGGATGTTGCTTTATAAATACTGCTTCTTCTTTCCAAAAATGAGTTCAGAACATACAAAAAAATTGTGAAAAGACACCAGGCCTTTTGTATTGTTTTTTATTATTGCATTAGGACTCACATACTGTGCCATTATTGTTCGGCCTTTATGTTTCTTAGCTATTTGATAAAACATTATACTATGCCATTATTGTATTGAGTAGTTTATTTGCAAAACTTCTATAATTTCAATATAAGTTTGTTGATTTAGACCATGTCTTGGACTCTTTTTTGCAGTAAATGTGTATGGGAGTTATTTTATGTTATTGAATAGATTATTCAATTTTTCATCTATGATTTATGTTATTTCAGGACATGCATATTGTTGAACAAGCCCTTAAATCCCATCTGAAAGGGAGATCTACTGTGCCCACACCCACATTTTGGCACATCACCTTAGGTTAGATCTTTATTTTTTATATCTACCTTTGTTTCCCATTCCAAACCCCCCAACTACAGAAGGAGTCAGCTTCTTTAAAAACCTAGAGGTCACTCAATTTAGCGCATTTGGTCCCCCCATTAACTAAGTTTCCCATAAGGTTGTTGCTTGTTAATTTTAGGCATCAATAGTTTCTTTTTCTAGCATGCTTGGTGGGATTGTCTTAAATGTACCTAAATTCAAAGTGGGTGTATGAGCCATCAGCCTGTTACTAGATCCCAAACAACAAATAACCCTGGCTTGCTAGTGCCACCACTACTAATAGTATGAACTAGAACCCATCCGAGGAACATTTTGATCCCTCCACCAGCCATGTTGCCAATTTCTAAGAAAAATTATGTGGCATGGGATGTTGGAAGCCCCCTTATAGCACCAGTAGAACCCACCGTTTGGGCCCCTATCCTGGCCTCTGCTTTAAAATTTGTACCAAGATTCACTAGGGAAGGCTCAAAAACACCATATGAACACCTGCAAGATGTGGCGGACGTGTATTTGGTTCATGGTGTTACCGACTAGAATGTCGCGCTAAGGTTGCTTGCAACCTCCTTCAAAGGCAGAGCGCTAGATTATTATCGCACTTTGGGAGCCAATACCATCAGTACATGGGATCAGCTCAGAGAACCTTTCTACGAGAGATTTTCAAATAATGGAGATAGGTATTCGCTATACCATTAGCTGGTGACCATAAGGCAAGCCCCATATGAAGCCATGACTGACTTCAATGCTCGGTTCCACACAACTTGGTAGAGGATCCAGGCTACTATCTGCCTGTCGGCCGAATTAGCATTCATGTTCTACTTAAAATCCATCAATGCCAACATCTCGATGATGATCCAATCCCTTGGCAGAACCACTCTACCGAATGCATACAACATCGCTATTAAAGTAAAGAATAACCCGATCGATGTCGAAAAGCGGCCGCCTCAGCCTGCTATGCCTATATTTCTAGAGATATTGGCTCTCACCCATAAAATAGCATCTACCAGTGCGCCCGCTCCTCCCCAATCCATGTACACATATCTTGGCACACCATAGAATGTTGCTTCCATGTCTGGCTCTTCAAAATATGAAATGAGTGATGTCAAGGAGATGTTGTGGACCATCTCAAATGAAATAACTACCATCAAGTGAAACCAATCAGTGCCTCTGAAGCTAGCCTACCAAAATTATCAAGGCGAAAGATCTTCCTACTAGCAAAATCAATTCTAATGAGGCCCGCGCACAAATCCATAGACTCAAACAACTAATCAGATGGTTCCAGTCCCTACTCCACTACAAAATTCTCACCCATTTTCGAGTAGAGAGCTGATAGTAGAGCAAAACAATCTCGCTGATGAAATCAATCCTTGGTGCTTCCCTTGCGGCGACACACATATGCCTCAAAACTACCCGCACGACAACCTACAACAAAAGGTGGCAAAACAATGCAGTCAAGGTGCAACATTAGACCTTGGAGGTTATGTATATGCCTCTCCCCAAATGGAAAACATGGTACTCACTGTGCAAATGCAAGGGATGTCCCAGGAGCAAGAAACAGATACAACTCCCAACCACACACTCTTTCATGGATGGAAGAAGAAGAGGCGGTGTTTGCAAACGATGCATCCACATCAAAAGCCCCACAAGTGAAGTCTGATTACAACACTCACTCTAAGAGGAGATTCATGGGAAAACTAGTCGTCTCACAACCCAAAGGTGTCTCCGACCAAACTCCTAGTACCTCCACAATTACACCCCAATTTCAGCCGTGAAGGAAAATTGTTATAACGAGGGCTAAGGAACAAAAGCCTTTAAATTTGCCACCATTCAATGTGGTGGAACAATTGAAAAAATCCTCTGCTAATGTGTCCCTTTGGGATATCTAAGCTATTATAGAGAAAAAATCATTGTTGCAGAAAGCCCTACTTGAAGATGTGAGCATCGAGCCAATAGAGCAATCACTCAAGGGAAGGGCCATTGATCCATCACCTCCTGCCAAATTCCTCACAAATAGTGCAGAGGAAGCCTCCATCGAGCTTAAAGGTAAACCGAAACTGAAACCCTTTTTCCTAACCCTTATTTTGGGTGAGAAATTGTTGCACAATTCTATGATTGACTCTTGTGCTAGTACCACAGTCATGCCCAAATAAATAGTTGAAGCCTTAGGACTTAGCTATGAACCTTTAAAAAGAGGGGTTATGCAGCTTGATGGAAACAAGGTTGAAACCATAGGTGTCATTAAGGACCTCCCCTTGACTTTATTCTCCTACTCGAGTATCATAGTTCCACAAGATACCATGATCATAGACGTTCCCCCCCATGTTCAGTCTCTACTTATCTCATGAATTCACTTCCAAGATAGGTGGATATCTTTCTTTGGATTGGTCACACTTGATCCTTAGGACCAAACATGGAGCTAAAATGAAGATAGTGTCTGAACCATTACATTCGAAACATGTGGCTGATGAAGCTATGATCAACTTTGAGGTCACTCATACCTCTATCACCAAAGAGGAAAGGTATTGTACTAAGCTACTAGAGCATGAAAAAGTGACCAAAGATCATACTGATCAAGAAGAGGTCCTCTTGAGTGAATATATAGACACTGATCCTTTCGAAAACTAACATGCTACCAGGTTGGGTACCTATGTCATCTATGATGAAGATCAAGTGATTCCGAAGGTCATAAAGGAATATGAGAGTTGTCAAGCCTCAAAGCTATGGACGTTGCATTTTGATGGAGAGAGATACAAAGTTGGTGTAGGAGTCGGGATATGTTTGACATCCCCATCCAATGAAAAGACACTCAGGTCTTTTCGCTTCCAGTTTGCCTATTCAAATAACAAAGTTGAATATGAAGGCCTAGTGCAAGGTTTAAGTCTTGCGGAATGGATGGGTGTTAAGCAAATAATGGTGTTCAGAGACTCTAAGCTAGTGGTCAATCAAGTCTGGAAGCTCTCTACTGCCAAGAATGTCCACATGAGATCCTATAGACATAGAGTTTGGAACCTGATTGAAATTTTTGAAGCCTTCAATATCCAGATAGTGCCTAGAGAGAAAAATGTAGATGTGGATTGCATGGCAATAATTGGATCTCAATTTGACCCTATTCCCAACCTAATCCATAATGTGCACTCTGTGTGAGTGATCATCCGATTGGTAATACTAGACAATGATCAAAGCTGGAAAGTGTTCAAAAGTGATGAACACATTGCCTCATTCATACAACAGTTGGGAGAGTTCATTGAGCAACTCCAACCAAAGATTGTCGAGGCCTATGAAGGACAAATTATTTAGCTGAGGTCCAACAAGCTTCCAAAAGGATTGGTCACTCTCGAAAACCTATTCGATTGTGATGATGTGAGGAATGAAAAGAGGAAGTTTGTAGCAGAAAAAAGCAACTATGTAGACCTTCAAGTCAGAGATGGAAGGAAGCTCAAAGTCAACAAGGATGTCCCGCATCATGATAAAGAAAGACTCATCCATTTCTATGAGAAATATGAAGGAGTAGTGGCTTGGTCATATGATGACCTCAAGGGATACAATCCCAAAATCATCCAACATACTATAGA